>VZRI01012566.1:115148-142903 GCA_013397515.1 Upupa epops | reverse complement strand
TGCTGATCCAAGCCAGGATGCTATCGGCCTTTTGTGCCACGTGGGCACTCTGCTGGCTCCTGTTCAGCCGATTTTCAACCAGTACTGGCAGGTCCCTCTCTGCCAGGCTGCTGCTCTCCAGCCACTCATCCCCCTGTCTGTAGCTCTGGTGGGGATTATTGTGACCAAAATGTAGGATCCTGCACTTGGCCTCATTAAACCTGCCTTCTGACCATTTCAGTATAAACAGGTAGGTGATGGTGAACCCAAGAGGGGTAGAACACACTGTTGAACAAGTAGAGTTCTTCTAAAGAAAAACCTGAAGCAATGGACCAGTTCATTATTTGAAAATTCCACACAGTGTTTGGGTTGTGTTCTCAAAACAAGCACATATTTCTCTTTTTAAAAGGCAATGATTGAGGCACTATGGGAATAGTTCAGAACTGTGAACAGACTCAGGAAACTGTAAAAAAAGCCTCAACAATAAATATCAACCAAAAAAACCTCAATGGGTTTTCTCAATCTTAACCCTCTGTCTCAATAGGGCATGCAGAATTTCGTAGGATTGATTGCTGAAAAACTTTGATTTGAAAAATTCTGAAGCATAAACCTTTCTTTCTGAACCCTTTGTACACCTAAAATTACTATTTTAACACTTGAAGCTACTTGAATAAGAACAGCACTTGACAATTGGCAAACTCTCAGCTATAGATTTCTGTTGTAGGAGCCCACTCGTGCTACTGTTAAATTTTTAGAAATAGAAAACAACATCTCACGTGAAAAGTGCTTCTTCCCTTCTTCAAAAACACATCTGCATCAAACAGTTTCACCAAAGAAAATCTACATGCTCATCTCTACACACAAAGCATGCACACAGACTAAGCAGATGTCACAACAGACTCATACATCTGATTGTCAGGGGGAAAAGTCTTTAGCGCAGTATTACAGCTGGTGATAAACAAGTCATAAACGCATGTTAGTCTGCATGAACTTCCCAACTGCTCTTTAGTTTGGTTATCATGAAAAACGCAAGTGACCACTGGTGCTCAACCACCTAAGAGTAACTACAGCAACAAGCACAAAGGAAGAATTAGCACCCTTTCCCAGGAGGGTTGAAAAGCAGACACTATGGGGATTACCTCCGAGTGTCTAACTGAGAGCAAGCCCAATCCCAGTTTCAGTACAACACACATGTATTACAAGGGGTTTTACTGATATCTATTACCACAGGGTTTTCCATATTTGCCAATTTCTTACAAAGACTTCTCTTCTTGCCAATTCTTGTGCTCTCCAAAACCCTCTGAGATCACTTCAAGAGCATTTTATTGATTCCATTTCAGTTGAATATACTATTATATACATAATATTTATATGAAGTTGAATATATTTTTTGCTTTCTCCACACTACATGTAAATTAAAACGGAGAATTTAGGATGGTGGTTATTGTTGGGGTTCACATTTCAAACTTTCAAGATCAAAACAATAGTATTTTAATAAGTATGATGAGATTTACTCTTGCAGGACATCTATATTTTCCTTCAGATGAGTGGATTAATAATAATTTAAGACATATTTTTCTAAATAAAAAGAAAATGAAGCACATTTTGTATATTAAATCATGCGTATCGTGTCATAGATCACATATACAACAAACCCAAGGAATATAGTCTAGGGTCATTACTGTACGCAGTGTTATAAGTTACTTCTACTGCAGAGAACGTCCATAAGGAAATGTCACGACAACTGAAACATCCCTACAGTGTGACACTGCTTAAAATAAATCTAGTTACAAAAGTTAGTTTTCAAAGTAAACCAGTGCTACAAGCATGCACACAATTTTAACAGAGCAGTAGTTCATAAATGGTTGGGTATTAGCATACTGATACCATATCTCTCTTCTGAGAATACGCAGGCAAGTTCTGTGATGCAGAAAAGCCATTACAGTTCAGTTGTATGTGATTAGGGAGAAGGCAAGATATGGGATTGTCTTGTGCAGAGTGGATAGTCCGCACAGTTCTCTAAGAACAGTTGGACACCAATGAAGAAGAGAAATTTGACATTCTCAAATAGTATGGAATCCAACATTTTGAAGGACTGCAAATTTCTGGAAAAAGTCTTGAGAGCCTCTACTGAAAACTGCTATCAGTTTGGGTGGGGGTTTTGCCTGGATGAATACCAATATAATTGTGTACTACAGGTAGTATTTCAATACAAATAGGTTCTTATTCTCAGAACAGAGGAAATGAAGCATTAACCAAGACACTACACACAGTTAAGAAAATCCTCAAAATTAGGCATACGCAGCTTTACCTCTGTGTTTCCAGACCAAATGATCTGTGCAAGACACAATTTCATAATCAGTGAAGGCTTGGCACTCAGGGACTTCCTAAATGAGGCCATAATTGGATGAGGTAAATTAGGATTTGATGACTAGCACCCTGATACACAGGACAGTAAATGTAAACTTTCACTGAGTCTCTCTCTGAAAACTCTGTTAGCCTTCAAAAAACCAAGTAGTTGACAATAGGTGGCACTTGTCCTGGGATATTTCACGGCAGAGATGTGAAATTTTACAGACAATCTCTAACGTAGCCACAGTTGCTCTGCTTCCCAACAAAACCTACACTAATTGATAATTCTTTCCTAATCATAGAATGCTTTTGGTTGAAAGGGACCTTTAAAGGTCATCCAGTCCAAATCCCCTGCCATGGGCAGGGATGTCCATACACTCTTTCTTATCCAACAAGGATATGGTTGCATTATCCCCCCACTAAGTAGTTTTTTAAGCGCTGCGGTCTGACACTTACTTATTTGATGCCAAATCAAATAGATATGAAACCTTAAGCACTGGAATGTCATCTTTACTCGTAATTTTCTTATGTTTCACTGATATGAAGCACAGTGAGCTATGTTTACGCATAAATCGATGAAATCTTGAAAGGAGGAAACCAGTATCACCACTTCTAAGCATCTAACAGCATTTTGGTAATAGCAAATGACAGGGTTTTGCTCCTTATAGCTCTGTATCTGCTTCACCTACAGTGCATTGGTAGTGATAAGCACTTCTCTTGAGAAAAAGGCTGTATTAGATGCCTACTGCCATCCATGGCTGAACTGCCTTCCTGCCTTCCCACCTGAATTCTGACATGATTCTAAGCCAAATGCACACACTCCCCAACTGGTTATCAAAATATTCAAGGTATCATTTATTTTAGCTCTTAACTTGGCCTCATGGAGACTCTTTGAGCATTATTAGAATGCTTGGATTTCAAAAGATTGCCACAGTCATCTTCTCTATCAAATTCATGCAGTTTGAAAGCTTTCTTATCTTTTAAGCAAACTGATTTCAGGTACCAGCAAAGTCAATCATGCCATCTCCTACAATAGCTACATACAAAATTCAAATGCCTTCACTGTAATTAATTACAAAGGGGCACTGTTAGGTCCTCCTGACATTTTTCTTTCCTTTGTAAACTAAATAGATCAAAATGCTTTAGCCTCATCTTAGAAGAATTAGGTTACTATCATCTGTATTCTCACCAGTCTTACAAGTGAGTACTGAGACAAGACTTCACTTAAAGACTTAGCACAATCAAGTAAACCATGTATCACTATCACCTTGGCAATACATCGAAGGTCCACTAAAAGGAGACTTGTCATCTCCAACAGAACGCTCTAAGCTCCTGTAGAGCTGAATAACCTGCAAGCGTGACAGCCTAAGTACATACAAGATTCTACAGGAGACAACACAGAATCATAGAATCATCAGGGATCACAAGGGACCTCGAAAGATCATCTAGTCCAATCCCCCTGCCACAGCAGGACACCTTGACCAAGTCACAGAGCAGAACATTACCGATCGCAAGTGACCCAGAAAGACTATCCAGTCCAAACACACCTCATGTGCAAGAGCGCCACAGATTTAGCCAAGACTTAAAGCTGATTTCATGGAATTCTGCCTAGCCATTCACTCTTCATTTTGATGATCTGCACACATTGATTCCCTTGCCTATGAGACGGACTTTATGGCAGTCCTCAAAATTTTCATCTTCTACATCTTCAGCTACTTGTCCAAGATGATTTGTGAGTTGTAATCATCTTATACGAAGTCCCTGTTAACAAGTGCCTTCAAATTGATTACATATTTCTTTTTGTTACCTTGTGCAGTAAAGAGAATAGTACCAGGCCCAGGACAGATTCTGTAAAATCATTGCCAAGAAGTAAATGCACCCAACTGCAGAGAGAATCCTTTTTCTGAACGTGTCTATCAAACAGTTGTATTTTTAACACCATGTCACCTATGGTCTGTTTCTTTAGGTAGCTGATTGATGCTCAAATGATTAATTAAAACTAAGGAAGGTATGTAACTTCTTTTCTACAAATATTTAAGTTATAGGAATAGCACTCAACAATCGAGAACCTTACTGAAAGAACTCCTCTGAAACATGGTGGAGTAAGGGTGATTCAGGGATGTAGATGATAACACATTGTATTTTCTGTCATGCAAAAAGCAGCTGAGAGAGGACACGTAGTCCATTAAAACTTCCAAATAAGTCCTCTCTCATACAGATAGAAGAGAGATGTGCCCTCTGCACATTTTGCAGTGACTTTCAGAAGACACACACACAACAAAGTAACAACACTAAATAAGGGAAAGGCAATGACAATTGTAACTGATTATAAATTAATAGTCATAGATGTCTCCTTATATATATGTTACACAAAAGTCTGAAGAGCGGAAATGCAGAGAAAAATTACAAGAAGCAGGGAACAGATGAAGCTGAGCAACATCAGAAGTTACTCAAGTGAGAAAATGTATAAAAAAGAAGACATCACTAAAGCAGATTAAAATGCAGCAGGCTTAGAAGTGCTCAGACCTGTAAGTCTCTAACGCTGCCACAATCACAGTGATATGCTCCATAACTTTATTTAGTTTGGGTTGGTTCTTTTTGTTCTACTTTTCTCTGAAAAAGGAATCTTCCAAAAGTTTAAATACAAGCCATTCTCAAGATGAGCGTGCAGAGAGTGCCCAAATCATCACGCAATGCTAAACATACAGAAAAAATCAAACCACAAACAACATGAACAAAAAAACCTATGAAGAATGAACTGCAGGAAGAACATCGAAGCTAAGAACTTGAGCAGCATAATAAAAATAAATGAAAAAGAGAATGTAATACTAAACACGGACTTCTCAAAACTCACTTTGCATAGGGAGCTGAGATTATATCCAAAGGTCTGTGCATTCCGAGAACCTGCATTCATGTAGTTTCCCATTAACAATACCAGTTCCAGCAGCTTGCTAAAGCTTTTACTCTTCTTTATCTCTTCACAGGCAGCACTGACAGCCATGATGTCAGGTTTGATGTTGTTCACCTGCTCCTCAAACTGAAGCTTAAAGAGAATAGCACTGAGCCGTGGCCGTAGTCTCTTCACGTTGCTCATCTGATTGAAAAGGAAATAGGAGACTTCCTTTAAAATTCATGGTACACTTTGGCACTGTACAAATGCATACAATCTGAAATGATTTATCGGTGTGACAGGCTTGAAGAAGCAATATATCTGCTATAACTGATAGCAAATGAACGAATGAATGAGAGGCATTTGGGTAAGCAACTGAAATCCCATCTTGTGGTTCATACGAACTGCTCCCGTCCTTTCCCAATAACTAGTATGCGTAAGCAATAAAAGATAAAGTGCCATCATACATCACATCTGTCAACTCATACACCAAATCCTATAAAACTAATCCAAGTTTATGACCCAGCAGTTGCAAAGTAATAAAAGTAGTTCACAGATTTTGTGTAACTCAGAATGAACCAAAACAAGACAAACCTCATTTTCTGCTGCAAATCCTTAACAGCTAATTTCAATCAGAGCTCAATACAAGCTTGCAGGAAAAGAACAGCTTTGAAACATCTCTGCTATGAAAGACTTAATATAGCACACGTTAATATACGAACCAGAATTCCTACTCCTGTGTTCTAACCTTCCATAGTCAACTAAGTAAACAGAATGCTCCCAGGGAAACAGTAGCTTCTGCAGATCAAATGCAAAAGACTTGGTTTTTCTAGGGTTTCCTGGCCAGGAATTTATGACAGGAATTCAGTCTTCCCCCACTGCTTAGGTCACCAAATTCCCACTCCAGAGAAACTTTGCACAGTATTTACTACATCCAGACAAGACTCCAACTCTAATTATTTCTTCAAATCAAGGAACACTGAAGGTATTAAAAATAAATGGCTCCAACTCTTCCTTTTTCAATGCACTACTCACTCTTCCAACAGTTAGCAAAGAATTCTTCAAATATTTTTTAAGGTTGGGCATCACATATGATCTCAGAATTCTATTCTTATTCCTTTTTTCCCTATCAGGCATTAGATATTCCTTGAGTTCTCCTTCTGACAAAGCAGAAATCATGTCTGTTTAGCTCCTTACTCCAGTTCTGCATGCGCAAAACACTTAGTCCCTAATTTTTCCATGAGCTTGATTCTTCATTTGTCTCTGTCCCTGTTTCCTCACCTGTTTGATGAATTCTGTGAGACCTTTGTCCCCACACTTCTCCTTCTCAAGGCAAGGTTGAGCCTTGCCAGTGCCTGAAATCCTAAACTAGGTTTTGTTCTGATGGTAGGTTTGGGTTCTTGTTTGCTGGAAATGCAATCAGTCTTGTTTCCAGCTATCAGAACTTCTCCATGCAAAAAAACAATCAGAAGGAAAGTAATGATACTGGCACCTTTTCTATAACGTAATAGGTTTCACAGAGCAACCTTACAAGTTTGCCTTTAAATAACCACAGTGCCACCTAAGATTTTACAGTCTTCTCTCGAGCTGCATCTAGTCTATCAATGTGAAAATAGCTCTGACAGTGCAACCCTCAGAAGACATTTGGAGCTGATTACCCCACAATAGACTGCGTGAAAAGCGTAATGGTGACACTCTTCAACCATTTCAGTGGGAAGTCAAACAAGTTACCTTAAACTGATATTGAAGGCTGTCTAATCCAAGGGGGTTGATACAGAAGCAGAAGAGGATGAAATGTACTGTCTACTTTATTGGTTTTACCGTGACAGTAGCAGAAAATAAAATCAGGTAAAGTTAACATTTTATGCTGCTGAGCCACTTGTGCAATTCCTGCCTAGCAGTGCACCCACTAGATGAAGTCTCCGTGAAGTAAACAGATCATTTACATCTCAGTTCTGATAAGAAATCTCGAAGTAAAAGAAGCAACCTTCTACAATAAATCCACTTTGAGTTTTATCACAGGGCAGCGCACATGCACAGCATGAAACTAGGTTGAAAATATCTCCACTACTTTCTGCTTCTGCTACTACTTCAGCTTTATGCCACAGACTGCCTCCAGCCTGGCCCTACAATACAACCCCAACATGTATATAGTCTGGATATGAGCTCAGTATCAACCACAGGCAGATACCCTGCACTTACACATTCACAGAGTACTGTGGCAGAATTCTTACTTAAGAACAAGTAAGCAAGGCTAACAGGAGTTGAATTTAAACAAGGCATTTCACAGGGCAACAGAAGCATAGAACCACAGAACAGTTTCAGCTGGAAGAGACCTTCAAGATCATAAAGTCCAACCTTTTCCTAGTCCCATCATAGAATCATAGACTCATCAGGGATCAGAAGCGACCTAAAAAGATCATCCAGTCCAATCCCCCTACTATAACAGGATCACATAGACCAAGTCACACAGGAACACATCCAGGCAGGTCTTGAACGTCACCAGAGAACAGAAATGGACATAACTAAAATCCACCTACAATGAATGGAGCGATCTTGTAACTTTGCACCAAATTTAAGAGTAAATCCCTAGAAGAATATTAACGTACTGAAAAGAGGCAAGTGTCACCAGGTCATTCTCTCAGCTGAACCAGGATGAATAGGTATTAACTTATTTTCCTCAAGCCATTCTTACTAACCTCAAACCAAACTCACAAATTCATATGTGTACTACTACTTCTCAGCACATTGAGAATAATATTCTTGCGTCTTGTTCCCTGTTCAACCAGCAAACATTTGGGAAAGTACAATGGGGAAAGGCTGAGGGAACTGGGGTTGTTTAACCTAAAGAAGAGGAGACTCAGGGGAGACCTTCTCCCTCTCGATAACTACTTGAAGGGAAGCTGTAGACAGGTGAGGCAACTAGTCATAAGACTAGAAGGCAGGGCCTGAGGCTACACCGAAGGAGGTTTAGGTTGGATGTTAGGAAGCCCTGCCTCATGGAAAGGGTGATCAGTCACTGGAATGGACTGCCCCAGGAGACGGTGGAGACCTCATCCCTGGAGCTGTTTAAGGACAGAAAGGGTGTGGCACTTAGTGCCCTGGCCTAGCTGATGTGGTGATGTTAAGGCCTAGGCTGGGCTTGATTATCTGAGAGGTCTTTTTAGCATCAATAATTCTGTGATTCTCCGAGTCTAGTCTAGGAAAAAAATGCCAAAACTCCACTGAAATTATCCAGATCCTTAATATTCGCCCCTCCTCAGGATGTAGTAGAGATGATCATCAAAATGAAAGCATGGGAACTAACAAAATTTGTGACGTTGCAAGATCACTCCATTCATTGTAGGTAGATTTTAGTTACTTCCATTTCTGTTGCCCAATCATAAAATGATTAAGACTGGAAAAGCCTGCTAAGATCATCAAGCCCAGCCTAGGACCTAACATCACCACAGTAAACCAGATCATGGCACTATGTGCCATGTCCAGTCTTCTCTTAAACACCTTCAGGGATGGGGACTCCATCACATCCCTGGGCAGTCCATTCCAGTCTCTGGTCACCCTTTCCATGAGGAAGAGCTTCCTAACATCCAACTGAAACCTCCCCTGGCAGCTTCAGGCCCTGAAGTAGTTGGCTGGAAGAAGAGCCTGACCCCCACTTGTCTACAACTCCCTGAAGGGATAAAGTCCCCCCGAGTCTCCTCCAGGCTAAACAACCCCAGCTCCCTCAGCCACTCCTTGTCAGACTTCCCTCCAGTTCATTCCCCACCCTCATTGCTCTCCACTGGACCCACTCCAGCCCCTCAATCTCTTGAGAAATGAGGGGCCCATAACTGCACACAGTACTTGAGGTGAGGCCTCACCAGTGCTCAGTACAGGGGAAGAATGACATCCCTAGTCCTGCTGGCCACACTATTGCTGATCCAAACCAGGATGCCACTGGCCTTTTGTGCCACCTGGGCACACTGCTGGCTCATGTTTTTTGATATGGAGTCTACGGGTATGTTCCAACTGTAAAACCCATACATCTCATGACAATAGATGCGAAGAAATTAACCGCTGCGATGTCAAGAGGCTTATGTTCATGCCCTATACCTTTTTATCCTCAGCACCTAAGTACACAGGTCTACTTATTTCCTTATACTCGAACCCTGAAAACAGGCAATCCCAATAACTAACAAGTGGAAGTAGAAAGCTGAAGAGTGGACTACACATCAGAGAACTTTGTGTATGAGTAATGAATTGTTCTATTTTACAAGTCGTAGTCCACAAGAATATTCCCAATCCCAAATGAAACTGACAACTGAGCTGAGCTATCCAGCTCACAGCCCTTTATCCAAAAAGCACAGCGAGGGTTATTTTTCTTTCAAACGCTGCATAAATCAGAAGGCACCTGCAAGAGTGTGCCAGCCGGTAAACATGTACTTTCAGTGTGTGCTTTGTCGGTGTCAAGCAAAGAAACATGTCTTAGATGTTACACTGACATTACAGTTTGATCACTGAATGCGATTCATTCTTAGCACGCGCTCACAGGAAAAACACTGCAAGGGTTCCAGTCTCACAATACATCTTCCTTAAAAGATCAGCAGTGCTGAGGCTGTCAGACCACCTGGAAGCGTTCTCATCCAAAAAGTAAAGTATCAGTTAGAGCCAAGCTGACTAAAACAGTAAAGTAGAAGGGCATCCCCGGAGGAAAACGTATGGTTTTCATCACTGCAGCAGTGAACTCTACCGAGCGCCTAGGTAAAAAGCGTGGAGTCGTAACACTTATCTTTAGATTCAGGCACTTGAAAAGCAGAAAAAGAAATTCAAGTGAGGAAGAACTGATACACTAAGAGAGCTTTTATCATATTTAAAGATGAAAAAAGAACACCCTGCTCCATGTGAAGTGAGCAGTCCTGTCCAAAGCTTAGCACTAAGCATCAGCGTGCTGGGAACACCAAACATCTCCGCGTGTGGGGGAAAACAATCCACGATAATGGAACAGTATTTTGGCTGAGATGTTCTTCATGGTTACATGGAAATAGTACATCTTTCTTCACCTGTGGAGGTTTCCCCCAATGAATTACAATAAAGAACAGTCAACGCAAGATTACTACAACAAATTGGAAAGTCTCTATGCTTACAGTGTGTAGGTGCAAACCACAGAGCTGAGGACTTTTCAGCCTTAGCAGTACTGATAGAGGGCACACCCTGATACTCTGCTTCTCCATCTTGAATTTAAAACAGCTTGAAATGGCATCACTGATTCAACTTCTTGCAAAACCAAGATTTTCCTAAAGGATACTGAGGACAGAAAGGAGTGTACAGTACACAGGGACACCAGCTATCCATTGTCTCATAGCACAGAATTATTCAGGTTGGAAAAGACTCTTTGGATCATCAAGTCCAACTAGTAACCCTACTCTACAAGTTCACCCCTAAACTGTAGCCTCTAACACCACATCTAAGTGACTCTTGAACACATCCAGGGATGGGGACTCAACCACCTTCCTGGGCAACCTATTCCAGTCTTCGATCACTCTTTCCTTGAAGAACTTTTTCCTGATGTCCAGTCACACAGCGAACCTTCTGTTGTCTAACGAATAGCAGAGAGCACTGATATACAGTGCAGAAAATCCCTGGTAATGTTTTGGATGGCAATATGTTCAACAAAGATGGATCTGCAAGGCCACTCTGCCCACCTCAGAAATGGGTGCTTTCCTTCCGAGTACTCTAGAAGTCACTTGTCCAATGAACTACATCTAAAAATGGGGGGTACTCCACAGCTGTCAAAATAAGCTGTGGTTACAGTCCTCATGCTGAAATTGTCTGATACTGATATGGAAATAAATTAATTATTCTCCTATCCAAAAAACTACAGTTAGATTTATTGAGATCTTGATCAGAAGGGAATGCACAGACAGCATTCTTTTCCTTCAAAGTTTAATTTAGGCAATGGTATTCTCCTGAAAAGGAGTAATCCAAGAGTGGGAGGGTCTGAATTCCCAAATTCTAATTCGAGCAGACCTAACAGATGTCAGAAAAGCTCTTTTCATTAAAAGGTACGTATGGAGCAGATGCCACTGGTCTGAAAAGCTTTCCTCATGGGAAACCAAGTCAAGAGTTTAATATAGGTAAAAATCCTCTGTAAAACCTCTAAATCAGTCAGAGAGCAAAAATAAACAAATTTAGATCAAAATTCAAGGACAGAAGTCATGGTGGAATTTAATAATATAATATCAAACCAAATGGAGGCAAGTTTCTAAAAGTAAAACAGGTCCAACTTTATTCTAGATGGAGAAAAAAATCTGATCAGATTAGTTCTAAAGTAAATGCTTCATCTTCTACCTGGCTACTACCAGGCAATCTACCTCCTAATGAAAAGTAAGTCTACAATATTAACTCCCAACACATGGAAGGTACAGAGCGTTGATCAAGGTCTGGATGGGAATGTCTGAGAATTGTGACAGCAGGCTCAGTATTTTCTGTCACACTGAAGTGCCATAGTAACTCCAATAGAGAAGAGGAACTTGATGCTATGCAATTATTTAAGGAATACACGGTGGAACAGACCACAACAGCAGCTAATTACAGTGTCACTGTTGTGACTGACAGGAGCTATTGCAAAAAAACTCAGATCTCTAGCCTAGCCTTCTCTACTGACCCAACAAAGCGTCCCCAGTTACTTTCCTCAGCAGGAGGGTTTGTCTCTGTGGTGCTAACAGTACTGGCAAGGAAACAGCATTCTACTGTACATGCACTGTGGTCCCGTCAGTAGATAATTCTATGACTGTGGAATGTTCATCCATGTGGTTACTTAGCATATACGTGGAATCACAGACAGTGCGTGGCAACAGCCTGACAGTGCCACCCCAGTGAACGCTGTGGAAGACAGCTTGCATGTCTCGGAGAAAATTCCCAGTTCTAGAAAATGATTACAGTGAAAGGAAATCTTGAAGCACATGGGCTCCACACGAGCTTCACTGAGCTCTAAACTCTGAGGTTGGAACAGGTGAAATACCTGTATAATGATTTCAAGCTCCAGGGATCTCAGAGGTACCGACTAGCTTCATTCAGGATTCTTTCAGCACAGTCAATCGTTTGAATGCTTTGCTTCATTTAGGTGGCTAAATGCCAAGAAACCCTTTACGTAGCTGAGAGTTAAAATGGCAGGGTCATGTACCGGTCATGGTCCTCACTCAAAACTGAAGAGGGTTTTTAAGAGGTTCAAATCGTGACTTCACCATTAGAGGACTGCTTAAATTTCTCATGAAGCAAAAACATCCAATCAGATTCAGGGCAGATTCTGGAGACAGACAGAGGAATCTGTAAAGGGAACGTCTGGAGGCAAATGAGGACCCTTCAGACAACCGACCTTATTGATCTCAAGTTGTACAGATACCTGCCAAGAAAAAAACTCAGACAGCCTGTGTGTGTGCTAGAAGAAACCGTCCAACTTTATGAATTAGCATTAGACAATAGTAAAGCAAACTTTTTAAACCTACTCTTTAGATCAGCTACCCTAAATAGTTTCACCAGAACTGAACAGGTATAAAAGACCCGCTGTCTGATACTGATATGGAAATAGTGAATCCAGAGGATTCACAAATCCAGAGTGTGTAGTGAATCTCCAAAGGAAGCTGCATAATACAATTGCAAACCACCAGATTAGTGTTGATCATGATAATCACTTCCGAATATTTCTAGAGCCTAGATCTGCACCCTTATTCAGGCTCAAGGTTTGAAGGGCACCAGCATTAGAGGACTTAAGGATGTTCTCCCTGAAAACAGCATAACTACCCTGAGTGCAGTTTGTCATGAAAAGTTTTTTAGCTGTCATGGACGACATATAATCCAAAGCTAATCTTTGGCAACGCTCCTGGAAAGGCTGGAACTACTAACAAAGAACACTGACAAGCCAGAGCAGCAGATACGCATGACTTCAAGACAACAACAGAGGGAAGTATGGTTTATAGACAGAAATTAATGCAATCAAAATAGAATATAGCAGAGATTCACCTCAAGGATTCTAAACAAACCAAAATGTCCCTACTTAGGGCTGTGCCAAAGGAGGAAGCATTAGGAAAGGCTGAGCACACCTTTTCACTTATATGGATAGCATTGTATTTTCCAGACAACAGTGAAACATTAATAAATCTAGAGTCCTTCTCAATGAGGACACACAGGTGAAACCATCACCTGAATACAGAATTGATCATTTTAAGTGTCTGCTGAATTATTTAAGACCAAGTAGCCTTTATCAGGCCTCACTCTAATCTTCAATTTACTGCAGTGAAAATCTTTTCGTTCGGTACGAACTCATTAAAAACACATCCATCAATGAACAAGCTGTGAAGCCACGTGAGGATTGCTTGCCCAACTCCACTTGGGTTAGCTATTAGTGTATTTCATAAGGGCTGGAGATTAATTATTTCTGAAACAATATTTCATCATTTCCTCAACTTTTGAGTTAAGTAACTAAAAGTTATCAAGGAAAAATCTGTTTCTTTTTTTTCCCTTCCAGACAATATAGGAATGTATTTCAAAACTTCTCAAGTTTAAAAAGAAATAAAAGAGCTATCACACATGTGAGATTGCTAGTACACAGGCCGACAGTGAGATCAAATGTCCACTAGCAGCATCCTGACAGGTATTAGCGATTTTTTACATTCAAAGTTTGTATAAAGAATGTCAAAATCACCATTTTTTAATTGAATTGCATTTGTGGATTTAAAATCATATGAATGAATTACCTATGCCCAGAACTACTGTGCATCATTAAGGACTACAGGCATGCTTACTACTGGATTCAGCTTCCACCATGCAGCATAACCAAATCAGAACAAGTTCTGGATTCCAAGTGCAGCAGGGAGTTAACCTACATCGCTATAGCAAGGCCTGAACCCCTAGCACTGTGTGTGGACAAGGAACTGACAAGTGGAGGTGAACAGTTGGGGAGTTGGTGGGAAACTACAGTTACAGAGCGTTCTCAGCTGGAGCTGCAAGAAAGCCTAACCTACCACAACAGCATGCAGATCTCTGAAGAATCAATTCTATTTTGAGTACTCTGGCACTCATCTATAGAAACTGCATCCCAAAGTAACTCAGAGACACTGGGTGCAAAGATCTGGGACCAAATGTTACCATGCACACCCATGCCTCCAAAAATGTACAGAGATCACAGAGTGTCAGGAGTTGGCAGGGACCTTGAAAGATCATCTAAGTCCAACCACCCCCTGCCAGAGCAGTACCTGGTGTTCCCAGATGGTCATCCCATCAGAGTACAAACTGGGTCCAACCCTGCATAACTGGAATCAAGATTAGGCTTTTTTCCAGGGTGGCATGGCCATTGATTCAAATGCTGTCAGGCCCAAGAGGAACAGTGATGCCTGAGTTCTAAAAACCTGGAGCATAATTGTGCCCAATGTTCCTATGATGTGCTGCTCCATCTTTCCCAGGATAAAAAAAAAAGGCAATGTACTTTGTAGCCTTAGAGGTTGCCCTAAACAACCTATCTGCCTCTGTCTTTATCTTTAGTCTTCAACTCTTTAATTGCATGCTCTCAACTAATGAGATCCTTTATTATTGCCCAAATTGAGCCCAGAAATCATTTGGAAAAATACACACAGGCCAAAAGCATACTCACGTCTACTCTAAAAAATTATGGACAATTAAGGTTCAGTGTCCAGAAGCAGTCTCTGGTGCTTTTTAGTTGCTAAGTACAGACACAGCCTTTAAATGTCACCTAGTGATTGATCATTCCCACAACGAGTACAACAATCAGGAAAAAAATGGTTCAGAAAGTCGCATTCAAAATATTGAATAATAGTCAAAACCAATATAAAAATTGCCTAGAAAACACTCTGAATCTGTGTGGTGAATATTATTCCCTGCATGATTTTAGGAAAAAAAATAGCAAAAGGATAGGCCACCAAGGACACAAAGGAGTGCACATGAGAAACGCTTAGAGATCAAGAAGAATAAATCATTTCAGGGCCTCATACAAAATGGAAGAGCTATGTGGGTTCCCTGAATCATCACTTGCAACAAGCTATTTTAATCAACTATTATTCTGCTTCCTTCCCAACATAAATATATTGAAGAGGAAGGAAAAAAGTGCAGTACAACACATCCAATCGTTGCCTCTGGCATTTTTGGCCTAAGACAGCAATGCAGATTAATTCGGTAAATCTTTGTCCTTCCAAAATCTTTTCCTGAATTTAAAATGACTACTTGTGTGCACAAAACCTGCAATGAGTGGAACTCAAAAGAGTGGGGTATAACTCTCTCTGCATTACCATTCCTTCCCACTGATCCCCTAAAAGACTCCACCTTACCGGATATAGAGAGATTTCCAGGAGGCTTGCTTAGTTAAGGCAGAGATCAAATACTCGTGCTATGAACCAGCCTTTCACTGATATTTGTGATACGGTAGCCTAGGAGCAAAGGCTTATTTTCACCAGAAAGATGTTCTTAAAAATACATCATTCAGTAGTGATATCATACTAAAGGCAATGTTTATGTGATGTAAATTATCCAAGAGACTACTGCGTATGTAGATTTCAGGTAGTATATGGATAGAACACGCAAGGAAGCATCTTTCACTCCATTTGTTTTCCTGTGGTGGAGTCTAGTATTTATGTCACTGAAAAAGGGTGCTGTCTCAAAAAGGTGACTGATTACAGCTTCCACAGCCATCCTAATTAGTCAATACATTTTTGAAAAACTACTCTACATGTAATGGTTCTCAATAAACAAGACAAACTAAAAACTTTTAGCTTTAACCCTCTTCAGTGTACCTCTACCATTCTTTACTTTTGTCATCCCCAAGTTATTTTTCAGTGAAGTTGAATTACAGAATCACAGATTTAATGTTAGGGACTGGAAAGGACCTCAAAAGATCATCCAGGACAATCCCCCTGCCAGAGTAGGATCACTGAGATCCAGTAGCATGGAAACTTGGCCAGGAGAGTTTTAAATGTCTCCGAAGACGATTCCATACTCTCTGTCAGCATCACTATGAAGAAGTTTCTTCTCATATTTATGTGGAATGTACTGTATTTTAGCTGACACGTGTTGCCCCTTGTCCTATCACTGGATGCCACTGAGCAGAGCCTGGCTCCTTCCTGCTGACACCCGCCCTTTACCAAATTACAGACATTACTGAGGTCACCCCCAGTCTCCTTTTTTCCATGCTAAAAACACCCAGCTCCAACCTCATAAGGGAGGTATTCCACATCCTTCATCATCTTTGTGGCTCTGCACTGGACTCTCTCAAGCAGCTCTGTGTCCTTCGGGGACTGAGGGGCACAGAGCTGGACACAATCTTCCAGGTGCGGTCTCACCAGGGCAGAATAGATGGGGAGGAAAACCTCTCTCGATCTACCAACCACCTCCCTTCTAATCCACCCTAGGAGTCCACTGGTCTTCTAGGCCACAAGGGCCCATCGCTGACTCACAGCCATTCTGCTGTCCACCAGAAGCCCAGGTCCCTTTCTGCTACCCTGCTCCCCAGCAGGCCAGTCCCCACCCTATACTGGTCCCTAGGGTTGTTCTTGCTCAGATGCCAGACTCTACAGTACACTTGTTGGTTTTCATTCAATTATTCCCTGCCCAGCTCTCCAGCCTGTTCAGGTCCTGCTGAAAGGCAGCACAGCCCTGTGGTGTGTCAGCCACTCCTCCCAGCTTTGTGTCATCTGCAAACTAGCTTACAATGCACTCTGCTCCTTCTTCCATGTCGCTGATAAATACATTGAATATTTTGAATATACTGAATTGCACCTCCATAGGTCAAATCCCTGTTTCATCTGCTCTTTATACCTAAGATTATGCAAGATGGAGTTTTTCCTTTTAAGTTTCTCTCAGAGAATATCAAAATGAAAACTATTTTTTCTGACATTATCAGCATCTTAACCTGGCAGACAAATGGGGGCTTTCAATGGACTAACCAAGAGATAAGAAAAGCAGAACTCTCCTCAGGTGAGACAACAGTGGATTCGTGCCAGAACACTATCAGTGCCTGGGGTAGAAAGGAAAAACACACTCTAATGGAGTGGAACTGAAGCACTGGACAGATAAATATACTCAAGGCTAGTGGGCCTTAGTCTTTGTAAGAAGAGATTGAGAATTCCATACACAGAACCGCTTCATTCTACAATGCTGCTTTCAATGACACAAACCCTTAGGAATCCCACGCAATAAAAATTCTACCTTCTACCAGCTAGAATGTAAGGGAGAGAAGGAAACTGAAATTCCAACAAGCTGTAGAAAATCTGTTTGCATGAGGAAGACAAGAGGGAAATCCCAGCAATGGAGTAAATGGAAATGATAAACATCAATGTTCTAACAGTGACGAAGATACACAGGAACCAAGCTAATCTCACGTTAAGACTCAAAGATACAGGCTATATTATATACCCTAAGCATAACAAAATCTTTGAGAGGTGGGTAAGAGTGCACAAGAAGAGCCTTTGGAATCATGGAATCACTGAGGCTGGAAAAGACATCCAAGATCATCCAGTCCAGCCCAGGACCCAGGGCCACACANAGATCATCCAGTCCAGCCCAGGACCTAGGGCCACACAAACTAGCCCATGGCACTAAGTGCCACATCCAGCCTGTCCTCAAACACCTCCAGGGATGGGGACTTCACTAACTCCCTGGGCAGTCCATTCCAAAGTCTGATCACCCCTTCCATGAGGAAAGGATTCCTAATATCCAACCTACCCCTCCCCTGGCAGCTTCAGGCCCTGCCCTCTTGTCCTATCACTCGGTGTCTGGGAGAAGACTCTGACTCCCACCTGTCTACAATCTCCCTTCAGGGAGTCATAGAGAGGGAGAAGGTCCCCCGAGTCTCCCCTTCTCTAAGGTAAATACCTCCAGCTCCCTCAGCCTCTCCTCATTGGACTTTCCCTCCAGTCCCTTCACCAGTGTCGTTGTTTTTCTCTGGATGCAGTCTGATACCTCAATCTCTTTCCTGAAGTGAGGAGCCCAGAACTGCACACAATACGTGACTCTGTAGCTCTGCTGAGGGTTATTGAGGCCAAAATGTAGGACCCTGTACTTGGCCCTATTAAGCCTCATCCCATTGGCCTCTGCCCATTGGCCCAGCCTGTCCAGATCTTTCTGTAGGATAGATGCCTGAAATTAAGACATCATTGTTGACAGCAAACAAATCGGTCTCTGTTTCCAACAACAAAATACACACCTGTACTCAGCAGCAGTGCGTGAACGGTGGTGTGGCAACAGCTGGTCAACAAAAATCCATTAAACACTTTAGTGCATTTAAAGTGTCAGTCATGATTAATAAATCTAACAAGTAATTACATTGTTCCTAAACTAAATGAGATTGACACTGCTAAATGATCTACCCCTTAAACATTGTTTATTTGATATGATGACAGCGATTACACTCAAAAAAAGCCCCTGTAAACAAATAATTTTGTCTCAGTAGAAAAGAAGTAACTGCCAAACAAATCAAAACCCTAAACAAACATCAATTAAGCCCTGAAGAAACTACCCATTGGAGAAAGCACAGGAAAAAAGCATAAAATATAGTAAAAACACCTCAACCAAAAACAGAAAAGCCCAACATTCTGCCAATAGTCACAGACCAATATGATAATCTAGCTGACAGCACATTGATCCCACAAGCCACATGTGGTATCAAATGACTATTTATTTCTAAACACAGCGGTAATCTTCACTGTTAATGAGTTTTAACAGAACGTATTGCACATAACCAATGAAACCTCCAAGCAAATAATACACATTTGAGAAGCAAGTTCACTGCTCTGGGTAAAACCAAGTACAAAACAGCAACTACAGCGAAACAAAATGCAGTTGATATGGAAATTCTGGCAAGCACAAGCATACTTCGCCGAGAATGTGAACAGTAACACACAGCATTTCAAAGAATATCACAAGATAATGCTACAAAGACAAGTTGAAGCACTTAATTAGATGAACAGATGTAATATAGTCTTCATGAAGTATTTCAAGGATGTATACAAGCCGGGAACCAAAGCAAACCCAACTCCACAGTAATAGGTGATAGTATCTATGTTCCAGAACATCAGAGTAAGTGAATGAAAGAGCATACAAGAAAACAGTTTATCTAGAGGAAACCTAAGGTCTGGAAGAGAAGATAAGTGTATTAAAGGATTTACTTTATACTGACTGCTGAATGAATAGAAAACAAAGAGCTAAGGAACTTACAAAGAAGAGGATAATTGCAGAAAACACAATAGCAACCCGAAGAGTCACTACAAAAAAAGTCAAACCGAACCAAAAAGCACAAGCAAGACTCATGAAGGGAACTTAACCTGTTGAGAGTCATGTCTTTAAAATCTTTAAGTCAACAACACAAGTTAATCCCTAGTAGCTGAAGTGAAACATACAATACCCTAACGGACCCAGCATGGCAGTAGCTCACTGTCTAGAGCTGTTTCTTTCAAAATACCAAATCATGACTCAGTATTGAAAGACAGAATTTAAAAGAAGGTTTCCATTAGTTTTTTTTATTGTCACACAAATAGTAATTATCAGTTTATTTGCTACTTAGGTTGCTCCCTTGGGAGTCAAATAGTTTAGCTGTTCCCTTAATTACAACTTCAGAGCACATTAAAATGCAATCTATGAAATATACTACTCACCTAAAAGAAAAACCTGAAACACTTGCATTGTGTGTTTCCCTCTCTTATGAAACGAGCCAGAATGGGGGCATAAATGAGCAATTGTATGAAGAAAAAACCCCCAACAAATCTATATGAAAAGATTGAAGTTTATGTCAACAGCAGGTCTTAAGGGAAAGGAGAAGAAATTCTTAGACCACCCACCAGCAAGAATAAAACAAGAAAGGCTGGTGGAGATTGAAGAATTTTGCTGAAAAACAAATGCAAAAGATTTCATATTAAATCAATAAAAGAAGTGATCTACTCATGCTTTCCCTCTCCAAGTCTTCATGTTAAAAACCAATTACAGCTTGTTCTCTGAAGTCAGCTCTACCAGACACACAAAAGGTGTGACACTATAAAAACTANCCCAAGTCTCCCTTTTTTCAAGCTGAAGAGACCCAACTCCTTCAGTCTTTTCTCATCAGGGAGATGCTCCACTCCCTCCATCAGCTCTGTGTCCAGAACTGGACACAATCTTCTAGATGTGGTCTCACCAGGGCAGAGCAGAGGGGGAGGAGAACCTCTCTCTATCTACCACCCCTCTTCTAATCCACCACAGGAGGCCATTGGCCTTCTTGGCCACAAGAGCAAATTGCTGGCTCATGGTCATCCTGCTGGCCACCAGGACCCCCAGGCCCCTTTCTCCTACACTGCTCTCCAACAGGTCAGTCCCCAACCTATACTGGTCCCTGGGATTGTTTTTGCCCAGATGCCAGACTCTACAGTGTCCTTACAGGCTGGAGAGTTGCGAGGGGAGGAATAGAATGAAATTCAACAAGGACACATGTGGTTTTATTTGTGTGGCTTTTTTAATGCTGTGTACGGAGAACACAGGCAAGCACACACTTGTGGTGTTCAATGGGAATCTTGTCCCTTCAGAAAAGAAAATCTACCAGATGTTGAGATATAAGGGCCCTCATTGTTTCCCACAACTTTTTTCTGAGTTATTTTTTTTTTTAAGAAAAATGTATCTGGATTTGAACCACATCCAGGAAAACTCAATCTATAGGGTTACTGGTCCAGCTCTTCCCATCAAATTGACAGTCCCATCTCACTCAATAGGTGCAGCTGAAAAAAAACCAATGTCTTCCAATACAGTTGCAATTTATCCATTGACACAAGCCATTGTTTTAAAGCATCGTTCCAAACTCATTTGCACTTGAACACTACCAGATTTCAAAAACCACAGCAAGCTGACAGTGGAATAAAGTGAGTTACTGCTTAAGATAAAAGAAATAACTTGTAGGAGTGCTTTATAAAACATCCTCAGGTAGAAAATAACACACAGGTAGGCTGAAAGGGCAGTAATTAAAGGATTAATGTGACTGAACTAAGTAACAGAACTGTGTGTTAAGAGTGTGTTCAGAAGTTTTATTACTTGTAAGAATGCATGCAGTAGAGGAGAGTTCAACTCTAGAGTACTGTATCGGTACTCAGAAGGTTTGCTGGTTATTAGGGCAGATACCTTGTTTGTCAAGCAAAAACTACTTTTTCTGACAAAACTCATCTGCACAGCCAATGCTATAGCTGTACAACAGCTGTACTGCTAGCAATAGAGAGACAATAATATAGCATTAGAACCACTGCCAACAAATGCTGAAATACTACAGCAGTATTATTGAAAGAATTAAAACAAGAGATTATTCTTCACAACACAATATAAAACCTGTTAGGATGGTCTGATGACAGCAAGAATTTAAAAATAAACACTTTTCCCCCCCATAAAGAAAGTTCATTTCCAGCACCATCTCGTATTAAGTATCAGAGGGTTCCTGAGCAAGTGGAAAGTGCTGGCACACTGCATTCCAAATCTATTTGTTGCCATGTCCAGCTCTAGCAAGTGAGACTTTTGTAAAGAGCAAAGCACAGATTTGTCAGCTGGACAACGTCCAACTAAACCAAAAAAACATCAAAGGGAGCTCTAACTTAGATGGGATTAATCTTTAAATGTCTGTTTTGTGAGTCACTATTTGTTATTGATAATAAAGTAAGAGTATACTTCCAAACTTTATATGTCCTCATTCAATCGAAATGCATAGCCCTGCATGTCATTGTCCCACAGCGTCAGTGTAGCAAACAGAATCACAAGGCATTTCAAGAGCAATATTCCAACACTCAGGTTTTCTACTTCCATCAATAAACCCCCCAAAAGTCCAAATAAAAGACAGCACTGGTAATGTTCTTCCAGGCTGAAGCCTCTTCACACATAAGAAGCAGCAGCTGCTATGGTTTCTATAATATTAAAGCTGGATTTCAGGAAAGGAAAAAAGTGGTAAAAAACCAGAACTCACCACAATTCCAAACTGCTCTGGCTCAGACAAGTTATTATACTCAGTCTTAAACTTGGACAGTGCAGTCAGTTGTTCTTGTTCAGGCAGATGCTTTATTAGATTCTATCGAGAAAAATAAAAAAGGTTTAAAAGTCTCAGACTCTGTGTTGCTCGTATTATTGTACACAAATACTACTGTATCCACAGCACTACCATAAACTCCAAAGACAACAGGCCTTCCTGAAGACAGCAGAATGTAAACGGGCAACACACAAAGTAATGGAAGAGATAGCGTAAAAAGCAAGTGATACAATGCTGCTAGCTAGCACGTTTTCCTGATCCTACAAACATTTCTGCAGTCTTTATTTAAACACAAATATTATGTTGGATAGGCACTGCACAAACAAAACACAGAGAAGCACATTGGAACATAAATTTCAAGTGTCATAAATCCATCCAAAGGATAGCAAGAGATAGTAATGCTAGACAAAATGTATTTGGGAAAATTATTCTCTAGTATTCCAAACCAAAAGCTTAAACCCTTTACACACTACTTAGCTTGAAAAATTCTTTAACTAGGAATTCAGAGGTGGGACTCAGCTTCAGTTGGTTTCAGGGGTTCATATTGGGAGCCTGGATATATACACAGGTGAGTGCCCTGTGAACACAGGTATGGGGAATCTAAACACATCACCTTATCTGATCAAAGGAAGACACCTCAGACTCCCTGGAGCTTCCTAAACACTGAAGTCACCTACATCTATGCACAGACACTTAGATTTAGGCACCAGAATCTCACCCTAATTACAACAGCAAGGCTGCCTACAAGTGGCTATTCTGGGGATCTGGAAGTAGAAAGCTCCTCAAGTATTTCATTATGGAATCTAATCTGAGCCGCTATCTCAGTTCTGTTCCTTCTGAAGACAAGTACAATCACTGCTAGGCAATAGTCAGGGTCCTTTTAGCCTGATCTCCTTCTGAGCTTATGACTCTTGTGTTCCTGGTTGCACAGTGCATAAGCTTCCTTCACAGTCAGAAAACAAAAGATTGTGTCCTTTCTTTAANAACAAAAGATTGTGCCCTTTCTTAAAACACTCCCTGCCCTACTGGAAAATTAACCCTGATTTTGTCCACAAAAGATCCTGATTTTTTGCTTGGAGAAGACGAGGCTGAGGGGTGACCTCATTTATGTCTATAAATATGTGAGGGGTGGATGTCAGGAGCAGGGAGCCTGGCTCTTCTCAAGGTCATCTGGTGATAGGACAAGAGGCAATGGGTGAAAGCTGGAACAGATGAGGTTCCATATCAGAAGGAACTTCTTCCCAGTGAGGGTAACGGAGCACTGGAAGAGGCTGCCCGGGGGTGGGGAGGGGTGTGGAGTCTCCTTTTCTGGAGACATTCAAGACCCACTTGGATGTGTTCCTGTGCAACTTGGTCTAGGTGATCCCGCTGTGGCAGGGGGATTGGACCAGATGATGTTTCAAGGTCCCTTCCGATCCCTACTGATTCTATGATTACAATTGCAATAGCACCCTCAGATCACACTACAGCCATTCCTTTTGTTCAAGACTAACAATACTAGGCTTCTATCTGAAGAACAGATGCATCCAAAGCAGTATTTAAAAGCAGCTTCAATACCTTGTTTAATGCTACTTTTAATGTTTTTTATAACTCAGTCTCTTGGCTTTTGTAACAACTGTCATTTTATAGCAATTTAGCACTTAGGAAACCTTATTTCTAATGAATAAAAATACCTAGACAATTCTTCATCACTCTTTTAGTGTAAAAATAGGAGCTATTTTATAAACTGAAGCCCTACTTTGATTCTAAGGACTACAGTAAGTAACTTGTTTCACAATATTTTGGCAAATCCACAGGAAGTATCAAGTAGTTCATCAATAAAAGACAGCAGTAAGAAAAGCTAGATTTATGAGCAAAGGCCTAATTAATCCTAAGAAAGAGTGATAGCACTAGAGCAGACTGTTGCAGCAGTCTCCATGCTTGAATAAGGTTTTTTGCTAAGAAGAAAAAAAAAACCCAGATCTATTAAAAATGCATGAATGATCCTTAAAATAATCATGTAAACCTACATTTTATGAAGCTTGATTTGAACATAGTCCAACTGACTTTCAGCATGAAGAATTCATGACAGTAGTCATATATATCCTTACTATTTGGAAAATGTTTTTGTAAAAAAGACTGCATTTATTAATTATGGATGGAGATGTCCAGCACTGAATCAGTAACACTGAGCAAAACATGAAAGGGTACAACATGAAAAAAACACCCACATTTTAAACTAGAAATTCATAACCCACTTATTTCTTGTCATGATATACACAATCACAGAATTACTGAGGCTGGAAAAGATCTCTGAGATCAGCAAGCCCAGCCTAGGACCTAATATCACCACATCAGCTAGACCATGCACTCAGTGCCACATCCAGTCTGTACTTAACCACCTCCAGGGATGGGGACTCCATCACCTCCCTGGGCAGTCCATTCCAGTCTCTAATCACCCTTTTCATGATGAAGGGCTCCCTAACATCCAACTTAATCCTACCCTAGATTTTCTTTAGGAGAAAGAGTATGTCAGTAAGAGTGAATGCAAGAGCAAAGATGTAAAAGAAAGCATGAGAAAAGGGGGTGAGGATATATTTTGCTCTCTGAGTATAACAAGAACAGGATTAAGGACAAATTTCTAGCTTCAGAAATTAACATTAGCATACATAGAAAAATATATAAAGCAAGAATTGTGTGGAAAGAAGCAGCATAATAAGGTACCTCACATAAATAAATAAAAATAGCCATATGCTTTCAAACCTACGTACGTTTTCGCTCTTCTCAGAATCATGAAATATACAGGGTTTCATTTTTGTTACGTGACATAACCCACAAGACTTTTAAAGGTAAAATAGGGACAAAGAGTTGAAGAGTTAAATGTGCCTCACTGCTTCCAAAACTTGGTGATCTCTTTTACCAAAGGAAAATGGGTGCCTCAAGTGCTTTTTGGAGTTTAAACTCAGATGGCCCCTTTTCAAAGTGATCTCAGGGTTGGTTTGCCCAGTAACAAGAAACTTGGAGGAAACCATTTAATACATATTATTACATTCAAACTTGTAAAGTAAATTTGGACCCTAAGTTCTATTAAAATTTTCTATGTTTAATCAACTCAGCAAACAAACAAGATAACAAGCAATTTATACCCTTCAATTATTTATATGCTTCAATATATGGGACCTGCCCTTCTAAGAGTATACTTTCTTGTACGTCACACAATACTGTGAGCATTACTATTTGTATGCTACCACTTTCATTTTCACTCACAGCAGCTGCTAGCTTCTCTGTCATCTTGCAGGATGTTATTCCTCGCCTCACATTTAGCTCTTTAAATGCTACTGTTCTGTTATTCTGACTAAAATAAAATACACATTGTGCTTCTTTTGCACATGAAGAAAACCTTCAAAAAGAGAAGTTACAAGAGTGAAGATTCGAATAAACAAAGAACTTTGAGTTTTAAACTGATCTGTTCATTCTAATAACCTTAAAATAGTACTTCCACCTCCCGTATGAACAGCACGATTGAATGGAATGAAGAGAATTACTCAGCTGTTACATACAGCATCACTGAGAAACTGGCTTGTTTTTTCCTTCAGATGCTTCATAAGAATCATAGAATGGTAGGGTTGCAAGGGTCCTTTTGAGACCATCTCATTCGACCCTCTGTTTGCTACAGCAGGATCAGCTGGAGAAGATAATATGGTGGGTCCAAGGTGGGTTCTGAATGTCTCCAGAACAGGAGACTCCACAACCTCTCCGGACAGCCTGTTCCAGTGCCCCACTTACCATCACTATGCAAAAGGTTGTCCTTATGTTTAAATCAAACCTCTCTGCTTCAGATTGTGCCCCCTGTCCTATTACTGGGAATGTACATGAAGAGTCTAGTCCCACTCTCTTGACACTCACCTTTAGGTATTTCTAAGAGTTGATCATAAGGCCAAGACCACAAGCTGACACAATGAAAAGTCCACTTACACAAACAGAAAGTTTTCAATATAGGTGTAGCTCAACATGGGAACAGATGTCCAGAAAGTGTATGGAATTTCTACCCTCGGAGGTGTTGACAAGTTAATGCAAAAAGGTCCTGAACAGCCTGCTCTAACTGATCTGGCTTTTGGAAAGGGCTTTGATCAAATGACCTCCAGATATCCCTTCCAAATTTTCCCATGGTTCTATAAAGAAATCTCAGTGCCTGTGCGGACAGTATGAAAGTAGAAAACAGACAATATAAATTTAGATGCCTTATTTAAAAAATTAGCATCTCAAATATAAAAACCCAACAGCTGACAGGGCAAAAAACAATGATTGCACTGATCTATTACCCAAAAGATTATGTTACGAGCATTTTTAAGCAACAGGTTTCTACTTAACGAGAATTTTACCCTGAAATACCAGGATTTAAAGCATGATCGTTCATACCTGAATCATGGACTCTGAAAGTTGTGTTTCATCTACTTCCAATATCATCATTTTGATTTCCTCATAAGGCACTCGAAAGGAGCCAAGGAAAATGGCTAAAACAAAGATTCAACACACAACAAAGTAAGCAAGACAACAACAATCTCTTTTCTATTACAAATCACCAATTTAACAGGCTATAGTTCCTATAGGTTAACAAACACTATCCAATCTACTACAGATAATTTATTAATTATTATTTTCAATTACAGTTATTTTTAGTTATTATTCTCTTACAACTCCAGCCTTCTCCATCTATTTGTGATGCACAACATCCAGCATCACACAAAACCTCTGCAATTAGCCAGTGACAAGTCTACTACACTTGTAGAATATTATACTTGCGGGATAATCATTGGTGCTATACTACTTTGTGCAGAGGTGACAAGGGCATTTCCATCTTCAAAGACCCCGTCAGATCTTTCTCTTAAAAAAGCACCATGAAAAACCAAAACCATTTGAAGAGTTAAAAACATGGTCTTAGAAACACTGCTATTCATTCTCCACTATCCATTCCATGCCTGTTCTTCCTCTTGGCCTTTAGGAATCAATCTCCTTTAGAGTACTCCCTCTACCACAATCTTACCATGTTCATTTGCACCTTATTGCACTCTACTAAATATTGCCTGCTTTCTTTAAAGCATGAGAGATAGCTAGGCATCCAGTAAACATTAATGTCTTTTATGCTGGGGTAAGGGTATTCTTTTATGAGTATGGTCCAACTACAGACAGATACCTGGATAGATAGCTCTATGCTTACACTTGCATACGTACACACAGAATCAATCTAAAGTCCTAAACAATAGCATCTATCTGTTTTCTGGGTTTTTCTGCAGAATAATCCTGTTCACAAAGGACCTCCCAGATCACCAAGTCAAACCATCCCCACACCAACAAAAAACCAAATACCTGAGAGGTTGAAAAACACAGACTAACCCCCTCCACGCTGCTACTCGAGCAGAGCGTGAAGCACCATGGCAATATGGTTCTTAAATACCTACAGGGATGGGGACTCCACCGTCTCCCTGGGAAGGCCCTGCCAGTGCCTCCCCACTCTTTCTGGAAAGAATTTCTTCCTAAGATCCAATCTAA
>VZRI01012566.1:82761-114912 GCA_013397515.1 Upupa epops | reverse complement strand
GCTGCCTGGGGTTGTTGTGGCTGAAGTGCAGGACCTGGCACTTGGCCTTCTTGTCCCTCAGACAACTGGCCTCAGCACATCGATCCAACCTGTCCAATAGTCCTTAGAGCCTTCCTGCTTTTCCAACCTGTTTCAGTTGTATCAACTCACACTCTCAGGTTTAATACCAATATGCACATATTTTTACCTACTTTAATCAAAAGGTGGTTAGTGGGTGTTCAGACAAGAGAGAAAGACATCTTTATGGAACATTTCTAAATCATTACCGTGTCGTAAAAAGCAGACTCTACTCACACAGATTCTGTGCAATCTTTGGGTCCAACACTTTTAATTCTTTGATGCGCTTCTTAATGGATTTCTTTTCTTCAAAATCCTCCTCCTCTTTTTTCACTGCCAAAGGAAATGCAAATACACTCACTGTTAATATTTAGAGAGGATATGAATATTGGGTAGGGTTTGTGTCTGGTGGGGTTTGTGTCACGCTGCTGGCATGGACCCTGTAAGAAGCTTTGCAAAAGCTGACCCCAGCTTCAGCTCTTGTTTGGCCCTGCCTCTGAGTAATGCTGAGCCAGTCCTCATTTCAGAGGGGAAACCTTTTGACTAACTTTCTGTTTGTTTTAGGCCTTTTGTTGGGAGTTAGAGCCAGTTGGGCTGGGTTATGAGGTGTTTTCTCCTGGAGGGCCAAGGAGGTAGAAGAGGAAGAACGGGGCGGGAGGTGAAAAGTGCATGTAAGAGCTGCCTGTACCTCTTGCTGTAACTGGTGGTGGGGTTTTGGTTGTTCAAATTAAATCAATTTTGTTTTGCCTAACTTGAATCTGACTTTTGCCCGTGACCATAACTGGTGAGTGAGCTCTTCCTGTCTTTTGCCTTGACCTTCAGGCCTTTTGCTGTACCCTTTCTGCTACTCGAGGTATGTTAGTACGAACAGCTGCGCAGTGCTGTGTTTAAACCTCAACAGCAATAAAGAACCAACCTTAAATATGAGTACATTTGTGACTCTTTTTTTTCTAACTAGACATGCCAAAATTCCCAAAGACCACTGGCTCATTAAAAAATTAACACTACATAAGAATATAAATTAGAATACACCTACTTGCATTATTTCCTCCGAAAATATGTATTATTATTATGCATGATGCGATCACCTTATTATAAAATATCACCAAAGCCCCCAGTTATTATATAAACAGACATTAACATTGCTGGAAATCTTTGTTTACCCTGGCTTTTCAGAAAATAATTCATACAAATAGGATCTCCCAAATGCATCATGTAAGCTGAATTTATTTTTCATTATTCACACAATGTCCAAGTAATTCCTTTTAAAATAACAGCATCAGCTTGATAATGTAGTAGGAGAAATCATTCTAATTATTATTCAAACAAACAGATAGACCAAAACCATACAAATTTTTCCTTACACCTAGTCTCACTGTCCTTTATCACTCCCTTCTGTTTAACCCAGCACAAATCTTCACTGTCAAATGTTATTCACCTTATTATTACTGTTCACAGAATGTTAGGGATTGGAAGGGACCTTGAAAGACAGTCCAGTCCAATCCTCCTGCCAAAACAGGATCCCCTAGATCCAGTCACACAGGAACAGTCCAAGCAGGTTTTAAACGTCTCCAGAAAAGGAGACTCTGCAACCTCCACGAGCAGCCCCTTCCAGGGCTCTGTCACCCTTACCATGACAAAGTTTCTTCTCTTATTTCTGTAGAACCTCCTCTGTTCCAGCTGACACCCAGCGCCCCTCGTCCTATCATTTGGTGCCACTGAGCAGAGCCTGGCTCCTTCCTCCTGACACTCACCTTTTCCATACTGATCAACAGGGTCACCCCTCAGTCTGCTTTTTTCCAAGCTCAAGGCACCCATCTCCTTCAGCCTTTCCTCATCAGGGAGATGCTCCACTCCATTCAACATCTTTGTGTCTCTATGCTGGTCTCTTGGACTCTTTCAAGCAGAAAAACTAACACTTTTTCACAAACTGTTAAGTTTCTAAGCCCTTACATAATAATTGTCCCAAAGTAAGATACACACGCTTCAAATATCTGAGTAGAAAATATGTTGCCATGTAAATGTGTCTACAGAAGACAGATACTGATAACTCCTGTCAGGAAGATATTAGATTAAAATTTCCAGCTCATTGATGGATTTTGACAAAACTAGATGCAACATGAATTTTCAAGAGGATTTCCTCACATTGAAATTACTTATGTAAATTTTAAGGGAGATCATTGAGAGCTATGTCATAAAACTGCTTTTCTAAGCACAAAACATTTTGCTTAAGATAGGGACACAGACTAGGTGACATCTGGAGATCTTTGATCTTTGTAGTCTGGGATCCTACCAAAAAGCAAAGATCTCAAAGACCTCACAAAGATGGAAGGTACTAGACTGTGGAGAGACAAAACATAAATCGTCTCCTAAATCACACTGAACTGCTAGGCAGCTTGATTCTGTTCTTGAGAAAAGATCCTGATGTTCCAAAAAAATGCAATTGCTCAGCCAAGACATAAAAAGGCAGCCCAGGAAAAAGGGCTGATACCCAGGGTCCTGGTAAATGGGTTACAGAGCCTCAATCCTCCTCCTTCCAGCAACCAATTGGCCTTGTATTTGTTTTAGCATGAATTTAACAGAAATATTGTCATTCACCTGTCCCAGGAAGATTAACATACGCTGCTTACTACACATCTGAAAACTAACACTGGTTTTAACCACCAACGTCAGAAGTCAAAATCTCATTCAAAAAGAACAGAAATGACAGCTGCTGGATAAAGAGGAGGTTACTGCTAAAACTTGATAGGTTTATTGTTTTTGTTTGTGCTTCACGAAGAGCCCTTACTGAACCTGGAATGGCAAGGCAGGGGTGACAGATCTCAGGGTGATCCAACTGCTTTCTCCTGCCCTTACAGACCTCATAGCCTACATGCTGAAAACAGTTACTCCTAAAAGCATCGTTTTGATTGCAGGTTTCCCCAGGGGACCTAGGCATCTCTGTGACACAAGTTCCACACAATCTTTATGCCTTACTCAACCAAATCATAATAAAAACAGCAGTACTGCTTTCTGCCTACCTTGGACCTTGCAAATAATTTTATAGGAAACAAAATAGTTTCCTTAACAGTAGCAATGAAGAATTTAAATTATATGAGTTTATAGATTTACTTAAATTTGCCCTGGCAGCCTTTAACTGGATACTAATAGGAGTTGAAATAGAAAAAAATGCAAATATATTTGCCTTTTCTAGCATGAGAAGGCAACATTTATACATTACAAGTCTTCTAATAGAGATAACACACAGATCCAAAACCAAACTTACAGTTACACATAAACTACTTTAATTCCTGACTTTCAAACCAAGAACCAGTCTTGCAAATGCACTAATTTTCTCTGGAACTTTCACACAGGGCTGGGTTATGCACAATGTTACAGAAACACTTAATGCAGTGCAATGGTAAGAAGCAGTGCAGAAGCATAGAGAGTATCTATTCTATGAACTCATGCAGCAATTATGCAGCAGACTATACTACCATAAACTTACGTGACACTTCTTCAGGAGAATTCAGGTCGCATCCTTATGTAGTTGGCAGCAATAAGAAGCAGAGGTTACATGTTAGTTGTGTTACTTATTGGAAACCATATCTTGCACTTTCCAATGAAAACTCTGACTGACACTTCCTACTACTTCATTTGTTACTAAGACTAATAAGAAATCAAGGAAAATAAGCAATCAGATTTGGGCAGCAGCAGCAGTAGGACACTGAAGCAGGGAGAAGAAGATAGGAAATGGGAAACATCTGCTTACAGTGGAAAACGTTAAAGCAGCCCAGTGACAACGGGCAGCTACTACAGTAAGGAGGTGACTATTGAGGGAAACAGATGTGAAATGTCATGCAAATGAAAGTAGAATCAAACCATGGATCTCAAAATGCCACAGACAGTCAGCTCTCACAGCTCAAGATGTTGGACTGTCAAATTCAAGCACCGACTTCTTCAAACTTGCATTTATAAAAGCGGCTGCAAAGTTAACGCCATCAAGAACCACAGATCTTTTCAAGCTCTGTCTATGTGCTCTGTGTATCACACCGGGGAGCATATGAACTGGATAATGTTTATTCAGTAGTACCTCAGCTGCTCTGCCTTCTCAGCCTGGAAAGCAAAGTACTAGAGCACTTTAAAACGCTCAGAATTCATCTCCTGTACTTCACCGATCGTGTAACTCCATAGTCTCACAACCTTATTAACGTGAGTCTAAAACGAACAGATGTTGGTTGCCAGTGTACAGATGGACAAACACCTCAACAAAGTTATAGCTATCGGAAAGAATGATTTTACTATCTCTTTCAAATGTGCATCCATACACACATTCAACTGGAGTCAACTGTCTCCATCTGTCGCAATGACCTGCCTGAAACTAGAGTCCTGAACGGCATGGCGACGGGACGGTTTCACAAATAAAACATCACGGCTGGAAGCTTACAGAATAGCACTTAAAAGAAGTTTGGATTGAATCCTATGTAGCTGCTCCACAGATATCAGAAACAATTACCTTCTTGGTAGGTACCACTGAAAGAATCATAAACTGTAATATGAAAAGCCATGAACTACTCTCCATATTTACATGTTTGACACACGTCGGATACAATCTGCTACCCACAATCTTGGCGTAAGAAAAATCATGTCTGCACATCTTTTTTCAAGGAAAGATGTGAATAACTCGTTATAAATCAGCGAACCAGTAAGGTTGGAAGAGACCTCTGGAGCACAACTGGTGCAACCCCCTTACTTAAGCAAGGCACATCTACATCCAGGTGCCCAGGACTGTGTGCAGGCAGATTTTAATATCTTCAAGAATTGGAGGGAGAGTCCATGACCTATGTGGATGACTCGTGCTTAGTCACCCTGGCTAAAAAAAGTGTTTTGTGATGTCCAGAAGGAAGGTTCAGCTTTACAGTCTGTGCCCATTCCTTCTTGTCCTGGCACTGGGCCTTACACTCAGTCCTCTTTTCACCCTTCCTTTGGGTGTTCATACCTATTGACAAGTTCTCATGAGGCTTCTTTTTCCATGTTAAACTGTCCTAGCAATCTCAGCCTTCCCTTATGGGAGAGATACTTCAGATAATTCACCATCTTTGTGATCCTTTGTTGGACTTTGCCCAGTATGCCTATGTCTCTGTCTCTCTTTTACTGAGGAGCCTCAAGCTGGATACATGACTCCAGGTGTGGCCTCCTCAGGGTTCAAATCAAGGGCCTGATGTGTCTTATATCTGACAGAACACAGCCTTTATCAAACTCGGATTTGTTTTAACAGCTCCACAAGTTCTGTCCCACACTAAGAAAACAAAGAAAAGTTTATCATCTCCAAAATAAGGCCCTGCCAAGCCTGTTTTCTAGACTGTGAGGCTCCACGGGTGCCATGGGCTTCAGCAGCAGTTTAATCAGTAAGTTGTGAAGTTGAGCAGCACGGTTATTTCTGACAATCTGCTTCAATATAGAAAAGAAATTAAGAACTACACCTAAATCATTCTGCAGTATTGGTGAAGGCGTGTTCTCTTTTTATGTGTATAAAAACATGAAGAAAATGAAGACACCAGGCACAGCTCACAGTAGGATGTAGGAAGAATGCCTGAACACTGAGAGGCCAGGAAGCTGCTAAACACTCATCTTTCCAAACAGAGCAACTCAATGTTCTGTGAGCAAAAATATCAGCCTCAGGGACTGTTCGTCACACCTGCCAATCGAACCCAGCCCTTTTCTGGGGTACAGACTATGTGTTGAGTACTATGAAGAAGCTTTCACCCTTCATCTTATTCTGCATCTACATACATCTAACACTTGAAACTTCAGTATGAAGCTGTTAACAGTAGCAGAAATATGAATGATTTTACCTCTCAGCTTCAAAACTGAAAAAGCTTCTCCATACTCAAGACAAGAGACACATGGCAAGTATAATGCAAAGGTGCTGATGCATTCCCAAGTTCCTGCTTATTCTGTCCTCTGTCCTTTTTGACAATTTCTATTCACCCATAACTTGTGCCCTTGAAACAACACTTGAGTCTTTCTTACATTCTATTGTTTGTTTTCTGAGCAGTCTGTAAGAGATTGTCACTTCTTACCTCCCTCAAGCACTCGCGCAGTCATGCACCTTGCGCTATATTGACAACACTGCTGGTGAACTGGCAGGATTCTTTTGAGGTCCCTTCCAATCCCCAGTGATTCTATGATTCATGGTAACTCAAGTCATGCCTCATGATAACTGAAACTTGTGCATCATGGTAACTCATGCAAAACAAGAGGATTTTATCACAAATGATTTCTCAACAGTAGATAAGAACTGACATCACTGGTAACAGCAAAGGTACAAAAATCATCAGGCATTTTATCTCTGACAGGCAACTCTAAGTTCATTTAGAAGAATATGCCTTGATAATCAGCTATCAAATACATCCAGTGACTGACTTCACAGGTATCTTCACACAAGGCTTCTCTATCAACTATCTCATCACAGAGCGTCCATTCTATTACACTTCTACAATTACATAACCTACACGAGAAAGCAGCAGATGCATATATGATAGATATAGAATCATAGCATCATTTAAGTTACAAAACGCCTTCAAGATCATCAAGTCAAACCACTAACACAGCTTTCCAAACCCACTGCTAAACCCTGTCCTGGAGCTCTAGATCCTCACCACTATGAAACATGTCCAGGGATGATGATTCAACATCCTCCTTGTGCAGCCTGTTCCAAGGCCTGAGGACCACTTCCAGAAAGAAATTTCTCCTCACAGCCAACCTAAACCTCCCCTAGTCTGGCTTGAGGCCATTTCCTAATGTCCTGTCACTTGTTCCTTGTGAGAAGGGACCAACTCCACCTCTCTGCAGCCTCCTTTCAGGTAGTTGTAGACAGCAAGGTCTCCCCCCAACCTCCTCCTTTTCAGATTCACTTTAAACAAGAAAACCCATCTCTTTAAACTTACTATGTATCTACGTATTACAGACCTAAATATTGCTTGTTTGATTATAAAAATCCTTTCTGCAGTTTTAAGCCCCATTATAGGCTGCTCAGAGAGGCTGTGGAGTCTCCTGCTCACTGGAGACGTTCAAAACATGCCTGGATGTGTCCTTGTGGGATGTGCTGCAGGACAATCGGCTCCAGCAGGGGGATTGGACTAGGTCTCCAGAGATCCCTTCCAACTCCTACCATTCCATTATGCATGCTATAAATAAAAGGGCAAAAGCCCCATAATCGTTAGAAACATTGCATGCTACCAAATTTTGACCAGCTTCCTGCACCCTTCCACTTAAAAAGAGAGCTGGAGGGTCATTATACATGTAATATACTGCTATATTCTGTTATAGATCTGTTAAAAAATTAAGATTAAAAAAAATCAGTATATTTTCAGATAGCTTTAGCAACTTTTATATTACTCAGCTCAACTTTGAATTTTTACGTACACCACATTGCATCCAAAAAAATAAGTACTTCAGTTTAGAATCTTCACAGCTGCCAGCACGTGCAGCTTGCCCACTGAAGTGTTCTGTAAAAGGAGCATGAATAGGTGGATTGAGATCAGAAAAATACTATACATGCTGATTTATGTCCATGCTCTGGAGAAATAAGATCCCTGCTGTAACAGGCATAGGCCAACTGATCAACAAGAACTAGTATGCTATCAAGTGGACTAGGGACTTACATAGACTGAAGAGGTGGGTCTGGATGAATCTTACAAGGTTCAACAAGGCAAAGTACAGAGTCCTGCACCTGGGCTGGGATAACCAGCATTATCACTACTGGTTGTGAGAGGACCTACTGGAGAGCAATCCTGTGGGATTTAGGGGAACTGGTGGATGTAAACTATGAGCCACCAGCAGCCCAGAAGGCAAATCACATCCTGGGCTGCATCAAAAGAACTGTGGCCAGCAGATCAAGAGAGGGGATTCTGCCCCTACACTCTGCCCTACCGAGACCTCACCTGGAGTATTGTGTCCACTTCTGGTGCCCTCAGCACAAGAAAGATGTAGACATAGTGGAGCACATCCAAAGGAGGCCACCAAAATGCTCAGGGGAATGGAGCATCTCTCCCATGAGGCCAGGCTGAGAGAGCTGGGGCTGTTCAGCCTGGACAAGAGAAGGCTCCGGGGGCACCTTCTTTTGACCTTCCAGTAATTGAGTGGGGCCTCCATGAAGGCAGGGGAAGGTCTATTCCAAAGCATTTATATGGACAGGACAAGGAGCACTGGGTTCAAGCTAGGAAAGGAGAGATCTAGGCTGGAGATGAGAAACAAGTTCTTCAATGTGAGGATGGTTGATCGCTGAAATGGACTGCCTAGGGAGGTGGTGAGGGCCCCATCTCTGGAGTCACTGAAGGTCAGGCTTGATGAGGCTCTGAGCAATCTGACCTAGGTAGAAATGTCCCTGCTTGTGTAGGGAGGCCACTTCCAGCCTAGAACATTCTATGATTCTATGCATAGTCAGATGAACCTGTGTTTGTGCTGCCATCCTTTTCCTCCTCTGCTTTTGGGAAACTAAAGATGACTGCTTTGGGGAAATTTGCCAAGTAGCTACGATAAGTAAGAGATCATAAGAAGCTAAATTTTTACAAGCAAGAATACCATCTTCACTTCTTTTCAAAAACCTAAGTGTTATCTTACTGACTAAATAATGTTAGTTCATTCATAAACCAAAGACACTAAGCTCTCATGTTTTTCAACAACCGCTGACAAAATTCTGAAGGGAAAAAAAAAAATCAATTCTTAAGTTGTTAACTTCTGAAGTGACTATCTAAAATACTTGTAGAAATATGGCATACAAGAACGAGAGGAATCTTTCTCTTAGATACAGATCTGAACATCTGCTTGGATCCATGTGAGAACTGTTTTAACCAGGATTCATTCAGCTCCTAGAAGGATTTAAAACTTGGCTTATTTTCTTGGGATAGGGAAGGAAAAAAAAAAGGCAGGGTTAACATGAGTTTTCTGCTACAATGGAGCTTGCTGAACAGGGAAAAACAAAACACAGGGGTATTCCCAGCAGTTATGTAGAGCCTAGCTCCAGTAGACACATAATTACGTAGGTTTCAGACCTGCTCATTTTAAGATCTATTACAACCATCAGGACTTAGTTGCTTCAGCCTTACGAGGCTGATCCATCACTTCACAGAAGCTATCAAAAGCAGAATAACAGAACCCAAGCACAGTTGCACCTGTGGTGAGCACAGTTCATCCAAGAAGCACTATAAAGTTACTTATAAACCTGAGAAATGGAATGACAGCTGCTCAGCTCCACTCTTTTGGGTCCAATATCTGAAAGAACATAGAGAGCCACACAAATGGAATGGGCAATGGACCAACACAGGTCAGATTCTGCAGGACAAGGCAACAGGATAAGCTAAAAAAAGCAGGTTTTTTAGGAATCGTAACTACACAGCTGCCTCCAGAAACCTCTTTGCAAGAATAATTATGCCCTGTTGGATCAAAAGTCAACCTCTTACAGGGATCAATAAGATGCCTAGAAAAAAGTACCAAGAACAAGTCAAGCATCACTTCTTTGAAAGCATCCACATATTTGTGTTTCAGAGGTTGTGCAATTCCAGAGCAAAATCTTTTTGTTTAATAATCCCCAACAGATTGTTCTTGCATGCATTTGTGTAATTGCTTTTTTACACCTAGCAAATCCTAAACATTAAGTCTTTCAGCACAAAGTCCCCACTCCTAATTATGCATTGTACAAAGAAAAACGTCTTTCTTTTTTGTAATAATCTTGATCAGTTTTGCTGTACCTCTATTATAACTTTGATTATCCAGAGGTACCTCTATTACAACTTTGATTATGCAGAGGTTCCTCTATTATAACTTTGATTATCAAGAATAATAAATCCCATTAATTCTACAGGACGTGGGCACAGCTTAAACCTGTGCAGTGATACTTATTTATTAGTACTTTGTTTTCCTCTCCTAACAATTCCCAGGATGCAGTACTGCATCCAGTTCTGGAGCCACCAACACTGAAAGGAGATTGAGCTGCTGGAATGTGTCCAGAGGAGGGCCAAGAGGATGATCACAGGGCTGGAGCACTTCTCCTACAGAGACAAGGCTGAGAGAGCGGGGGCTGTTTAGCCCGGAAAAGAGGAGACTCCAGGGAGATCTTAGAGCAGCCTTCCAGTGACTGAAGGGAGCTACAGGAAAGCTGCAGAGGAGCTGGTTCCAAGGGCTTGGAGTGGTAAGACCAGGGGTAATGGTTTCAAGCTGGAAGAGGGGAGGTTTAGACTGGAATTCAGGAGAAAGTTCTTCACAATGAGTGTGCTGAGACACTGGTCTAGGCTGCCCAGGGAGGTTGTGGCTGCCCCCCAGCTCCTTGAAAGTTTTCATGGCCAGACTGACTGAGGCCTTGAACAACGTGATTTAGTGGGGGCTGTCCCTGCTCATGGCAGGGTGGTTGGAACTAGATGATCTTATTCCCTTCCAACCTGAACCATTCTGTGAATCTGTGAAGGATCCTATTTGCTTTTAACTGTTACTCAGACAACGTTTTCAGTATTTCAATAATTCATAAAATCATTAAATTAAATTCTACCCTTTATTAATAATTATCTACAGTAAGTCCACCATGGGTTTCAACCTTGCTAATCAGACCCTCAGACACCAGAAAGCATTTAAAAACTGTCATCACATTTGTCACCTTGCTTTCTTTCCCCCGATGCTGGCATTAGTTCAAATAATAGTTTGCACAGCGTAGTTCATCGCTCAGCTGTTTCATCCTTCAGTTCCCTCAGAAGTCTGGGGTGAATACCAGCTGGTGTTAGCAATCTGTTACTGTCCACTTTATTGACCTAGTCTGAAACTTACTCTACTAACCATGCAAGTTATAATTCACACTGCAGTGCAACCAGCCCTGCAAAGAGCAGTTTGGAGGCAACTTCACTGCTGCACAACCAGAAATCATTCTAAGTGCCAGCGTTTGGAAGTAGGAAGGAGTGTTGTGTTAGGTTAGGAAAAATAGGTTTCAGTATCACCTTTTCGTTCCTCTTCCCAAAATAATCTGCTCTGGTTTAGACTGTGAGGGGAGGCAGAAAAGCCCCCACTGCAGATACCGCCGTCAGAAAGGTGGTAGCAATTGTCAGCTAACAGCCCATTTAGATGAACAAAGGATGCCTGGAGTTAGAGCAAAGTTTCCCAGGGAGGTGGATTGTGACTTTGAAGCGAGTGTGTGTGTGTGACTTCGTGACCAGTTTAGAGGAGGGACTGCAGGGGCGTTACCTCTATCCTGCACCCTGAAGNATCACCTTTTCGTTCCTCTTCCCAAAATAATCTGCTCTGGTTTAGACTGTGAGGGGAGGCAGAAAAGCCCCCACTGCAGATACCGCCGTCAGAAAGGTGGTAGCAATTGTCAGCTAACAGCCCATTTAGATGAACAAAGGATGCCTGGAGTTAGAGCAAAGTTTCCCAGGGAGGCGGATTGTGACTTTGAAGCGAGTGTGTGTGTGTGACTTCGTGACCAGTTTAGAGGAGGGAGTGCAGGGGCGTTAACTCTATCCTGCACCCTGAAGAAAAGACTCTGCTAGAGGATGAGCATCTATGTCCTCCTTCAGCCCAGATATTTGCCTACACCGCTGCTGAGCCGAGCTGCCTGCAGAACCTTGCCCCCTGCTCTGCACGCCAGGGCTGCAGCAAGCTCTGCCCGGGAGCTGTGGGATCGCCTGCTCCTGCTGACCTAGTCAGGTGTTGGGGACGGTGGAGAGACAGAGAGGGTCCAGCACGGTGGACGGGAACTCTGTGGGGTATCACTCTCTGTCTCGGAGTGGTTTTCCTGCATTTTGTCGACACTGATATTTATAGAAGTTATTTATGTCACTTGCATTTGGGTGCTGTGATCTGTTTATCACTTCCTCTGTGTCTTGGGGATGGAGCCAATCTCTTCTCAAGGTCATCTAGTGATAGGACAAGGGGCAGTGGGTGTAAGCTGGAACACAGGAGGTTCGACGTAAATATCAGCAGGAACTTCTTCCCAGTGAGGGTAACGGAGCATTGGAACAGGCTGCCCCGGGGGAGTTGTGGAGTCTCCTTCTCTGGAGACGTTCAAGACCCATCTGGACATGTTCCTGTGCGACTTGGTCTGGGTGCTCCTGCTGTGGCAGGGGGATTGGACTGGAAGATCTTTTGACGTCCCTTCCAATCCCTAATGATTCTATGAAAGTGGGAGCCAGGGAAGTTGAATTGGAGGAGGGATGACTTCTAACCGGGGCAGCTGTGTTAACTCGAGCTTCCTTTCTGTTTTCCCTTTGGAAGACAGGTAAGAGAAGGAGTAAACAATAAAGACGCTACACAGAAGTGTTAAGTCTTTATCCATACTCAAAATTCACCAGTCTGAAGATTATAACACCTTAGCTACAACTCAGCAAAGCACTAAGAAGTAGATGAAGTGGCTGGAATTTGAACGATTCATTTCTTTGCTTGGTATCAAAACTTGTACAACTTCACTAACTTGGGAAAGTTGGGTAATGCATCATTTGAGTTGCAAAGTCATTTTAGATCTTTTTACAGTGCATTTTTTTTTCAAGCTGTTAGTATCGATCACCAATTCTTCAGAAAAATCACTAAACCCACCTTTTTCCACACTGCCAGAATTGTCTCATGGTAATCTTTACTGATAAGATCCTCGAAGTGATTTGCTCAGGCCAAACATGATGTTGAAAATGGGTAATTTCCAGGGCCCTCTGCATGGCCAGGAAATAATGCCTCATGCAGAAGAAGACAGACATCAATACATCACAGTACATTGTAAAAGTCTACTTCTTTCTCCCGAGTTCTGCAAAAGCCTTCTCTACTCTGCTTAACTATGAAACACCAGCACCGGTTGTCCAGAGGTGCCTCATTCCTGAAACATTGCAGCTCACGCTGTACAAAGCTCTGGGAAACCTCATCTAGTTGAAGATGTCTCTGCTCACTGCAGGGGGGGGTTGGACATGATGTCCCCTAATGGTCCCTTGAAACCCCATGCACTCTACAATTCCACAAATCACAGCATGCAGAAACAGCAGAGCACTGCTGGTAATAGATGGGAGTCCATTCCTCCTGTCATACATTTAGCTTTCTTCTTTGCTGCATGTTCGTACCATTTCTGAAAGACAGCACAAGAGTCTGGCTGCTTCATTCACTTTTTCATCTGACTAAAATAGCAGAAAAATTATCAACCATAAGACCAAAATAGTGGGTAGTTTTAGACTGAAGTAGCAAGCTCATTCAACTTATGGAGTAGTCTAACAAGCACCATGGCAGGGATGGCTTGCACAACCAGGAGTAGGGCAGAAGACATAAGTCGGTCCCCCGCACCTCTCAGCACCCATGAATGGATGTACCTGCTCAGTTGCTCACAGAGCACCATCCCCTGATCTCATTTGAGCAGAAGCTGGCAGTGCACTTGAAAGAGGCTGTTCCACCCTTTCTCCTGACACTTTACACTGACCAGCATACTTCTATCTGTGCAGTGAATGCCAGAAGCTAGAGTTCGGTTGGTCCTGCCCCAGTTCACAGCACAGCCACACCAACATTCATGGCTAACAATGAAGAGTAACTGGACACTCTCATCTAGCAGTACCAGATTCATTTGTCCCTACAATAGCACACCATACAAATTCACAAAACTGGCTGCAACGTGGAATTATTAAAAAGTAGTGACGTTTTCAACTGAACTTGTTTTTACTTAAGGTTTTTTCTCTCAGCATGGTACGCTCTAACATCTTAATAAGGTAGAGATGACTGAATCCATTATGAAAAATCTTTATGTACAGATAATTTCAATACATTCTTCTGACAGAAAAAAATATGCCATTAAAACCTTGCCTTGTTCATTTAAACTACAGTTTAACTGGGTTAATCCCCCACAGAGCCACAGACTGGAGGATGAGTGGCTGGAGAGCAGCTTGGCAGAGAGGACCCTGGGAGTACTGCTCAACAACCAGCTGAACAGGAGCCAGCAGTGTGCCCAGGTGGCACAAAAGGCTAATGGCATCCTGGCTTGGATCAGCAATAGTGTGGCCAGCAGGTACGTAATTCTCAACCTGTACTGAGCACTGGTGAGGCCTCACCTCCAGTACTGAGTGCAGTTCTGGGTACTGCAATGGGTACTGATAGGACAAGAGGGCAGAGCCTGAAGCTGCACCAGGAGAGGTTTTGCTTGGATGTTAGGAAGCCCTTCTGCACAGAAAGGATGGTTAGACATTGGAATGGACTGCATGGAGTTCCCATCCCTGGAGCTGTTTAACGACAGACTGGATGTGGCATTTAGTGCCCTGGTCTAGCTGATGTGGTGATGTTAGGTCCTAGGCTGGGCTGGATGATCTCAGAGGTCTTTTCCAGCCTCAATAATTCTGTGGTTCTGTGGTTTTAATTTCATTCCATGAACTGGTGCAGTGTTGTCTAGTCCTACCAGCACTCAGCTCTCAAGAAACTCTTTTATTAAATATCTGTATAGATGAACAACACCTCAAGGTACTCACACAAAAGACAGCTTATATTGGTTGCTATGTAAAAGTCACTTCACCGTGGAACAGTATCACACTAGACAGTAGCCTTTTGCAAGTACTTTGAACACACATTTTCAAAGGGTGCTCTCTGTTATTTTTAATTCTTTTATTAACCTCTGATCTCAACTTAAAACAATTTAAGATCTTTCCAGCTGGGAAACAGTGGATCAGGCTTTCAATCTAATTCATCAAGTGACTGCACAAAAAAGCAACCAGGACATAGCAGCGAAAGAAACCCGGGAGTACAAGAGCAGGAATGAATGATCTGACCTAAGAGAAACAAAAGCTTACTAAGCGACCGCTGTCACCTCCTAACATTGCCAGTGCCCCACACACCAAACAGGCAGGGGCAGTAGTAACCTGAGAAAGGACTGATCATCAGTTTGTGGGAAGAAAGAGCAGTACAAGGGACTCCAAACGGAGAGAACAGAGGGGAGAGAAAAGCAAACGGGGTTTGCTAGCAAGAAGCTGGCATGTACTTAATGAAACTGAATGAGGAAGCCACAGTCGGCAGCAGACTGCCCAATTACCCAGGCAGCAGGAGATCAAGAACATCAGAGATCATAAAGAGCACTTCCTCACACCAGTTCCCCAAAGTATCTCAGAGCACCTGAAGTATGACTGGAGATCTGCATGATGTCAATCTAAGACAGCCCATAACCATGACCTAACAAGGCAGTACAGTATCCCCAGATCTCCAAGACGAGGGCATTAAGCTGAACAGCAACCCAGAAGCAGCAGTGGCTTGCAGGTAAAATGCTTGGGTTTGAACCTTCAGAGTAAGTCTGGTTACTCATCATTACAGCCCCCAGAAGCTGGGAAACATGGGAGGCAAGCCAAGAAACAGCCAAGTCACTAGGATTTTTCCATCTCACAATCAGCAACCCAACCTCTCCCTCGCACACTACCGCTATATCCCACTGCTCATGAAACACCTAACGTGTGGGGACAGAGGAGAAAAGATAGTCTGTCCCTAAATGTAAATTTTTGCAACAGTAATATGAAGTATAGAGTCACCTAATAAATGTAAAATAGGAACTCTCATGGTTCAAAGGAGCAGATCTCTGCTACTTGAAAGCATAACACATTTTTAAGTCTACTTTCAAAACACTGAGCTCTTCTTCTTAAAAATGCATTCACAAGACAAGTGTACCTGAACCTCTCTGATCTAGTTGACTGAAACCAATCTGAAGTTTAAATTTATTCATGACTAGTTTATATCTATTTCTCTTGGTTTAAACAGTTCTTTTCCGTTCCTAACGCTTTTCTAAAAGAATAAGAAAGCATCTCAGCACTACAACATGATCTTTGCCTTTTCTTAATTAAAGATTTCAAATCCATTTAATCTCTTCACCTGATGATACCAGCAGCTTCTCTGCACCCGTGATTTAATCTGCCTTGAGTCTGGGACAGTAGAACTGAAAGTCACATTAAAAAGCGTGACTTGTAAACACATTAACAACAATGCTTCCCTGCTGGAAACAATTCTGTGAAATCCAGGATTTGTTCTGCTCTTCTTCCCTTACCATTCTTTCTTGGGGGTTTTTTTGTAAACAACACGTGTGTACACAAACCCAAGTACAAATCACAGATTCTAGTGCTAAGGTAAAGTTTATGGTCACAGTGTTGAATTTCAGGTATAAGCATCTCTTAGGGCTCTGATAATCTCACCACAAGAAAAGGCAAGTGCTAACCCACACTCTCCAACGATATCAGAATCATCTGAATGGACTGGAGAAGCCTCAGGTTATTTCAGACAGCTGCTTCCTCACATGATTTATTACTGAGTTACATGCTTTCTTGAGACATGGGTACAATTTCACTCGCACTCTGCTCCCAAGCACCATCAGACTCAGACACTTTGTAAGTAGTCAGTCAGCTACTACAGGTTTCCATAGTAAAGTATAAGCAGGTGGATGCTTGCAAAGCTACACAAAGACAGTAAGAAACATGTTAATGACTGCTACAAAACTTGAACAGAAAGGTTACTAATTGTATTCCTACAGCTGTTCCTAAGTGCATGTTCTCTGTGTTTCCCCCATACACCTCCTTCTCTCACCATCAGGCATGGACAGTGTGGACTAAGTAAGCTGTTAAACACCAGTTAGGCAAATACAAGAACACAAATTGAACATATTGAAATGTCTTTGTAATGCCCCTAAAGTTCTATTCAGATAGAGACAAGTGAAGTTAAGGATTTTGTACAAAAAGTCCTATGCTTGTTCCTCTGCATATTATATTTATTTATTATATTCATTACATATAAGTATCTTGCAATTGCTTCAAAGGCACTTAGCTAAAACAAGAGTGTTCAGAACTGATGGACTTAAAAGCAACAGCAAAATTTGCCAGTCAACCCTAAGTATTTGGCTTTGTTCTCAAATTTAATTGGGCTTTCTACTGCTCATCCAGCTTCCTCCTTGTGCCATCCTAACCATCTTCAACTTGAGAACGCCTCTAAACTCTGCCATCAGAGTTCCAACTTCTCTTAACCTATACAAGAAATCATTGAGACTATTTAATGAATAATTATCACCAAACCTGATCCTTTAGAAACTCTACTAAGAGCTTTTTTCAATACTCCACGCCTTCTCATGAATCTACCTGTTTTACAAGCCTGCAGCTAATCCTAGTTTTCATTAACACTGGCACAGTGGCAATCCTATTGCAGTCCAGAGGTTAAATCTGTCACATTTACTTTGCTTAGAAAAATTATCATCTTCTCCAAAGAAATGGAATTTTATCAACTGTCTGGCGTAATTTAGTTTTAATATGCTGAATCGGACACAGACACACTTTACACCTACATCTGTGTCTTTGATTATAATTATGTTGGGAGACTGCTCAGTATTTCTGCATTTCATCACTATGGAACTAACAGACCTACAACACTATTCTGTGATATCTGAAAGTAACTTCTAGAAAATGTACTAAGCCTTTATTTCCCTTACAAAAGCAGACAAATATCCCTCGCTACTGCCTGTTATAAGCACTAAAAGATACGTGAATCTCTGACAATGTTCGTGTGGCAAACATCTCGTGAGACCCCATCTGGAGTATTGCATCCAGTTCTGGAGCCGCCAACACAGGAAGGATATTGAACTGTTGCATCATGTCCAGAGGAGGACCATGAGGATGATTGGAAGGCTGGAGCACCTCTCCTATGGGGACAGGCTGGGAGAGTTGGGGCTGTTCAGCCTGGAGGAGAGTTGATTCCAAACCTTACAGCAGCCTTCCTGAAGGGAGCTACAGGAAAGCTGGGCAGGAGATATTTCCAAGGGCTTGGAGTGGTAGAACCAGGGGGAATGGTTTGAAGCTAGAGCAGGGGAGGAAGATTGGAAGTCAGGACAAATTCTTCACAGTTAGGGTGCTGAGACACTGGACCAGACTGCCGTGGGTGTTTGTGGATGGTCCCTGTCTGGAGGTGTTCTTGGCCAGATTTGCTGCTGCCTGGAGTAACCTGGTATAGCTGGGGGGTGTGTGTGTGTGTGTCTCTGCTGGTGGCAGGGGAGTCGGAACTAGATGATCTTTAAAGGTCCCTTCCAACCTGAGCCATTCCATGAATCACTAAAGATTACACACACCATTCCTATTAAAAGCGGTGAAACACATTTAAGTAACTGAAAACCAACAGTGCTTCCTAGTGTAGGTTTAATTCAAGATTCTTAAGTGCAGAAGCAATCTGAGCATTAGGCTGAAACAAAATATGGCTTCAGCCAACAATTCTCACTGCTAAATCAAGAGCTGTCAATCTGCACATTTGCTTGTGTGGTCTCATTAGAGTACATTGCCTCAGTCTCACCAGTCGTCGTAAAGAATGCGGAGAGCGTAACTGTATCTACTTAACCTTCATCAACCAACATTCATGCACACTCATTAATTTTTTTCATCTCACTTTCAAGCATGACATGGTTCATACCAGAACAATAACGTGCTGATAATTGTTCGAGACAACAGCTGGACAGGAACAGTGCAGAGGTGAACCTTCTTATAGATTATAGGGTGCCTCAGTGCATTACAATTAGTTTCAAAAGTCATCTGTCCTGCTCAACAGCTTTGAAAAGAAGACATTTCATTAGCGACTGAAGAAATCCTAACATATTTTAGGCTTTAATGACCCAACTGCATTGTATTTTCCAAGACAGGAATTTCTCCAGACCACATGACAGATGAGGATGAGCTCATAACTCGGTAGAAGCTGCAATATTTATGACATTGCCAAGTGATAACAACTGAAGCTTCACTTGCCATTCATTAGAACCTCATTTAAATGATAATAAAATAAGAAGAATAATTTATACAATTCCCAAATTGCAAACCATCCTCACAAAAGTCTCTGATGGTAACACTAGAGCAGTCCTTTGAAAGAAAGCCAGTGTCATCTTCAGGAATACAAAGAATTCAGATCAAGTACACAATGCTGAAACAAACCACAGAGGAAAGCAACTGTGTGTCTAGTAGCGTAGTTACATCCCATAACAAGCTAAATGACGATAGAACTCTTGGATTTCTTAACGGGGTTCTTCCTCCAAGTGAGATAAATGGGTTCTGGGTAAGAAAATATCCTCCACCTACTGTCTCTCCCAAAACTCCAAGCAGAGTTTCCAGTAATCAAATAAAGGAAACATCCACAGGGAAAAAAAAAATCCAACCAATATCTGCCCTTCTGTGACCACATACTCTATCGACCTCTTCCAGATGATGGTTGTTATAAAGTAGTGATAGCGGAAAAAGCCACACAAAGGAAATATTAAAAAGATAAGTTATTATGAAAAAGCATGTTAAAAAAATCTTTCAGATGCCTATCTCTGTTAACAAACTGTTCTGTGCCGACCATGTTCCCTGCTCCTTCTACAAGAATAGCTTCAGCGCTGCATTATCACTCGCTTTTCATTTCCCAAAACTCAAACATTTGCAAGCCCGAGGATAACTTTCTCCACATTTATCTATAGCTTCTGAGGAAGTGGTGGAAATGGAAGTGCTCCATTTCAGCAACAGAAAAACCTCTCTTCCTACAAAAACATTATTCCTTTAAAAATATTCACAGTTAGAATCTGCCTTCATGATAAAAATGTTTTCTTTTTATTAAGTGACAGATACCTGCAGAAATTACTAGATTTTCACTGTGATAAAAACCAATAAGGAAGTTTGGTGGTGAAAGAAGAGCTATAAAAAGGGAAACAGATCTTACAATAAGTCTGGCATCAGATGCAGAAAAAACTCCAGTTGAAGGTGAATTAAAAACCTATTCCTGCCCAAACTCTTTACTTTGGAATAAGTTAATACACAGAGTTACAGCACGAGTTAATTATGTGAATTTATAATAATTAATGAAACAAATCCTAAGAAAACAACTAGATTTCAATTCAAATCTCCCACTGCCATAGGGAAGATCATACAGACAGACAGTATGGGGAGGCAGAACAACGTATCTATTCCAAACAGAATGTGCACTAGTATCAAAACCAAACAAAAATAAAGATACCTAGTTTTCTAAGTAATAAGTGTCCTTCAGGAGACAGGCAAGACTGCAGTACAGTTTATAACAAGCTGTTTATCAATGAGTTGTTTTCTATAACACCTACCTCCCAAAGGCAGCAATGAGCACAAAAGTCATCAATACTCTCATGCCGGTACTCCTTTAAGGAAAACACCTTCTTTGTTATTTGAAATTTCTTCAGATTGCTTTTCCAGACATACATGTGTAGTTCTACTCTTTAGCATAAAAGCACAAGTATGTCATAGGACCTTTGCCACTGCTGTGTCTTGAGGTACACAGTATGTCATCAGGCTCCTTTCTACGTGGCCTTCCATACCTCTGTGTTGCATGATCTTGACTCTCACCCTCATAAACTTGGAACTAGAAAGGTTATATGCATTCACCAGCTACTGACAAGCAATTCACTCTCTCTCATAGTTGTTTATTGAGGTGTTCATACTGTGGGCAATTAGATGCTCTACCCATATACTGTCATTTACCTGGAATAGCACCCTGGAGTTGAAACAGAATTATCACTCTTTCAGAAGCAGTATGATGCCAAGATATACGAGCAAGATACCAGCAGCAGAGTAGCTGATAAAACTATAAATGCACTTGAAGCAACCAACAAATACATTATTATCATAAAGATCTCTCCATATGGCAATCAATCCTTATTCATCCTAAATCCCACCCATTAGCCTTGTAACAATGCCTCTTCCAACTGCACATGAAGCTTTCTGGGGCCTCTACAATCCAGACTTTGACATACTCACAATGACTGGGTTAGAAGCCTGGTGCTTTGTTCCAGTTTAACCTGACCAGCTGAATCCAAGAATGGAGAGCTATTCACAAATCTCTGTTTAAGTAGTTGCTGGTGGTTTTACTGTAGTTTTTAGGATTTTCATTTATCAAATTTGCCCTTTATAGACATTTCACTGTATACTTAAACACTCGTTACATGTCTCACACCTCTGATGCCTACTCTGGAAAGAGAATGTTCAGAGTGTTCCAAGTAGTCTCCAAACCTATAGTGGAAAACAGGCCAATGCTGTTTTCTCTGCTGGGGCTCCACTGGACTTCAAATGCATCCAAAGACACAAGGACATGTACCCAGAACAGTTTTACCTCACACACTTCAAGGGCAAAATTTCAGCAGGAAAACAAACAAAGCATTGCCAAAGGGGAAAAAAGCCCTCGCTATCTATAGTACCTGTACATTCTGGATGGCTGAATCTTTGTCTGCTTAAAGGAGAAACACTTCTGCACATGTAAAAACAAGAGTCACAGCAGCATCTGTATTTGACTCAACGTTACCCAAAATCAAGTGCAAGAGGAATAGGAGAGTACTGTGTATTCACTTGGGGAATTTTCTGGATTCCGCCTTGAGAAATCAATACTCCTAAACATTAAGCAATCATCATTGAAGGTTCTTTGTCAGATCGTCTCTTGCCCTTCCCTCTCCATTTTCCACTAGCACTAAGGTGCAAAACACTAGTTTCACAAAAAGAGGGTGACCTGAACTCTGCCTGCAGCAAAATACACTGGTCTGTCTGTTAAGCAGGATGGAGACAGTCACAGCTCAGACCATAAATCTCTTCAGAAAAAGTTCTCTTTTTTATTTCCTTTTCTATAGCCTGGTTTAGAGAACTAAATTCAGAGTAAGAACAGGAGAAGATATATGGTGTCATAACAAAATATTCATCATGTCATGCTCTATAATTAGGGCGGAGGGCTTTAGAACAACAAGTGTGATGAATATTCAGAATCAGGATGGTAACTCTTATCTTTTTTGATCCACCTAAAAAATAAAGCCTGTTTTTCTCAAAATGAAAATGGGGAGCCGCTGCCTTTTCAAACTTATTCAGCAATTGGATTCTTTTTCCCCAGTCCACCTGGACAGAAATGCAGCTCTTTACACTGCCCTGTAACAGGAAGAAGGGAGGACACACTTACCAACTTTAACAAAGAGCCTTCTTTCTTGTTTTATTTTCATGACTACTATGAAACAGTTCACACTAACATAGTAGATAACAGGAACTGTGTTAAACACTCAGGAACATAAAATTCTACTCCTAAAGCTTTCCAGTTATTTTACCTGTATTTCCTCCTACAAAGCTTCAAGTACTCGAAAAATCTGCTACGCTGTAAGTCAAAGATAGACTAATGCTTCAGCAGTGAGGTCCCCAACTTTCAGAGAATCTGTGCCATGATAATTTCCAAAATGAACGACACTCCTTGAGACTAGAAATCCACAAGCTTATTCTAGCTCTATAATGTTTAGCTTTTGGTTGTTTACCATGAGTAGCACATTGGAAAAGGACCAGGATATTGGCTGATAGCCGACTGTAGCCAGCACGGTGCCCAGGTAGCCAAGAAAGTCAAGGGCATCCTGTCCGGTATCAGGAGTGGTGTAACCAGCAGGAGGAAGGAGGTGATGGTGCCCCTGTACTCTGCACTCATGCAACCACACCTTGAGTACTCTATTTAGTCTTGGAAACCTCAGTATAAGAAAGGCATTGAGGTGCTGGAGCAGGTCCAGAGACAGACAGCAAGGCTTGTGAAGGTTCTGGAGCACAAGTCCTGTGAAGAGTGGCTGAGGAAACTGGGGTTGTTTAACCTGAAGAAAAGGAGGCTGAAGCAGCGGTAGAGTCACCACCCCTGGCGGTATTTAAATGATCAGGTACGTGCTTAGTGCTCAGGGCCATGGTTTAGGGGTGACCTGGCAGTACTTGATCAAAGATTGGACTTGATGATCTTAAAGGTCTCTTCCAATCAAAGATATTCTGTGATAACTCATTCATTAGTAAATGGCTGGGACATGCACTTTACATCTAGAATCTCCTTACTATCAACCCCACTTTTTCAGTTTAAATGAGATCTAGGATGCACTGAGACTTCATATGATTATTACCTACATCACCATATAAACAACCCAAAGAGTTGCATTCTTGCATCTTCTTTCTGAAAACAGATGCAAGCACATAAGCTCAAATGAACAAACAAGAATAGGTCTATTCAATGTTTAAATAGTCCCTTTTGTCCAGATAACATTAAATCAATACCTAGATCTAGTCTGACTAGACATGGCACTCAAACATAATACACAGATATTCAAAGCTATTAGTGTAAATGCATTGCTATTACTGAAATGTAAACAACAAAACACTACACTTACATAGAATCACAATTATTTCTAAACTACCATATTCATTTTGCATGAATATCAGTAGAAAAGCTCTTTTTATATGTTAATCTACAAAATATAACCTTACAATTTTATGCTGGGATCTACCATGATATAAGGCTTTCCTGAGGACTGATGGTCCAGTTTAAGATGACATTAAACCAGTGTTAGAAAGTATTTCTTTGTTAGGAAGTTAGAAAGGTAGTATTTGTCTAATTCTGTATAATTTGTAACATTATAAATATTAATTCTCTGTAATTTTATGATACAATTCTCTATATTTAAAACAAGATAGCTATGAGAGAAAATACATTCTAAAACACTGTTAGCATTGCAAAGTTGGTGAAAAAGAGAATCGATACCTACAGCTGCATAGACATTACTTTCAATACATACTAAACATCCGAATTTTAACTAAATATTTGAAACAGGCCTGAAAAAAATCACAGTTCTAAACTGCAACACAGATGAGAGGAAAAAAAAGACCCTTCATTTCTCAGCTTAGTAGTCTAAAGTCACAGCGTACACATCCATGTATCTAAAAAGCAGAGGCTGCAAGGTTCAGAGGTAAGTACCTATTAGTAAGATATTCAATAGGATGTTAAAATCTATTTCTAGTAAGAATGCAAGATCAGTGAAGTTGGGAATCTTTTTTTAAATATACAAAGGTCAAAGTAATGTAAGACATAATACAGGCTGAAAAAAGATCCAAGAATCTGGTTGCTATGGTGAAGACAGGAGGAAGCAGAAAGTCAAAACAGCATGCATAAATAGTTTTTAATAAGCATTTGGATAAAGAACAAAACAGAGCAATACAAGAAAGGAATGCAAGATATTAAACCGATTTCACATCATATATGTGAAATTTAAGAGTAATATATGCGAAGACAGCAATAGAAATTTAAAGCTCACCGAAAAATCTACAGTAGTACAGAGATTTAACTGTTACTATTAGAAAATGACAGTGCAAAATATCATTTAATGAGAAGACTAATCTTGTTGACTGCAAAGGACTGATAACATTTATAAAGTTGTATTGCATTGATAGGACATAATCACTCATCAATAATTAGCTTTTCATCTAATTTAGAGATATCCCTGTTTACTGTGACATTGGACTACATGACCTTTAAAGGACCCTTTCAAGCACATTGTATGATTTCCCGACTCCTTAAGATTTAAGGTGATAACAGTGTTCTACTGTTTTACTTTAGGATTTCACTTAAAGTCATTAAATGATCAGACAGATATGAAACACACGTTGAAGCACACAAAATTTACCATCTCAGACCTAAATAAATGAACTATTGTATTGTCATGCATTCGTTTCAGATCAAACAGCAACAGTAAGAGCAAGTGTTAGAATGTTTATTCTATCCTTAGGAGTCATTCTATCTACTCATAGTAAGAGACTGGACTTTAACAAAAAGCAGAATGAAGAAAACAAAGATGAACAATAGCAGTTTCAATTAGAATAGTTCAAACTGACTAACTATAATCACTGAGATTTGTTCTAGCACACAGAATGTGGAAGCATAAATTTGCTTCAGGAAATCTCACACCTTTCCTCCTGATCCAAACTGAAAATTACCATTGGAGAAAAATGCAAACATGGCCAAGGCAAATTAAAAAAAAAAAGAACCAAAAAAAGTTTGGTTTGCTGTAGTAAGAGAGGAGAGTATCTATGTTTCATGTATCTGTATCCCTAAGAGAAAGCTATATTCCACCATAACCAGAGTACACTATTTACTGCTGCACAAGCACACAAACCGTCTGGAGAAACCAGTCAGTTTGCAATGGGAATGCACCACATGTTCCGCCATTGCACTATAAGCATCTCACAGATCTAGTCTTGAATGTCTGAGAAAGAAGGGAGTAGCTTTTGTCACTAAAATCAAGAAATAAACATATGCTTTTAGAGCTGTCCAAGAGAAGTCTCTGTGAAGGCCCTTACTGAGCATATGAAGTGTAGTGTAGCAGTCACACTAGAGGTGAGATCCCAGTTGCAGAAGGAAACATTACATTGGCTAAACATCTGTCAGAATAGTTTCTGAAGAACTGCTGAACAAACTGAAGTATTTATTTACTGAAAGCAGCTAAATCTTTTAGACTACATTAACTCATTAGCAAGTATAAGAAACATTTATTAATGAATATCCACACTCTCTAGAGCACAATGGAGTACCTCGAAGATAAACAACACAGTTGTATAACTAAAGTCAGCGTCAATCGACATCACACAAAAACACCATGTGGATAGAGCTGCTGCATTTTTGAAATACATCCAAGTATTGTCAATGTTATCAGTTTGGTGATAGCTGAACGTAAAAAACATAGTCCATGCTCTGGAGGAAAAATTTTACAATAAAGAGCTGCCTTGCATGAGTCTGCACTTAGCTCCTCAAAAAGCTACAACAGCTTTACGTGTTTTGCAAAGGGAGTTAGTTTATTAATTATTACAAATCCTAAGCTCTGTGACACACTGCATGTCAGAAGCAACTTTCTGAAAACAGCTTGAGGATTTCCAGCCAAACAGCAGCAATTCATTTCTGAGATGTTCTTGTACATCGAAGGGGTCACTCATATATTTTACTTCTTCATTTTTATTTGTATTGTATTTTTAGGAAGCTATAGTTTTCTCCCAAATTTCAGTACTCCTTTTTGAAATTCAGTTTTGCTGCCTGCACAGTGAAGTCTCTATCCTCTTGAACAGCATAGCAACATTATGCTAACAACAAAAAGCAAAATGAACTAAGAAGCAAGATACTATTGATACTATAGGGGGCTCAATCTGATAGCAAACCATGTCTTGATAACAAAACAGGATTCAGCAGCTTCACACAACAGTTCATACGTGAAAACTAAAAGGGAACAATACCAAAGCAATAAACAAAAAGTCTAAATGTAGACCATTTTGTTTAGATGGAAAGGTCAAACATTATCACAATGCACATGATGTTCAGCAAAAGAGTAAGAAAATTATTGGTCTTAGCAGCTACCCCAAACCCCCTTCCTGATCAAGCAGTTATTTATATAGCACTTGAGAATACTTAATAATTATTTAGCTATTTAAAAACATTTGCTAGCTGAAAGTAATAATTAGCACTTTAATAACTATTCAGGCAGTTATTGGGGGAGGGGAGCTGGGAGCATTACTTTGCTTTTAATTAAAACATATTACAGCAGTTAGCAAAACATGTTAAGATAGATACTCACTTCAGAAGTGTCTGTTCTTCAGAACCACTAACAGACTTGTGCTCTAACATACAGAATGAATTCCAGATTGACTGCTTTAGATTGAAAATAGATGCCACAACTTGGGGTATTGTCCATTTAATTCAATTTTGCGATTGTGTCCAGATTTAAGTCATCAGCTTCACATAACTAAAACTGTCTCAAACACTTGAACTGCATGTTGAATCTCAGCAGAAAATGTCCAGAAGGTAAATCATAGAATCCTCACGGCTGGAAAGGACATCCAGGATCATCAAGTTCAGCCCTTATCCCAGCATCTCCCTAACCCATAGACCATGGCCTCAAGTGCTCTATCTACTATTGAGTCACCCCCACGTGACTTCCCATCTTGAAACTCCTCACTGTTCTTGATATACTCAGTAATATTGCCAAAAACATATAAATAACCAAATGCTTTTTACATTAATTAACAGTTCATACCATATAGGCTGGCTTAAGTTCATGAACATCAAAAATTAATCTTAAGTACTGCTGTCTTACTTTTTGCTAGAAGAAGTAATTCCAGCTTACTGCCAAACTACGTCTAAAATAACGTTAGGAAATCAATGAAAGAGAAGGCAAGTGAAGTCAGATTGTTTTGTTGGGGGGGAGACGTAGTTTGCTGGGTTTTGAGTGGAGCAACATGTTGTTTGCTTTGGTTTGTTTTCCTTCGGAGTTGGGGATGTTAAGCAGATCAGAAGGGCCTCATACGCTCAGTCACAGAATGCTAGGGATTGGAGGGGACCTTGAAAGATCACCTAGTCCAATCCCCCCCACCAGAGCAGGATCAACTGAATTTACCAACATATTCTAGTTTAGGAAGGGTACTTAACACTGCAGTTTACATCAAATGGTAAGATTGCTTCAGACACATTTAAAGGTTGCCTATTCCATTAACAGTGGTTGAAATAGGACATTAGGAATAATTAATGAGGTTTTAGAAGTTTCAGTGCATTGTGTGTCAAGCGAAAAGATTACGCTATTATAGGGTATACTCTCTAAGCATGTGAGTTATAACGTTAAGAATCCACATGTTCATCACATTAAACACTAAACCCTCGTAGTCTGAAGCCATAATGAGACTGCAAGTAGAAGGCAAATGGAGCATCCCTTCATTTAGATTATATGCTTTAATATACCCTGTCGTAAGCCCATTATTCAAGGCTGTTGAGAAGAGTGCCCATTTTAACTACTGATTTTGGACAGGTCTAATAGAGAAAACAAACCAACCAACAAAAAGTAAGGAAAAAAAACATACAAAATGGGTCAATTCTCATTTATTTAATGACCTTATGGAATGTCTGTTAAAGTTCTCCTTCCATTGATAAAGCCTTGAATGAGAAAATGACTAACAATGCAAAAATAGAAATGAAGTACCATCTAGCAGCTACAGCCGCAAGTTCATTTCTCAAAAAATCATTAAACTACAAACTATAGCAGGGGAAATTTTTGCGTTCGTAATATAATCATACTGGATTATTCAGGTATCTAATTGTTTTATTTTCTTTGGGATACAGAGACCCATCTACAATGCTTAATAAATTGAGCTTCTTACTGGTAAAGACTTATTCAATACTACAAAAGAGTAGTTCTCAGTAGCAATCTACAAGGGAAACAAACCATTAGAACCCTAGGATTGATAGAAATATATTTAGCAATGTATATCTGAGCATAAAATGGAAAGAGAGCCTTAGGTTTATGCAGTTAATTACAGGAAAGGCCAATGTGTCTGCTTTCCATATTTAAAGAAAACATTGTAAAAAGTAAAATATAGCTTTTGCATGGCTGCTCCCAAGGTTTTGAAAGGTGCAAGCAGCTATTCGTTTTCTCTAATGAAATCAGTGTCAAAAAACAGTTGCATATTAAGAACAGTAAAACTTTCTGCAAGTCTCATCTACCACAGTACCAGATTTTTAAACACAAAGGATGTATTTTATTCTTAAAAGCAGCTCGGACTAGTATTGCTGTCATTAGCCTAGCACTGAAGTCACACAATTTTTGCTACCTCCTGTTGGTTTCAAACAAATTATACTAGAATATACAGAATCTAAATTAAACACTATCTTCACGTGATTTTTTTTTTTCAAGTACTGCTTATTTTCACTTGTTGCACTCAGAAATATAAAACTATTTCTGAGAATCATAATTGGTTTTCCTGTTTTCATTTGTACTGGCATTTGCCTTTGCATCAATTTCACCGTATCTCAGAGCATATTGTTCTTGCTTGCTCCTAACATCACAGGTATGAGCAACAGCTAGAGCCAAGAGTAATTTCTCTGGAAAAACAGAAAGCAAATGAAACAATGAAGAACAATAAAATACCATGGATACCTTAATGAAACACTAACTACAAATTTATTTACCTCATTCTGCTCCATAAACCCCACAGAAAAGGACACACTATGTACTTCCACTCAGTGTCAGGAGATGTGCACTACAGAGAAATGTGTTGAGGGGTCTAGTTTCCATCTCTTCAAAAAGTCACAACTTTTTCCTCAGACAGTGATACTGGGAATCAGTAACAAAACTGTACAGAACACATCAGTGTTCTGACCTTAGAACAGTACTCTTCTCATCACTGCACATGAAAAGCTTTTAATTGCTACCATGAAAAAATAAAAACAGTAAATTCAGTAATTGAGTTGCCTGATTTCTAACCCACAAAAGAACCTTCTGCATTACTTAGAAAAATATGTCTAAGAATTACTATTCTACAGACGTAGCTTAAGTACACGTTGAAATATGCTTTAGAGAATACTCCATTAAAAGTTTTCCCTGCTATGAGAGATCAATAATAGAAACTGACACCAACAGGGAGTGAGAAGGAAACTGGTTCCCAGGTTACAAGATGCTGCTTGCTTATTTCATCAAAAACACAAACTTGCTGGAAATAACATTGACCTCGCTATTCAAAACAACAATGCAAAAAGGCTTCAAGTTGAAAGTATACCTGTGTATCTTCCGATTGCAGAAACCCAGTCCTTCAGTGTTACCACAGAACTAAAACACAACTTCACTGCAAAGACTGGGTCTTATTTTGCCCTCATCTTTCACCAAATCTATAAATAACTATGCAGTCGTACAGATCATTTCCTGTACTATGACACACTCTTGTGGTACATTAAGGAATGAAGTGATCAGGCAATCGTAAACGGACAGATTCAAACCAAGCAAGCATCCATTACAAGCAAACTTTAAGCTACAGCATTTCAGAATATGATATTAAAAAGCAAATGAGAGAGAACTGTAGCATGCACTGGCACTAAAATAGTGCTGTATGTCACATACTGTTGGAGAGAGACTAAATGATGGCAAGGATGGAACTACAAGTGAATCACAGAATGTTAGGGATTGGAAGGGACCCCAAAAGATCATCCAGTCCAATCCCCCTGCCACAGCAGGATCCCCTAGATCAAGTGACACAGGAACATGGCCAGGCAGGTTTTAAATGTCTCCAGAGAAGGAGACTCCACAAACCCCCAGGCAGCCTGTTCCAGTGCTCTATCACCCTCACCTTGAAAAAGTTTATTCCCATATTTATGTGAAACCTGCTGTGTCCCAGCTGACACCGGTTGTCCCTTGTCCTACCATTGGGTGCCACTGTGCAGAGCTTGGCTCCTTCCTCCTGACACCCACCCTTTTCATATTGATCAGTGTTAACCAAGTCACCCCTCAGGCTCTTTTTTTCCAAGCTAAAGAGACCCAGCTCCCTCAGGCTTTCCTGATCATGGAGATGCTCCGCTCCCTTCATGGTTCCTGTGGCTCTGAGCTGGACTCTCACAAGCAGTGACTTTGTTGGCTAGAGCACACAAATACCACTCCATACTATAAAACTGACTGCAACTTTACTGCATATTCTCTTCCCTATGTTAAAAGGGATATGCATTTCTGCTATAAAGATAGAAAACCTAACATACCGGCTAAACGTAGCATATCAGAAAAATACTGTGAATATAGGTTTAGGCTAAAGATTAAAAGGCTTTCTAATTAGCACACATTTGAAAATCTGTCCAGAAAACATCTTATTCCTTCAGCAATGCAGGCAAACAAAACTCATACCATGAAGCCTTCTTGAATCCCTGTTCTTCCAAGTCTCTGCTATAACTGAAAGCATAGATTACATTATAAAGAGTACATCTTGTATGCAAATTCAGTTATTGCTCATGTCTTTTAAAAAGAGAAACAGAATTGTTACACATGGAATTATGTGTATTCATCGATTCATAGATTGATAGAATGGCTCGGGTTGGAAGGGACCTTCAAGATCATCGAGTTCCAACCACCCTGCCATGAGCAGGCACATCCTCCACTGGACCAGGATGCTCAAGGCCCCGGCTGATCTGGCCTTGAACACTTCAGGGAGGGCGCAGCCATAACCTCCCTGGGCAACCTTTTCCAGTGTCTCAGCACCCTTATTATGAAGAACATCCTTCTGACTTCCAGACTAAACCTACCCTCTTATACCCCTATTACATTCATATAATACAATAGAATAATACTATTTCTTTCTTCTCTAGTCATACATTTTTGTACGTATTAGCTTCAGTTTTTAAATGTTGTAGAAAGCTGCACTAGTTTTAGTCCTTTCTGTATTGATTACATTAGCATCTCTAAATGCTGTGGAATAGACTGTTATCCCTCTAATCCTGTTACATTTACATATGCATAACGTTTCACTGAATCACACAATCATTTTGGTTGGAAGAGACCTTCAAGATCATCAAGTTCAGTCATTAAGCTAGCACTACCAGGTCACCATTAAATTACGTCCCTCAGCACCACATACCGAAGGAGCTGTTTCTTTAAATACCTCCAGGAATGGTGATTCCACCACTTCCCTGCGCAGGCTGTTCCACTGCCCATTGACCCCTTCAGTGAAAAACTTCTTCCTCACATTCAACCTAATCATCCACTGCAGCAACGTGTAGCCATTTCCTCTCATCTAGAAGAAGGGACCATCACCAACTTCTCTACAACCTTCTTTGAGCTGTAGACCTCAATAAGGTCTCCCCGCACTATCCTTCAGATCAAACAGCCCCAGCTCTCTCAGTAACTCCTCATAAGGCTTGTTCTCCAGACCCTTCAACCAACCTTGCTGCCCTTCTTTGGACACAATCCAGTACTTGCATGTCTTTTTTGTATTGAGACTGCTGAAATGGAACGCAGTACTTGAAGTGCGACCTCACCAGTGCCAGTACCGGGGATAAGCACTATTATTGATACAAGACAGGATGCCTTCAGCTTCTTAGCTACCAGGGCACACTACTGGCTCATATTCAGCTGGCTGCCAACCAACACATTCAGGATCTTTTCTGAGAGCATTCTGCAGCCCTTCATACCCAAGTCTGGAATGGGTTGTTATTACCCAAGTGAAGGACCCAGCACTATTGAGCCTCATACTAATGGCTTACAGCCAGCAATCCAGCCTGTCCAGATCCTCCTGTAGAGCCTCCTACTTTCAAGCAATCCAACACACCCACCTAAATTCTTGTAATCTGCAAAGTTACTGAGGGTGCACTCTTCCCCTTCACGCAGATGATTAATAAAGATATTAAAGAGAACAGGTCAGGCCTCAGTACTGTGTTGAGAAGATGAGAGACAATTATGTAGTGGTTTTGGCTTCACACAGGAACCCTTGGGAGAAGGGGCATACACTGCAACAAACAGATGACCAAGACCACCCCTGGGACAGAAGCTCCCTCCTAGGCTCTCTCCTCAAT
>VZRI01012566.1:68972-81884 GCA_013397515.1 Upupa epops | reverse complement strand
TTTCTTTAAATACCTCCAGGAATGGTGATTCCACCACTTCCCTGCGCAGGCTGTTCCACTGCCCATTAACCCCTTCAGTGAAAAACTTCTTCCTCACATTCAACCTAATCATCCACTGCAGCAACGTGTAGCCATTTCCTCTCATCTAGAAGAAGGGACCATCACCAACTTCTCTACAACCTTCTTTGAGCTGTAGACCTCAATAAGGTCTCCCCGCACTATCCTTCAGATCAAACAGCCCCAGCTCTCTCAGTAACTCCTCATAAGGCTTGTTCTCCAGACCCTTCAACCAACCTTGCTGCCCTTCTTTGGACACAATCCAGTACTTGCATGTCTTTTTTGTATTGAGACTGCTGAAATGGAACGCAGTACTTGAAGTGCGACCTCACCAGTGCCAGTACCGGGGATAAGCACTATTATTGATACAAGACAGGATGCCTTCAGCTTCTTAGCTACCAGGGCACACTACTGGCTCATATTCAGCTGGCTGCCAACCAACACATTCAGGATCTTTTCTGAGAGCATTCTGCAGCCCTTCATACCCAAGTCTGGAATGGGTTGTTATTACCCAAGTGAAGGACCCAGCACTATTGAGCCTCATACTAATGGCTTACAGCCAGCAATCCAGCCTGTCCAGATCCTCCTGTAGAGCCTCCTACTTTCAAGCAATCCAACACACCCACCTAAATTCTTGTAATCTGCAAAGTTACTGAGGGTGCACTCTTCCCCTTCACGCAGATGATTAATAAAGATATTAAAGAGAACAGGTCAGGCCTCAGTACTGTGTTGAGNTACAAGACAGGATGCCTTCAGCTTCTTAGCTACCAGGGCACACTACTGGCTCATATTCAGCTGGCTGCCAACCAACACATTCAGGATCTTTTCTGAGAGCATTCTGCAGCCCTTCATACCCAAGTCTGGAATGGGTTGTTATTACCCAAGTGAAGGACCCAGCACTATTGAGCCTCATACTAATGGCTTACAGCCAGCAATCCAGCCTGTCCAGATCCTCCTGTAGAGCCTCCTACTTTCAAGCAATCCAACACACCCACCTAAATTCTTGTAATCTGCAAAGTTACTGAGGGTGCACTCTTCCCCTTCACGCAGATGATTAATAAAGATATTAAAGAGAACAGGTCAGGCCTCAGTACTGTGTTGAGAAGATGAGAGACAATTATGTAGTGGTTTTGGCTTCACACAGGAACCCTTGGGAGAAGGGGCATACACTGCAACAAACAGATGACCAAGACCACCCCTGGGACAGAAGCTCCCTCCTAGGCTCTCTCCTCAATGTGGAGGCTGCTCCAAGCCATCCACAGTTTCTTTGTCTGTCTTTCTGCTTTCGGTGAGGTCTTCAGGGCACCACATTCCATAGCCTGCAGACAAACCAGCAGACGGGCCAAGATGGGCAATACTTTCAGATGGCAGCAGGCACTTGAGACCAAGAGCATACACTTCATCCCCAGTCTCTCAACATTTTGCCAAAGGTTTAAGAATCACAAGTCCCTATGGCTTCTTAGGCACACACAGTAACAAAGCAAAACACCAAACATCCCTTGGGACTCTTTCTCAGGCTTACTCAAGCATTTTACAGTTTCTCAATTGCAGCTGATACAGCTTCTCTGCCCCACGACTAGAACAATGCCAAGATGGCACCAGCAGCCAGGGCTACAGAAGAAATAGCAGCCCCTTCCGCAAGGCTTAGGGGCTCTCTTCCCCACGGCTACAGGCAGTATGGGGTGGCCAGGAGGCCATCACTTAGCAGCCCTAATGTCTCCAGGCAAAACTACTGGTTTGCAGCCACTCCTTCACTCGTCGCCATGCCCATGGCCACTGCCGAGGCAGCACAGACAGGCACTGGGGCCTCCACTGCCAACATGGCTGGATCAGAAAGACTTCCTCTTGGAAATCTGTTCCCAGCTAAATAGGGGAGGCCCATGTCCCACAAGCATGCTCACCCCACCTACAGCTGCAGCCTTCACCCCACAACTGGAGGCTGAAATTGCAGCGGTGCAGGTGGAGCTCCAAGAAAGACCAGAAAAATTGTTTCCATGCAGAAAAGCACAATACTAGAAACTCAGTTTCAAACCATGACAGGTTATTATTTTGAAGACAGCTAAGTGTAATATAATTTCCATTTCACCCTAAAGATAGTCACAAGTTCTAGAAAAATGAAGCACCGTATTTTCTTCAGAAATCTGAGCACAATAGCCCCTTGACAAAACAAACCCTTTATCCTTAGTATCTCTTATCCTTTTCACAATGGCTTATTTTTGCCATCTTTTTTTTTTCTAGGGAGGATTTTATTTAGTTCCAAATATGCTCCATACTTTAAGGTTTGGCCCATACTCCTCAGGCTCTCTAAGCATCAGTAATCTGCTTAACAGAGCACACAGGTAATCTGTTCTCAGAAAACATGCTTTTGTTGAAGGGGTTCCCATTCTTTACGCATTGCTATAAAGCACACGTGCACAGCGCAGCCTCACTCATCACTTGTCCCCACCTGAGCACTACCTTTTCAAATCATTTGTTGAATAAGTAAGGTGCATTCTGAGAGTCAACTCATAGCAGCAAACAGATCCAATTGTCCCCTTTTTCAAGTCTGACCAAGTTCAATCCTCCATTTATCACTACTGTTTCTTCTCTGCAGAGCACAAAAAGAGCAATTTAGTTCATACTAAGAGATTACTACTGGCAATAAGCTGTCTCTCTTAGTTTTTTCCAGTTAGGATGATGTTAACCCAGTTTGTTTTGAGCTGTCCAGGCTTGGTTTGCTCACAGCAGCATTATAAATCTGTTGCACTCTGCATGCCAAGATTTCTCCTGCAATGTGCATCTGAGTCTTTAATTCCAGTTTGTCTTCCCCCATTCCAGTTACACCTACCCTCCATTTTCTCGTCTGTCACAGCAGCAACCATTCAAACAATCTTGCTGAACATTTAGTTGCTTTTTCCATCTTCTGACTGTTCAAATAGCTGACCTAATACTTTGAGATCTTACACCAAAATGCCAGCAACAAAAAAAACCCAAACAAAACGCTCACCACAGTGCAGCAGCCAAACTTTAAGTGCCACAGGATGAAGGAATTGCAAAGACAAGCAGTCACCCTAAGTGGGCTCTTTCGAGCTTGTTATCCTTTCGAGCTATACATATGCCTTTACAATTTTTGAAGGAGGCGTTTCTATATCAAAGGGCAAGTCAGATCACACAGCAGGAAGCATTTAGTCTTTAGAACTGTTAAGCTGAGTAATAGAGCAAATCAGGTTTCCACATTTCATTACTCAGATGCTGTTAGAGGTGAGAACTATCTTATGAGCTAAAAAGAAAAGTAAAGCTCCACTAACTTGTAAAAATAGGAAGAGCGGGGAAGCAACACCATAAACATAAATGCAGAGCTGTTAAAAGCTACCAAATGTGTTGTCCAGTGTCTTTATTGTCTTCATTTTAAAACTGAAAGCAACAAGATACTGATCCAGAAGAGGAACGTTTACAAAAACACAACTGCTGCTTCACCATGCACATTAAACCATTGTGCCAGACAGCAACCATTATCATCACCGCAATCATTATGTAACTCTCGCAGATACATCTTCTCCTATTAGAAAGTTTTCAGAATGCTGAACTATACTACATCCTTTGTAAAAGAGTGTTTTGTTAAAACTCAGGGTTATACCACACCTCCAAATCACACCATTTCACATCAACTCTGTTCACTCTTGCCTAATCTTGACAACCTGCTATTGATGAGAATGGGGTAGACCCCCCATCTACAGGATATGTAACAAAATAAACACCCTTAAAAAGGATGTGTGTTTCAGAGAAAGAATTAAAAGCACTCAGTTAAAGTCTGGTAGGAAACTGTTAAGGCAAGATATTTACAGACCAGAAGAATCAATTTTGAATGTAGAAACTGCAAGGGAAATGTATCAGAATCACTGAATTACTGAGGCTGGAAAAGACCTCCGAGATCAGTCAGCCAAACCTAGGCCCTAATATCACCATATTAGCTAGACCAGGGCACAAAGTGCCACATCTGGTCTGTCCTTAAACACCTCCAGGGAGATGGGGACTCCACCACCTCCCTGGGCAGTCCATTCCAGTGTCCAATTACCCTTTCCATGAGGAAGGGCTTCCTAACATCCAACCTAACCCTCCCCTGACACAGCTTCAGGCCCTGCAATCTTGTCCTATCACTTGTCTATACAACCTCCCTTCAGGTAGAGAGGGATAAGGTCCCCCCAGAGTCTCTTCATCTCCACGCTAAACACAATTCCAGTTCCCTCAGCCTCTCCTCATCGGACTTTTCCTCCAGTCTTTTCCTCAGCCTCATTGCTCTCCTCTGGACCCGCTCCAGCACCTTGATCTCTTTTCTTGAAGTGAAGGGCCCAGAACAACTACAATGGAAGCCTGCTTCTTAAGTGTTCACATGAAATGATCAGCTTTTTAATACAAGACCCCACTTTATTGAAGACACTATGTATTAGATATGGTCAGATCATACTTACACATAGTTAGTAGGTGAAGAGGAATATGTAATGTTAAGGAGTAAGGAAAGATGATGTTTAGAACAGCATTTCTGCACATGAATAAATTATTCCAGTAGAACCAGTTCAAATGCACACAGAAGAGGAAAGGCTCTGCTAAGTTCAGTGCTACATTGTGTGGACAGTATGACCAGGGAAGTGATTGTACCCCTGTACTCAGCACTAATGAGGCTGCACCTCAAGTACTGTGTGCAGTTCTGGGCATCACAGTACAGGAAGGGTACTGAGGTGCTGGAGAGGGTACAGAACAATTAGGAGCCTAGAGAGTAAGTCTTATGAAGAGAGGCTGAAGGAACTGTGGCTGTTCAGATGGAGAAGAGGCTGAGCAGAGACTTTACCACTCTACAACTACCCAAAAGGAAGTTGTAGTGAGACAGGTGTTAGCTACTTCTTCCTAATGCACAGCGATAGGACAAGTGTGAATAGGTTCAAGTTGTGTCAAGGGAAGTTTAGACTGGGTATTAGAAAAAACTTTTTCACCAAAAGAGTAATGAAGCATTGAAATGGGTTGCTCAGGGAAGTGGCAGAGTCATCATACCTGGAGGTGTCAAAACCAGACTGGATGTGGCACTTCAGATGATTTAGCAGTTATGCTGGTGTGCTGGTACAAAAACTTGATGATCTTAGGGTCATTTCCAACCTTGATGATATATCAATATAGCAGTACACTGCATGGCATATCAGTGTCTACACAAGTACTATCCAATGTCTAACTCATTATCCCATTAATGCATCATTTTCTTGCTACATTTTTAGTGTTTTCTATAAAAATGTATGGGGTTTGAAATAAATTTTCTCTGGATCAAGCCATTCAATGAGAAGGACTAAAGGATGACAAGTAGTGCTCATGAGAATTATAATGCTAATAATTTTCATCAACAGTCACTTTGAAGGTTTGCCAAATAAGCTTTGTGAAAAGTTCTTCTCTTGCATTTAAATAATTTCTCTCAGCTAACAATGAAAAAAGGCTAGAATAAAACTACTGTTGTAATGAAGGTTTTATGGCTCTCAAAGGCAGTGTTACCTTTCGTCAGATATAAATGGTTCTAACATTAGATCAGAAGCTGATCACAAGCACTTAGTGCACAAACATGCAGCAAAACTAACAGGAAGAAAAACTCATAAAAATAGCTTCACAGAATCACAGAATAATCCTGGTTGGAAAGGACCTTCTAGTCACTGAGTCCAACAAACCCACAGCAACAAAAAACCTAAATAACTGAGAGACTTAAAAACACAAACTAACCCCCTCCATGTTACCACTCTAGCAGGGTGTGAAGCACTATGGCTACACAGTTCTTCAATACCTCCAGTGATGAAGACTCCACCATCTCCCTGGGAAGGCCCTTCCAGTGCCTCCCCACTCTTTTTGGAAAGAATTTCTTCTTAAGATCCAATCTAAATTTCTTCTACCTCAACTTCAGACCCTTGCCCCTGCTTCTGTCAGCAGTCACCAAGGAGAAGAGGCCAACACTCACCTCTCTACGACCTCCCTTCAGGGAATTGTAGAGGGCAATGAGGTCCCCCCTCACCCTCTTGAAACTAGAACTGCCCAGCTCTCTCAGCCTCTCCTCATACGACTGGTTCTCTAAACCCCTCATGAGCTTGGTACCTCTGCTCTGGACCCATTACAGCATCTCCATGTCTTCACTATCATGAGGGGCCCAGAACTGGACACAGTATGCAAGGTGAGGCCTCACAAGGGCTGAGTACAAGGGCACAAGATTTTACCCTTCTGCTGCCCACGCTATTTCTGATCCAGGCCAGGATGCTGTTGGCCTTCTTGGCCACCTGGGCACCCTGCTGGCTCCTATGAAGCCAGCTGTCTCCCAGCACCGCCAAGTCCTTTTCTCCTGGGCAGCTTTTGGGCCACCCATCCTCAGATTTGTACTAGGTGCAGAGTTTAGCATCTCTTATGTGACACAAACTTTAGCAAGTTAATTCTTGCAAGATCCTTATGGTCTAGGGCCGAACATATAAGCTATTAAGGAATCTTCCATTAAGTAAACTGGGGCACTATGATTCCCTTGTTTTATTTGCATTTCGCAGTTCCAAACCTGTGTTTTCATTCCATTGGTATTTACAGTTGAGGACTTCTGATACTGAGCAGACATTTTTTCCTCTCTGAATACATGAAAGCAATATTTATCTCCTCCAAGACTTTACTTATTCACATTGTAAGAACATCCTTTACTAGAAATCAATAAAGGAACACTGTTGCTACATCAAGCCCATGAAGACTTTTCCTGCCACGGTACTGTGAAATAGCACTGGAGTGCTTTTGTTAGCCTGAATACACTGTCATATTTTCATCAAACACGAGTTGACTGCAGACTAATATCACACCTTGGGTAGAAACCGACTATGAAAAAACCCAATTGCTTAAAGAAAAAGGTGAAGAGCACGGGAACTACTTGAAAGCACGTTGCTGCGGAGAACGGAAAGCACTCGATCCATTTTGAAGCTTATAGAAAATGATAAACACTCTGTGTACAAGAGGTAAGAACCAATTACCCAGTAATAATACTGCAACTTACCACAGTAAAGCAAACAAATTAAGTTAAATAAATACAAGTTAAGGTAGAATTAATACTGTGTTCAGACGGATAGTCACAAGTGCTGTAACAAACTCTTTGATAATGCCCTTTGATTATCTGAAGAAGCATTTACTAACGGCACACACAGGTCAAAGTACCCTTTCTAGCAACACAAGTTTTTCTGAAACTATTTATAACATCTCCTGATGGACTGCTTCTCCCGCACAGTCCAACCACAATAATGATCAGACTTTACTGATGATTCAGAGTAGGGTATTGATGACACAGCCGTTCAATAATTAATTAATAAAAGTGGAATTCATCCTAAGAAATTGTCAAAGAAAGAGATTAAAAAGAAATAGATGCCACATTTAACAGCTCCAAAAGAAATTAAACTACAAACTAAAAAGTATTGTCTGACTATTCAAACCATTGGTATGTTCACAGAATCACAGTTACTGAGGCTGGAAAAGGCCTCAGAGATCACCCAGGTCCCTCTCTGCCAGGCCGCTATCCAGCTACTCATCTCCTGGTCTGTAGCTCTGCCATTGTGGCCAAAGTGTAGGACCCTGCATTTGGCTTTATTAAACCTCATCCCATTGGCCTCTGCCCATTGCCACAGCCTGTCCAAATCAGTCTGCAGCATCCTCCTCCCCTCCAGCAGATTGACACTGCCTCCCAAACTTGGTGTCATCCATGAATTTACCAAGAGTGAATGCCATCCTGACGTCCAGGTCATCAGTGAAGATACTGACTAGAACAGGGCCCGGCACTGATCCCTGGGGGACACCACTGGTCACTGGACACCAACTAGATGTGGCACCATTCACAACCACTCTCTGTGCCAGATCATCCAGACAGTTTTTAACGCAACAGTGGGTGCACCTATCCAAGCCATGGGCAGCCAGCTTTTCCAGGAGGAATGTTAATGTCCTCCCGGGCTTTCCATTTCTAGTTTGTCATGTATTTAAGGAACTATCTGTTTATGAAAGTCTGTGAAAGTTTAGGAGTTACATTCCATTTAAATATATTTAAGTAAGTGGAATTTAACAGTCTGACCAATTGTAATGGGTTAGGACTTTTGGACCCAGAAAAATCACTCTAATTCCAAAGACTGCTCCTCTGCTGCCCCATAGGACTAACAACCTGTTCTGAGGGGTTCCGCCTTTAACCCTCAAACCAGCACACCAACAAAGGGTTTCTTCTACCTTTGACAGGACATTAGAAAAAACAATCAAGTTAATTTTCCCCACACTGTGCCTGTTTTGCCTCTGACAGTAATAAGCATGAGATCTCCCTGTCTTTAACTCCGCATCTTAAAGAGCAGTAGGGTGAGCATCTGGCAGTAAGTCAAGGTCAACTCACACCAGAAGTGTATTCATTCACTGATTCTTGTATAATCATGTCTACAAAACAAATGTATTTTACACAAATACCTAAATCTGATAAAAGCAGGGACCATTCTGTCCTTTAAGAACAGAACCAATACACTTCGCTCTGACACAACAGTAAATGCACCATCCCTTCCCAAAGGTCACTCAGGTTGCTCAGTGTTGTAGTGTTCAACTCAACTATGAGTTGAACACTATCAGTTGTACAAGTTTGCAGTAATAATGTTCTATGAGAAGCACAGTTTGGAGCAACTTCTGTGTAAATCCTCCTTCAGAGGAGGAAAGTGTAGGATTCCAGGCTTCACCTGATTCTTCAGGCAGCAGCCCACAAGTTGTATTGATGCAGCATGTGAAACAGAGCTCTAAGCTAATTGATATTGCTGATGTGACCTTCTTGCTGGCATTTACTCTCTTTTCTTGTTTAAAATGTTTGAGATTTCGTTGGCACCACAGCAGTTTAGGCCTTAACAGTTTTTCTTACAGAATACAGAGGGGAAGAGGGGGAAAGAATTAAAAAAAACTTGTAGAGAACTATATTGGCCTTTTCAAGACAGAGAGAGATAGCATTTCCACAAGTACTTTATTTCCAAATAACCAAAGTCCAGCAGGAGCTCTGGCAAGCAGGGATCAGACACTGCCATCTCCAATAAGATTAGGATGAAAAAATCTGTCCCAGTTGATAAAAGTAAAAAAACCTGAGAAAGATCACGCAATCTTTCTCTCTGTAGTTGACAAGAGCAGTTCCCCCCTTTAACACTTAGCAAAATAGAAGAGTAAATTCCTAATTCTCCATGCCTGCTCCCATTAACTACAGTTATCTGCATATTGCTAAAAATCATCAAGAATTTAGGAGTCATTTCTTGTAATTTCTGATCATTTGGACTTTAATACTTAACAAATAGGACACAAGAAGAAAAAACATAGGATATGAAGACAGTGAAAGGAGCGGAGCATACCCCTGATGAGGAAAGGCTGAGGGGGCTGGAAAAAAGGAGACTGAGAGGTGACCTCATTAATGATGATCAATATGGAAAGGAGGGGTGTCAGGAGGAAGGAGCCAGGCCCTAATCAGTGGCATCCCATGATAGGACAAGGGGCAACGGATGTCAGCTGGAGCAGAGGAGGTTTCACATAAACATGGGAAGAAAATTCTTCTTAGAATTACCTTTGACAAAACACTTCAAGCATCCAAAGGAGGACTTCAAGCAACATGTAGCTGGATCTCTCAAGTGACGCTGAGCACATATCCTTCATTAACCACAGTACAGTCCCACTACATTAATAACACTTACGCAAAAACTTGTAGCAACTTACGGTTGGATCCTCTCCACACCAGTACTACAGACAAACTAAGTACATTTCCTGTCTGTGCTTCATTACCTTTTCTCCCTTCTACAAGTGACAAGCATTTTCAGACAAAATTCAGATAAAAATACTTCAACATTTTAAGTCTTAAACATAGTAGCCTGAAGTTACTCCAAGCAAACAGACACTCTTCCCTCCACGATTAAAATCTAATAAATGCCTTACTGGATCTGATCAGTGATCCCTCTAGCCCAGCACTGTCTCCAAGAGCTGCACTAAGAGTTACTAAAAAGACTACACGAGTCTTATAATTACTTATAATCAATTTTCCTCAATTCCCAAAAGAGGAAGCTCCTCTTCCTACAAAGGCTTTACTACTTTTATTTTTGTATATTACCTTTTAATTATTGTAATGTTCTTTCAACTTGAAGAACTCCTTCAGTTGTCATCAGGTGTTCTCATCAGCTCCCAGCTAACTATATTATCAAAAAGTTAAAATCACTTTTAAATATTACAGGAAATTGATAATTCTGGAAGAGCACTTCAGGAATGTCCTGCATGCATTTATCTAGCTCTATTTAATGAATTTACTTGTTATCTTCATTCAGTTAGGCCTTCCACATTTCCTTTTCCTTGCAATACTGTCTTTAACTCTATGGAGTCATGCACTCTTTGTACCTCATGGTTATAGTTTGGCTTTTTCTGAAGTACAGTACAAAGTTCATTCAGATCTTCCTGCTGACATTTTCAGAATAGACCCTGGGTTGCTAGCAGCCATGTGCATCTTGTTTGCTTGACCATCTGCATCTTTCCTTCGGTAGCCTGTCCTGAAGTTGAATACTTGTCGCATAGGTATACTCAGATTGCTCTTTGCTAGTGCATTAGTGACCAGTTCCATCTTCTCTCCTACTCCAGCTTTAAGCATGCTGTGCTGACTCAAGACCATCCCCAGAACAGCTCCTTTTCATGTTGGTTACTCAGAACATGGGAAATATTTGGCATCCAACGCCTTTATCTTCTTATTATATCCTGAGGAGAAATTAACCTATATATAGGAAGTTAAATCTCCCTTTTTAAGGTTACAAAATTTGAAGCCTCTCTAATAATAGAATCACAGAATTATTGAGGCAGTAAAAGACCTCTCCAATCATCAGGCCCAGCCTAGGACCTAATATCACCTAGACCATGGCACTAAGTGCCACATCCAGTCTGTCCTTAAGGACCTCTAGGGATGGGGATTCCACCACCTCCCTGGGCAGTCCATTCCAGTGTCTGATCACCCCTTCTGTGAGGAAGGGCTTCCTAAAATCCAGTCTAACCTTCTCCTGGCATAGCTTCAGGCCATGCCCTCATCATGACCTCCAGGATCATGAAGTCCAGCCCTCATCCCAACATCTCCCTAACCCCTACACCATGGCTTGAAGTGCTCTATCTGCTTGTTTTTTAAACCCCTTCAGGAATGGTGACTTCCCCACCTCCCTGGACAGCCTGTTCCAGTGCAACCTCTCTCTCAGTAAAGAACTTCTTCCTAAAATCCTATCTAAACCTCCCCTGTTGCAACTTGAGGCATTGTTAATCTCATTTAACATTCTCCCATCACAAAACACAATCATAATATTGCATTACTGGACAGAAATTTCCATCCACAAAGTTTTGCATGGTAGGATTCTCTTCCTCCCAAAAAGATTTTCATGGTGCTGTGCTTCATCCTGCCTTTGAAGTGAAGTTCCACTTCCCTGCCTGTGCATCTAATCATTATGGCAAAGCTGTCAGCATACTTACATCACACACCAGTGATTACTTTCCTTCCATCAGGCTACCAATTATAAAGACCTGCCATTTAATAATGAACATGTTTTGTTTGTTCATCTTATCTTTTTAGACTTAAAAGCGTATGAAAGCACACACAAGGTCTGTTCTAGCTCTACTGCTAAGTATTTCACATACCAGTTGACTTCAAGTCATATATTCAGTTTAGTGTTTTCAAAGAATTATAGTAAGAGATTCATTTGATACCACTGGTGCCAAAAAGGCTTTTCACAGATTTTCTTCATTGATCTGCAACCATGAGTATAATCCTGATAAATCTCTAACACTTGGTATTTCACATTATTTCTTTCTCTTTCTTGCCTGTAACTACCCTTTATACCAATCCATCTTTTTGCCTCTAAAAAGTTATCAGAAAACCCAAGATCATTCATGCAAACCATTCACATGCATCACTACATTTCCAGAACTTCTCAATTATCTTCTTTCTCCCTCCCCGGCCAGGAAGAAAGTCCTGGAGCACACCATATTTCAACGCTGATTTGAAGTCAGTGATTTCATTCCTTCAATCTTATTTATTATTTTACCTGCTGTCAGATTTCAGGATTCAAAAAACCTTTGTTTATTTATTTCTTGGGTCAACTCAAAATAAATTCCAATGTTTTCTTGCAAATATTTTAAATGTATGTACACTTCTCAGTCACAGTCAAATCTTTTCATGATGAAAATGTTCCACCTGCACACTGGCACGTATTTCCAGGCCCTGAACTCACACCCTACTCACATAATTTATGTCTAGCAGCGTATCTGTATGGCTTTCATTAAATCACAGAACCACAGAATCGTTAAGGCTGGAAAAGACCTCTGAGATCATCAAGTCCAGCCTAGGACCTGGCCTCTTTTATAAATAGTACAAAACTCAGAGTTCATGTCCAGCACATGATATTGGTCCCATTTCCTATATCAGTTATTCAGAAAGGAAGAGACTGAGAGTTCCCTTAGCACAGAATCACAAAATTATTGAGACTGGAAAAGACTCCAAGATCATCAAGCCTAGCCTAGGACCTGACATCAGCACATCAGCTAGACCAGGGCACTAAGTGCCACATCCAGTCTGTACTTAAAACACCTCTGGGAATGGGGACTCCACCACCTCCCTGGGCAGTCCATTCCAATGTCTGACCCTTTCCATGAGGAAGGGGTTCCTAACATCCAACCTAAATCTCCTCTGGCACAGCTTCAAGCTTTTTCCCCAGCCTTGTTGCTCTCCTATGTATCTGCTCCAGCACCTCAACTGCTGTCTTGAAGTAAGAGACCCCAGTACTCAAGGGGAGGCCTCACCAGTGCCCAGTACAGGGGGAGAATTAA
>VZRI01012566.1:11757-68912 GCA_013397515.1 Upupa epops | reverse complement strand
CCTCTGCCCATTGACACAGCCTGTCCAGATCTCTCGACAGCAATTTCCTCACTTCCAGCAGATCCAACGCTCCCTCCAACTTGGTGTCATCCATGAATTTACAAACAGGAGACTAGATCCCCTCATCCAGTTCATCAATGAAGAAGCTGAGTAGAGATGGGCCCAGCACTGACCCTTGGGGGACACTACTCGTCACTGGACACCAACTGGATGGGGCACCATTCATAACCACAGTCTGTACCCAGTCATCCAGACAGTTTTTAACCCAATGGAGGGTGCTCCCATCCAAACCATGGGCTGCCAGCTTTTCCCAGGGGAGGCTGTGGGAGACTGCATTGAAGGCTTTGCTGAAGTCTAGGTAGACCACATCCACATCCTTCCCCTCACTCACTCAGCAGGTCACCAAGCCGCAGAATGAGATCAGGCTGGTTAGGCAGGACCTTTCTTTTATAAACCCATGCTGGGTGGGCATGATCCCCTGATTGCCTTGTACCTGCAACTCGATGGCACCAAGGATAACAAATCTAATGTTTCATGACAACGGCGCTGGTTCTCCTTTATAGTTCTCCATTATTTCATAGATACAGTCTTTGATTTCTTTAAGATTATAATCTTTTCCCAGACAAGATTAATGAGTGAATAATGAATTACACTAAGTATTTAGTGAGGTGATACAGCAACATTATCAGCAATTCATGCTTTGATTGACTTCTCATTGTTCCAGCTCAAAGGTTTAACTTTTAAAAAGCAATCTGTTTCCACAAAAAGTTTCAATTTCTAGAAAATGACAAAACCAGGTTTGTAACAACGTCAGTGAATGTCAACACCCTGCTTCATCCCTAGCCTCGTGGAGTCATTATTGTCCCCATCATTATGATTAATCAAGCAGCAGACTGAAGACATTTCCTCTAGTAAGAAACCAAAAATGTTGTCAGCAGGTCTAGAAGGAATTGTTTCCCCTCTATTTCTCTCTCAGGCAGAGGTACCCGGAGTACTTTTTCAGTCTGGTATTCCCTGCTTCAAGAAAAATACAGATATACTGGAACAAGCACAGCAGAAAATGATCAGGGGCTGAAACATGAGATATAGAGGAGAAGGTGGAAACAGCAGTCAGTTTTGAGGAGAAAGGACGGGGGAATTCTTACTGTAGTCTTATACTACAGAACAGAAGCCTACAAAGAAAGAGAATTCAATTCTTACTGGAAGTGCACAAGGAGCAAGAGGCAACAGATGTAAGTTGCAACGAGATATTCCAAGAAAATACTATGAAAAGTGTTTTGCCACATTGGTGACTAACACAAGCACAGGCTGTACTTGCATACACCTCTACCTTTATGGCTAACTCAGTTGGACAAAGCCCCAGGCAACAGGTCCTTTAATGAAACTGGTTTGCCCTTCAAAGGTCCCTTCCAAATGAAATTGTCCTATGATTGAGGAACATGTCTTGGACGTGACTCTGGACACTGCCAGCACTCCTCAACTACAGTGATTTTTTTCTCCATGGAGTTTTTGCTGTTTGTTGCCACTCACTGATTCTCCTACACTCTGAAGCTAGACACTCTTTCCTCTTGCTGTAATGTTTCCTCCATACCACCACAGCATCTTTAGTTACTTCAATCGCTCCAATACTCATTCAGAATCAACATAATTTATAACTTCTAAACAAACATCTGTTACAGCTTCCAATCTGTTTTATATTGTTTCCCTTTTTCTAGCTGATATTCCTCAATGGATTATTTACATAGACATAAGACTTCCTCCACTGAATAAACGCTGACATATTTTTGGCACATCAGCTGTCAAAATGTACCAACTGAACATTTAACTACTTCATTCTGATTTTACTTAATCAGGATAAAAATCACTTAAAACACCATTGAACATTCTGCTCCCTGCTTCCACAAGATACCTCTTATGACACAATGACTTCAATGAAAAGGGTGAATAAGCAGACCCTTAAGCAGAGTGGAAACCAGATCTTTCTGTGCATGCTGTAATCTGGATGCAGAATCACTGTCAGCTTCTCATCTTTGTAGTTTTAGAGACAAAACTCTAGGGGTGTTGGTCAATGAAAAACTCAACATGAGCCGGCAATGATCACTTGCGCCCCAGAAAGCCAACCACATCCTGTGCTACATCATGAGAAGTGTGACCAGTAGGTCAAGGGATAGGATCCTCCCCCTGTATTCTGCTCTCGTGAGACCCCATCTGCAGTACTGCATCCAGTTCTGGAGCCCCCAGCACAGGAAGGAGATTGAACTGCTGGAATGTGTCCAGAGGAGGGTCAAGAGGATGAGAGGAGGGCTGGAGCACCTCTCCTATGGGGACAGGCTGAGAGTTGGAGCTGTTCAGCCTGGACAAGAGGAGACTCCCAGGAGATCTTAGCCCCTCCCCAGCTTTCCCGTAACCACCTTCAGGTACTGGAAGGCTGTTCTGTTTCCAACTACTTGCAGTAGTAAGAGCAGGGGGAATGGTTTTAAGCTGGAAAAGGGGAGGCTTAGACTGGAACTCAGAAGGAAATTCTTCACAATGAGGGTGCTGAGACACTGGAACAGGTTGCCCAGGAAGGTTGTGGCTGCCCCCCAGCTCCCTGGAAGTGTTCGAGGCCAGATTGGTTAGGGCCTTGAGCAACCTGGTTTAGTGGGGGGTGTCCCTGCTCATGGCAGGAGGTTTGGAANTGGTTAAGGCCTTGAGCAACCTGGTTTAGTGGGGGGTGTCCCTGCTCATGGCAGGAGGTTTGGAACTAGATGATCTTTCAGCTCCCTTCCAACCTGAACCATTCTATGAATCTATGAAATAATCAAGGACCGTTCCCAAACTGAATGAACAGCTTTCTATTTCAGGAAGTATAGTGTTAAATGTCTTCAGGACTCTGAAGAACACCAGATGTCTCCAATTTCTTGACATGGTTTGTTATAATCACTGAGTTTCATAAAAGCTACAAAGAAGCATCCTCTCCTCTCTATGATCAGGAAAGCAAAAGCAGTTACTCTGCTGTCCTTTGCACCAGATTTCACATTGGTGAGAGACACTAAGATGCCCAGTGCTGTCTACCTGTGTCTAAGCATGCAAGAACATTTCTGTAAAGCACTCCCTTGAACAAAGATGAAATTGAGTTCCATGTTGCCCTTTAGAAACCTACTTGCTCTTAATAAAACTTTTAGTATCGTCACTTCCTCTGAAAAATGAAGATGATGGCACACTTCTATCACTGTGTGAGATGAGAGAGGTTTCAAAACTTCAAATAAATAAGATTAAGCTGCGAAGTCCATGCATAAAAAAACACAGACAAATTTGTCCCTGCAGACTATAGCCTTTTAATCACCCTCTCCCCTACCTGTTCACTGTAAGAGTATAACTCACTTATGTTTCAACTGCAGATCCAGTAACTCTTGTCTATTAGGTTTTGTCAAAACAATGTATTCAGAGCATTCAGTTAACTTTGAGAGGATGTTCATCTTGTTTTCTCACTGTCTGTGGAGATTCACAATCCTCTCCTGATATATTAACATGTTTGTCTTGAGCATCAGTGAGCCTCCCCAACTTTACTGTTTAATTACGCACAGGAAAGAGCATTTCCTCCAGCAGCTTTTAAACCTTCCATCCTTCCTATTAATTCCAGGAACATTCTTGGGAATTCTCTTTAATATTCTAAAGGCACCACAATTATCTTTTAGACTTATTCTATTAGATGAAAGCAAAAGTGTCCACAGTGAGACAGGTGTTCTCGCCTTTGTATCTTCGCACAATATTCCTGATATAATTCCATTTCAACAGGAATACATTTCAGTAGAACTACTGCTAGAGCATAAAAACACTGATCTAACAAAAGCGGAATCAAGTTCTGCTTGATTGGATAATACACTGCAATATACTCCCCAAAAATAGAGGCACTTGGAAATGTCATGCCCTATATTAAATAAAACTACAAAGTGAAATTTGCAAAACAAACTAAAGATACACTAATGTCTTTTCAATTGGAAGAGGAATTAGTCCTTGGACCCCTCCAGCTGCCCCCAAAGTACTGAGTGTCTAATATCAATCAAGGAAGGGAAACAAAAAAACTGTTAAGAAACAACAGTAGAAATGGAGGCATTTTACACCTGAGGCAGAATAACCTGAACTCTGAGTGAGATGAGCTATTGCCAGAAAGAGAGAAAATGTTTACAGCCAGGAATATTTGAATATTTATATTCTTCCTCAAGGTTTAAAAAGCTGAAGAAGTTAAGCAAAATATCCAAGTAGATCTATGTTGCTATAGGTTGATCAGGAAGTACAATTTCACAAAAAAACCGCTAACAGCATTTTATTAAATTGTTCTGACAACATTTCACAGAATCACTGAATTACTGAGGTTGGAAAAGAGCTCTCAGATCATCCAGCCCAGCCTAGGACATCACTACATCAGCTAGACCATGGCACTAAGTGCCACGTCCAGTCTTCTCTTAAACACCTCCAGGGATGGAAACTCCACCACCTCCCTGGGCAGTCTATTCCAGTGTCTGATCATCCTTTCCATGAGGAAGGGCTTCCTAACATCCAACCGAACCCTCCCCAGTGCAGCTTCAGACCCTGCCCTCTCATCCTATCACTAGTTGCCTGGGGGAAGAGCCTGACCCCTACCTGTCTACAACTTCCCTTCAGGTAGTTATAGAGAGGGATAAGGTCTCCTCTGATTCTCCTCTTATTCACACTAAATAATCCCAGCTCCCTCAGCCTTTCCCCATCATACTTTCCCTTCAGTACATTCTCCAGCCTTGTTGCTGTCCTCTGGACCCGCTTCAGCACCTNTTGCTGTCCTCTGGAACCGCTTCAGTACCTCAGTCTCTATCTTGAAGTGAGGGGCCCAGAACTGCCCCCAGTCCTTGAGGGGAGGCCTCACCAGTGCCCAGTACAGGGGGAGGATTAAATCCCTAGTCATGCTGGCCACACTATTGGTTATTCAAGCCAGGATGCTGATGGCCTTTCGTGCCACCTGAGCACACTACTGGCTCATATTTAGGCACTTGTCAATTCTTAACTGCTTTTCAAAATGTGACTGAATAGAAGTGTGTCTTGCCCAGCATTTTTTCTAAAGGTATTTCTTATAGGTCACACAATTTTGGTCACATTTTAGTCAAGTAATTCAGTAATGCTTTAAATAATGTAGCATTTGATAAGCTTCTTCACGCATTCCACTTCAACCAAATGTTATTGTTATAGTCTACTTTTTTCATACATATAAGGTCCAAGACTTTTAAAGATACCTTTAAGAGTTGAAAATTAAATCACTTACCCCTTTTTTGACAACAGAATGTAAGCTCAAGCTTGCAAAGCATGTCAGCATTCTCGTACTTGTCCTCTTCTGCTTTAACCCAGAAACAGGATTCTGTCATTTCCTGAGGCCTGATCTACAAGAGCAAACAAAATTCTCACAATACTATTTTGAAACTACGCAGTGACTGTGCTCTGTAGAATCTAAAGCACATTTCATACTTAAGAGTTCTGTAAACCATGTGAACTTTTGGTACATTTTGTGTTTAGAATTGTTAATACATTTCTGATTGAAGATAAGGCTTATGGTTAGTGCTTTCGAATGAACTGAGTCTAACAATACAAATCAATACAGGCAACAGACACTATTAACCAAGGACTAAGTAACTTTGGTGTAGGCTTTGGTAAATGCAGATCTGAGCAGATCTGATATAACTAGATAAAGTACCTTACTGTTTAGATTGTAGCTTTGATTGCTTCATAAAATTCTGATAATCTTTTTACTGACTTATTTTTGTCTAAATACTTATGGTTTCCAAAGCTCTGTAGGAGGAAGGAAAAAAAAAATCAACAGTCAAAGTACATTTACCCTGAGTACAAATGGACATACCAGCAGTGCTTCCTCCTGCAGTCCAACCTACATAGATGCCTGCATCAGATGGGGCTCTAAGTAACCTGGTGTAGTGAGAGGTGTTTCTGCCTAGGGCAAGAGGGTTGCATCTAGGTGACCTTCAAGGTCCCTTCTAACCTAGACCATTCTATGATTCTATGATAAGGCACTTGTTAGGAAACTACATAGCTATCAGTACCGTGCAGTGACTAATCCTATGCCAACTGTCTGCTAAAAAAAAAGAAACAGTAGGATGCAAGGAACATGCTGGTATGAGCTTGTATAATTCTGGACTAGAACTAACTTTTTCAAACATCACACAAAATCGACAATTACTTGCCCAGATGATTCATGAGTCAATGAAAAACAGTTTGCAAAAATCAATTAGAACTAAAGGCAGAAAGTGTTCCCATCTTAAATGACTCTAACTAATATACCCAGTGCTCTTGGTAGTCACACTCCTGATATTCTATTTACCATCATTTCTAGGTAAGATTTTACACTAAGTATTTGCCATTACTCAGTACTACCTTGGACCAGTTGAGTCTTTTCATGGTAACCTCTGGTCTGAATTCTTTTTTAGGCTTCATTCCAAATGGTAAATTACACGAAGGTGGAGACCGCTGTACTCCAAGCAGACCTGGTAGAGGCGGTGGTGGAGGAGCACCTCCAAAAGCCAGAGGAACTCCCAAGCTATTCAAAAGTGGTGGAGGAGGAGGGGGAGGTGGTGGTGGTGGAATTGCTCCATTAGAACTCAGCGGTGGAGGTGGAGGAGGTGGAGGCTGATGAGGTCCTGTAGCTTGCGGTGGAACAAGAGAGGCATCTCCACATGTTGATGGTAAAAATCCAGGCAAAGACCCATACTGATAGGGAAAATATTCTTCGTCAGTTTCATGTTTCATCAACAAAACGTCATAAAATCATAATTTATAGATTAAACCTGGAAAACCATCTGGAATTCTGTGCCATTTTTCTTCTACAGGACAATCAAGTATAATTAGTGTAATGTGCTTTTGATTTCATAATTGGAAGCCTTAGACTTTGAAGCCGACATTCAGACAACGAGTGACAAATTAAAATGCCATATCCCACTGTTCTATTTCACTGATCACGACCCAAGAAGTATCTGATAGGTATCCTGATGATACTTTATCTACATTACCACTGCTGGATTCAAATTAAAGAAATAACATCCTAGTCTCTAGTGTTCTTCTTTATTTTTCAGATTACAGACAAACATTCCCAAGACTTAATTGCAGAATCTGAACAGATTAGGAATTCTGTTGAAAAACGTGATAGGAACATTCTCTCTCTACAGAACTGAAAGAACAAAGTAATGATTAAAATAATTCACTCACCTATTTCACTCACATCAAGCATTTGCTTTCAAGAAACACACATATAACTACTTTCTCAATAAATGGATTACTAAGAAAAATTATCTTATTCCAGACAATAAGATAGAGGAAAAAACAGTTGCTCACCAGTCTCCTTTACACAAATTTTAGAGCTGAAACAGTTACAAGCTAACTCAAGTATTACTCTCAAAAATCTGCACTAGTCCTCTCCATCACACTATAAAATAGCTATTTATGCCTGAAAATTGAAAAATTATCAGGAAATGGTCTTATCCAGCCACAGGTTATTTCTTTCTCTACTGGATATCCATGGTCAGGCTTCAGCAAAGCAAACTGCGCAATGACTAATTTCCTGTGGAGGGATAAAGATCATGGTGATGAATGCTAATTTAAAAGCATAAGAATTATTACCTATGTGGTTAATTACTTTGGAAATATATGACATCAAAAGCAAAACCCAAATGAAACGTAAGAAACTAGTTTAATTAACAGAGCTCTGGCACAGAAAGTCTAACCCAGGAACTCAAGCAGATAATTAATGTCACACTACAATTCTTTGTCTAAAACAAAAGAAACTAGCAGTCAGTAATAATCGATAACAAACATTGAAAAAAATCCTATCAGAATCTTCCAAAAAATGCTGTCCCTTTCAGAAACAACACGTCGTACATCTCAGTTGTCTCATACCTGTGATTTAAAAGCTTGCAATTCTGCTTCAAGTTCATTGATTCTCTCTTCTTTTTTTTGCAACAGGGCTTGGGTCTCCTGATGAACCACAAAATCTTTTTCAAACTAAGAAAAAATTAAAAAAGAAAACTGGTTGATATAGTAATTTCTTCTCTGATTTGTTTGCCACTACAAGTATTTATTATATGAAACGGCATAAAGCGCTTACTTTATCCCAACTTCTAAATTCTAAGAGTCTAAAAATTGATGTCTACGAATACAGATTCTACACACACTGATAAGTTAATTCTTGTTCTCCTAAGCTTTATTCTTGTTGAAACTGTTAACTGTTCAAATAAAGTACTCAGCTGATTTTGGGGAGATTTTTACATCAAATCTTAAAATCAATAGTAGGAAAAGTCTCAACTAAGGGTAATTGCCCCACTTTTCTCTGCTTCCCAGTCCACAAGAAGCATCCATTTTCCCACTTAAACACTCTACTTACAGTAATTATAAGTAAAAAACTAGTACACATTCAGTTACACCACTCAGTAAGCTATTAAGTAATACTCCTCTGTCCATCTTATGATCACGTAACATAAAATTACTTACTTTTCTGGAAAGTTCAGAAGCCCTCTCCTCACATTCTTCTAATCTTGCTTTATCTACACAAATATCTTGAAAAAATAAACAAACATGGTTGCACACATAGAGGAAACACAAGTTTCTTAATCATATGTACAATTTAAACCTGCTTTTTTGAGAAATTACTAAGTATAGCATTCTAATAATTTCCAAACATAGCACTTACCTACTAAGTGGCTGAAATCTATATCTAATCTTTTACGATATGTGAAATCTGGGTCTGTTCCACTTCGATGCAGCACTATCTGGGACACACACTCCTCAATTAACTTGAAATACTGTGGACTAAAAACAGAGATGACTTCTTTCGCAGCATACTCATGTATTAGCGTACACTTAACCTCTAGTCTATGAACATAGCACATAAAAAATTTGGGCTGACTTATTTCCATAGAAGGGTAGGTTCAAACCCCAAAAGTTTCAAAGGAGAAATGCATCTGGCAATTTATCACACATGAACAGTTTGCACAAAGCCTGTAAAACAGTGTCTCTAAATCACAGAAGCCTCATGGTTGGAAAGGACCTCCAGGATCACCAAGTCCAGCCCTCATCCCAACGTCTTCCCAACCCCTAGACCATGGCCTCAAGTGCTCTAGCTACTTTTTTTAAACACTTCCAGGGACGGTGACTCCACTCCCTCCCTGGGCAGCCTGTTCCACTGCNTTAAACACTTCCAGGGATGGTAACTCCACTACCTCCCCGGGCAGCCTGTTCCAGTGCCACTCTCTGAGTAAAGAGCTTCTTCCTAAGATCTGATCTAAAGCTCCCCTGACACAGCTGGAGGCCACTTCCCCTCATCCTACCATTAGTAATTTGGTAAAAGAGACCAGCACCACGCCACAACCTCCGTTCAGGTAGTTGTAGAGAGCCATAAGGTCTCCTCGCAGTCTTCTCTTCTCTAGGCTAAACAACCCCTCAGCTGCACCTTAGGTCCCTCAGCTGCACCTCATAGGGCCTGTTTCCAGACCTCTCCCCAGTTGCCCTTCTCTGGCCCCACTCTGGCACCTCAATGTCCTTCTTATCCTGTGGTGCTCAAAACTGGACCCAGTCACATTCTTTTAAGCTTATTATAAATTCTGCATGTCTCCATCTGTGGAAATACAGGACAACAAAGGACTTCCTACTGCTTACTTCCAGTAAAGACTAAGCGCTTCAGCTAGATCCTTTCTGGGTTTGTGACTTTGGTAAATATGAATTCATTGCAGCCCTTCCTCAGTAAGAGGAACGTAAACCAGTTTGTTCTAAAATTCCAAGGCCATGGAGGAGGGGGTGGATGACAGGTGGGCTTCTTGCCCAGAATATGCAAGCTGTGAATTCAAGTCCTTTTAGGTGGAAAAGGTCTAAGCATAGGTGTGCCCATGTCACGGCAGCAAGAGCTCTAAACCTTTAAGGGTACTACCCATGCTAGACTATGCCTGAAACGCAAGGCTGTGCAAACACTATGCAGAAACCATATACCTTTCCTACCCTGTCCAATTCCTACGTGGTTCCTCGAGTGTTTCCGCAAAAACAACACAACCAAATTTTAGAAAGCATTTGGCAGTCTCAGACATCTTTTTATTAACTGTTTCCTTTCACTGTATCTGACAAGTTTTCCAAGAGACAGAAATATGACCTAACAATCTGTCCTCATCTCTTGTACTTGCAGTTAATAAGGTTCAGATCTCGACTAAAATGGGTTTCTCTATTTAGATCTGAAATTGTACCTAGAGCAGAAAAAAACACATATATAGTTGGCATTCTTATTCCAAAGTGGTATTTTTGAACAAAGGAACACTCATAAGTTGCAATCCACACAGAACACACTAAGCTGTATTTTTCATTATATTTATGAAAAAAATACTCTATTAATGACTAACTGATAACAAAGTCCAGAACTGACATTTAAAACAGCATTAAACATACCGTATAAAATAATCATTTCTTATCAGAAGGAGATGTTGAAGTATAGAAAGAAAATATCCTTCAGCGCTCGTGTCCTTAACTGTATTCCACACCATGTTGTAAACATCATTTACTTCAGTAAAAGCGTTAAGGAGGGTAACAGCAAAGAAAGTATTTTAGACAAATGCTGATTGGTAACTTTTAAAACAAGAATTAGACCACAACTGTATTCATTGTAAGCTTTGTTTCGTTTTGTTCATGATTCTCTTGCTGATATCAAAAGGATATTCTAGTTCAGATCGAATATCTTCTAAACGATGTGAGAATTCAATCATGTCTTCTTCCTTATGCTCATTGAACACTTTGAGCTGGATATCTAGTGCTTCATTCTTTATACATTTCAATTGCTGCAAAGAAGCAGTAGAAAAGCTTGCAAAATTAGTGTTTTCACTTGTAAATAAATCTTCTCTTCTTGCCAATTCCATACATCTGTTAGTTTTATTTTTTTTCAAATCACAAGAATGCACGAGTAAGTGAAATATTCAAAAGGCAAACGTGGTTTGAGCCTGGCTTAACAAGTGTCTGCACAACAGCCTGTAACTCATTCTAAATCGAAGTCCCCAAATGCTGAGGAGTCAGCATCAAGTTCAGAAAGCACACTTCACCTTTTCAGTCTTATTTTAAGACTGATTCTCATATCTAACTGCTCATTCCCAGACTTAATAAAATGCCTTTGAGAATAATTTATTAGAACTTGTTCTCCCATTTCGCCTCTCGAGCTCCAATAGTCCAAGAATTTAAATAGTAATGCAAAGAGAGGCTACAAGAAGCTTACTGGCAATATCTCTTTCAATCCACTGCGCATAAATTCATTTCTGATGTGAAGCCGAAAATCCAAGTCATCAGGAGATGTAACAAGAGCGTTGATGAGCTGCATGCAAGCTACCTGTAATAAATGAAACAGTAAACTATTTTATTTCTTAGATTTCACTATGCATCACAGTCAAAAACACATAACCAAGTACTAATTAGACATCATTACTAATTATGAATCTACTGTAATCTTATAATTAAGATACTTAGACTTCTTATCCACTACATAAGCTACAAATACTAGTGCTAGTTCACAAATTTCCATAAAAATATTTTCTCACTCCACTGAATTTTGTCATTTTATACAAATAGCAAATTCTTTTAGTAAATGAACTTCAGCAAGTAGTAAATACCTTCAGAGGTATAACACCCAACACACAGGAACTAATGTAAATATATATACAGATCTATGCCTATAGATAAATGTTAGTGACATCATGGAAATGGCAAAACAATGAAAAATGTGTTAGAAGACAAAATGCTGATTAAACTAAACTAACTCCAGGCAAGAAAAAGTACTCCTTTTTAAAAGCCTTTGCTCTTTAAGCATAGTGTCATAGAATACTTAATCAGAACCAACTCTTCAGCTCCACAAGCATCAGATCAACTAGCAAGCTGACTAGTAATGAGTGAGTAATCCCTTTTCTGAAGAACCAAGAGAGATTCATCATACAAACCCATAGCCAGGAGTAGCAGGAATTCACAGTCCAAATTCACAAGCTTTATGAACAATAGCAACTAATTATTAAATCATAAATAAGAATGACAACAGCTAGAAATTCCTTTCTTTAATCCTCTTGATGTGCTTACACAAAATCACAGTATTATTGAAGCTGGAAAAGACCTCCAAGATCATCAAGTCCAGTCTATAACCTAACATCACCATACATCTTGCTTTTACGCAGAGGAAATATGTTACTTGTGTATTTCCAGCACATAAGAGGTTTTTATGAGCCCAAGTCAAGAAGGATATGTCTAATTATGCTAGCCCAGAATTATATTAGCCTGGTTCCCAAATGTTATTTCTGTAACTTTATAATTTCATTCTCCAAACACATCTTCATTTCTACTTTAGAAAGACAAAGTAAGCTATGATTTGGTGAACTCATCATTGATTTTCTTCAAACAAATCCAAACAAAGCCTTGGCATGACTCCTGAAGCCTGATCCTACACGTGTACCGTTTGGAAGTTATTTTGATATTAGTTTGTTACTGCTTAAACACGTATATGAGGTAACAAAGGTGGTGCCAACCCCCAAAAAAGAAACTACGAATAACAAAAGGTGCAGAGAAAGAAAATCCTCAGACTTACCTGTAGCCAAACCCCAAAAGCAACAATTTTAAAAACAAGTAAGGTACCCAGTCCATTTTCCAAAGCTAGACTGAATTAAATATTCCAGTAAGTGTCTTAACAGCACCCAACAAAGACATTTGGACACGGCTGTTATATAACCAAGTACTTTTGGATGCTGAAAAGGCTCCTATCATGGGTCATCTCTTACAATCTTGTTCAGGACACCTGGCCTAGTATCCTAGTTACTTTTTCCAGAAACAGGTTACAGAGTATGTATGAATCTCACACCACATGCTCACTAGTCCCCATCAAAACTTGGCTTGCCTGGTGTCTAAAGCTCTGTTTTGCCTTATCTAGTTACAACAGGGTTTGTCTAGTAACAGAATGACTAGGACCTCAATAGTTTTAGACTATAGCTTAGCTTTGTTTAACTTTGGGACTCAAAATTGACCATTACATATATTTCAATACCTAGCAGCCAGCAGTACGGCCATAAATAAAATGCAGCATTAAAAAGCAGAGATACAGGATGCAAGAAGAGACATGTTGGACCACTGAGAGTAATTTGATTAGACCATTAAGACCAACTACAAATTCTAGGGCTTCTATATAAAGTATATTCTTCAGGCCCACAAACTGAAGGGGGAGTGTGTCCAGAGGAGAGCTACCAAGCTCGTGAGGGGTTTTGAGAACCAGTCACATGAGGAGGGGCTGAGGGAGCTGGGAAGGTTTAGTTTGGAGGAGGCAGAGGGGGGAACTTCATTGCCCTCTACCAAAGCCTGTTTTTCAATCTCTCAGGTATTAAAGATTTTGTTGGTGTAGGGATGGCTGGCCTCAGATCTTGGCGATCCTTTCCAACCAGGATTGTTCAGTGATTGTGTGCACTGGTTGCAGTGTCACTATGTGATTGAGGCTCTGACCACCCTCATTTAGCATTTGGACACAAGTAATGGTAGAAGATGCAGGAAACCAAACCAGCTGAAAGTTAGTGCAACAAGGTCTTACAGGATTCTCAGACAGACATTCTCTTAATGCCTAAGTATGGGCTGTATTTATTATTCTGAAACACTTTTGTGTTTGTTTTGTTATGGGTTCACTTTACCAAACCATCTAGTTTATCAGGGTTTGTATTTTAAACCAGCTAAAGTTTTACTTCCCCTAATTTTGAGCTTGCTTATTAGAAACCAACTTATCTCTCTGGTATACTGAGTCTTTAACTGAATTGCATTTTCTTGATTCCATTAAGATGCACCAGGGCAGGTGTCACTGGACTGTGCAGGGAGGTGGAGGAGTCCTCATCCCTAAAGATTGGATGTGGCACTTAGTATCATGGTCTTGCTGACGTGGTGATGTTAGGTCCAACACTGAGCTTGATGGCCTCAGAGAGTTTTTCCAGCCTCAATAACTCTCTAATAGCTCTGCCATTAGAAACCAGTAATTCAGCACGGTGACAGACGCCACCAAAACCTGTACATCTATCACTATTAGTGAGGCATTTCAATGATTGTGGAGTTCCTTGGACAACACTATTACACAGTTAGCAATAATTAAGAGTACCTCGGGCTTGCATTTGCATTGCAAATAAAGCCACACTCTGTGTTGTTTGGCTACATCAGGATCAGGTTCTTTCTTCTTGTTGCCAGCAGATTAAGACACAGTATATTTTCATGCAAAACTTAATATGAATGGGCTGCTAAGCAAAAGGAATTAGCGTTTAACATGCTTGACTGAAACCATCAATGAAGAGGCAATCAGAGACTGAACCAAGTATATTACTGGGAAAATTCTGATCAAGAGCAAACCAGAGTTTTATTTTTGAGATAGCAATGCAATTTAGATGAAAGGATGGCTACAGATGTAATTGCTACAGAAAAAAAAACAACAAAAAGGTATTTTCCTTTCATTTGCCCAATCAACACGGCACGTGTGCCCATGTACTGTTCAAATACAACAGAGACAAGATGTAACAATGAAAAGCATGACTCCCATCAGAAATAAGTACTGTTATTCTAGCACTTCATTCAAATTTGATCAAGTGGAATTAGATTGCAATTCATCATCTACACAGACTAGTTTCTCTACAGTGAATGAGACAAAGAACTACTGGACCATGTGAACAACCTGTTTCTATAGGAATATAAAGACTCCAAACAAAAGTCTACAAAAAGGAGAACGAAGAAAGGTTATGCAAGAGGAAACAAATACAAGCCTGAGTAAGACATTGCTTTGATAACAACTTTGGAGCAATTTGCTCCATGAAAACTTGAAAATAAAATGAAAAATAATTCAATAAGATTAAAGACAAAAGTAAGAACCTGTTCCTTGAACACAAATATTTGAAATAAATATAATCCAGTATGTAGCAGTTAGCACATGATACTTAAATCATGCATGACTGGAATAATTTTGAATTAGTTCATTCACGTATAAGATAACTACAGTAGGATATACCTGTTCAGCAAATGTAAAGCCTGTAAGGAAACACAGTGTGTTAAATTCTATCAAGAGGAAACTGTACTGCATCCAGTTCTGGAGCCCCCAACACAGGAAGGAGATTGAGCTGTTGGAACATGTCAAGAGGAGGGCAAAAAGGATGAGTGGAGGGCTGAAGCACCACTCCTACAGGGACAGGCTGAGAGTTGATGCTGTTCAGCCTGGAGGAGACTCCGGGGAGATATTAGAGCAGCTTTCCAGACCCTGAAGGGGGCTACAGGAAAACTGGGGAGGAGCTGTTTCCCAGTGCTTGGAATGGTAGCACCAGGGGGAATGGTTTCAAGCTGGAAGAGGGGATGTTTAGACTGGATGTTGGGAAGAAATTCTTCACAATGAGAGTGCTGAGACACCAGAACACTGGATGCCTCCTCCCTGCAAGTGTTCAAGACCAGAATGGATGGGGCCTTGAGCAACCTGGTCTAGTGGAGGGTGTTCCTACTGATGACAGGGGGGCTAGAACTAGATGATCTTTAAGGTCCTTTCCAACCCAAACCATTCTATCAATCTATGAATCCATGAAACAAGTTTGTGATCATTTTACTATTCCGACTGGAAAGTTAGATTTTCAGAGAACATCCCAACGCCAAAAGAAAGAGAAAAAATAATCAGCTTAGACTTGATGAACAGTAAGTATCCAAGTGGTTTATTAAAAGGGCATTTTAATCAGTAACGTTGCGAAGATTCAAGAGCAAAATTCTATTTGCTATCTGAAACTTGAGAAAACAGTGAGCTTATTTCAATTAGTGTCTGTACGGTGCAAGAATAAACTCCCCACAGTATTCCCAAAAGTCTTCCAAAACAACACTGTTCAAGCTTCAGAAACCTTCATTTAGAGGCTGAAATGTAGACAGATATCTATACATAAGCTATATAAATAACTAAACTCTCGTTATTGTTAATGAGTAGCCTCCTAGACTCTGTGTATGTGTGTGTGTCTTTGAGAGTGTGTGCATCTGTTTGAGAGTGTTTGCGTGAGTGTGTGTGTCTATTAGAGAGAGGTAGGTTGTGAGTGTGTGTGTGAGTGAGAGAGAGAGTGGTAGGTTGTGCGTGTGTGTGTCAAACAGAGTGGTAGGTTGCGAGGGTGCACAAGGGTGTGCGCTCTACATTCTAAAAGATTTTCTTTACAACACACATGGAGTGACTGGGCACTCTATAATCCCCTAAAGGAACTGTGTTGTATCTACAACTGGCATTAGAAGTTCACATGTCAGCAAAGGGTTTCATGTGAGCCTGGGATTTCCATCGCTAAGACATGAGGGTTTAGACATCTGGCTCAGACACTCAATGGATTGGCTTCCATGCAGACTAAATCCTGTTCAGGGTCTTACGATGCTGAAGAAAAAGATGTGCCACTTAGCTCACTTCTACTCGACCTATGAAGTATTAACCTCTGATACTTTACCTCCATCTGTGTCCATTTGCTTAGGAAGAAAGTCAAACAAATACCTCAGAAATACAAAAAGTAAAGTCTGTCATAATTTTTTAGTTATTATATTACAAGCATACAGCTTCTTTCCTTTTCTTTAGAAATACCAAATGATTACTTTCTTATCTCAAAGTAGTGCTAAATATGCTTGATAGAATAGTTAAAAACCCTCTGAATATTCAGATCAGTGTTTAGAATGTGTTTAGAACTACTACATTATCAGAAAGTGTTACTGACTGCAGACCTACCAACAGTCAAACCGTGAATCTGCCTTCTGCTTTGTGAGTGTGGCTACAAAGAACTAGAGAAGACAGAACAGATACAATCATTTCACAGAATCATTCAGGTTGTAAAAGGCCTTTGGGATCACCAAGTCCAACCATTAACTCTGTATATAAAGTTCCCCCGTAAACTATAGCCCCTAACACCTCATCTAAATGACTCTGGAACACAGCCAGGGATGGGGACTCAACCACCTCCCTTGGGCAGCCCACTCCAGTGTTTGACCACTCTTTCCATGAAGAACTTTTTCCTTATGTCCACTCTAAACCTCCCCTGTTGCAGCCTGAAGCCATTCCCTCTGGTTCTGACACATGACCTGTGATAAGAGACCAGCATCAACCTCTCTACAGCATCCTTTCAGCGAGTTGTAGAGAGTGATGAGATCTCCCCTTAGCCTCTTCTTCCTCAGACTAAACAGTCCCAGCTCCTTCAGTCGCTCCTCATAAGATCTCTTCTTCAGATGCTTCACCAGCTTTGTTGCCCTCCTCTGCACTCACTCCAGCACCTCCATGTCTCTCTTGTACTGAGATGCCCAAAATTGGACACAATACTCAAGGTGTGGCCTTACTAGTGCTGAGTAGAGGGGGACAATCACCTCTCTCCTTCTGCTGGTCACATAGTTTATAATGTAAGCCAGGATGCCATTGGCCTTCTTAGCCACCTGGGCACACTGCTGGCTCCTAGTCAACCACCTGTTAATTAGAAACCCTATGTTGTTTTCATCCAGACTGCTTTCCAGCCGTACTGCCCCAAGTCTGCAGCGCTGCATGGGGTTATTAATTTCTTCCACAACTAGAAAGAAATCAGTCTGTTATGCGATAATAAAGAGTCGGACTAAACAGAAAACATAGTCCAAAGAGAAGAAAAAAACTGAAGGAAAAAATTGAAGAGACAGATAGGCAATACATTTCTTGAAGTGCTTATCTTTATGTGCATTGATACTACACACAACTCCAAGGAGTATCCACTCATAACTTACTCCAATTTTCCTTATTAAGAAAAAATTGACAACAATTATCCCTAAAAAACATCATTCCTTGATATATCTCCTGGTACAGAACACTGCAGGAAAACATCTGTGACGTGCTCCAATTGATAGCTCCATAAACCTCAATCCTTGGGACACAAAGCTATCCATCACTGGAGACACTTCTGATGAGTGAGACTGAACTGCGCTCCCTTACACTCAATTATTTTGGAAAACATTCTGTGGACAGTCTGACAGCACTGGGAATTCTCATCCATGGACACAAGGTGGGAAAGGGGTGTACAGGGCAAAACAGAGACCTTTGCTGAGGTAGCAGGAGGTTTAGTGAAGACAGGCACATTAGCTGCCTAGGAAGGCACAAGTCATCATGAGCAAAACGTTCTGGGCAAGTGGTCTGTTATTACAACCAATTCATCAAGGGTTGTAATTTATGTAGGAGGAGGTGTTTTGTCAGTCTGCCCTTTAGAAGTGAAGTCTGCACAAAGTGAAGTTATTTTAGGCTCTAACAGTAGAAGGTTTATGGTAACACACAGGTCTCTGGTGGACCTTCTACAATTTTGTTATGATGCTGAGGACTGCAATTTCTAGGTACTCTTTCCTGAGGGGCACTTCTAACCCAGACAGTAATTACATCTTGAAAGCATCCTGCTGTTTGCTGTTTACAACAGGCATGCAGTAGAGGTTTTTAGAGGGAAAAGCCAAGAACACATGTTTCACTTCACCTGGCAGTCTTCACTTCTTCATCCCTAAAGAACTGCAGCTAAGTATAGTCTGCATGGTAGTTTTCAGAGGGCTTTTGGTTCCGCAAGAACATTCCATCTAGAATGCTTTTAACACTCTGCTGCCACAGGCTAGGGAAATGAACATTACTTCATTACTTCAGTTTTGCAGTGGAAAATGTCTCACATCTCAGCAGCTCCGAGCAGTTTATTCTTTACATAGATAAGACAATACTACCTGTGTGGCAATGTGTCATATCTTACCTATTTGAATAGTAGGAACTGCAATAACATTCTCCATTTCTCTTTTCTCACTCCTACTTGAAAGCAGAGCTTTGTAGAAAATATTGTAAATATGATGATATCTAGTTAAATTATCCTTGCCAGGATTAACCTGGCTGTAGATCTGGCTTTGGTACAGACACTGCATTGTTGTTCATCAGATATTTACCCTTGCTAATGACAAAAACCTCTTAGTAACGACTTTGAAATGTACTACTCACATGAATGTACATTTACAGGGATCTTCAATACTTATCAGTACCTACCGTTTAGATAAGGTGAACTTTGCATGATTCATCCTATTACTTATGCAATTATGGAAAGCATCTCATTAGTACAGAACAATGAAGAATCATCAAGTGATTCAGCTAACCAAAACATCCCAGACTCTACCACCTCATATTATTAGATGAAAAAGCACGATGAAGCAATATTCTCTGACAGAAATACTGAGAAGGTAATGCTACCAATTAATACACAAGACATTTTATGCTGTCACAAATACACTTCTCCTAGGACAGGCATGAAACACCTGCAGGCTTCCATAGGGATGAGCAGTACTTCTTTCTCAGGAATTGGAGAAGGAAGAATTACACCTATGTTTCAATGCTGTACCTCTTTTCAGTTTTAATTAGAAAATTAGAAGCAGCTGGTATCAAGGAGCAGCTAGGACTGTACAGAAGAACAAGAGCATTCCTCTATTAGTTAAACCACCTCACTTGAGGAACTGTGTTGAAAGATGGTGATTACAGTGTAGAAGTATTCATGAGATGAACTGGGCAACACACAATTTATTGTTGTTTTCATCACTGAAATACATCAAAATGGGTTGTGTCAGAAGAGCTGTATTACTGCTGTCCTCATTTCACTGCGATTGAACCATAGAATAAATCAAGCTGCACTTCTGAGAAGACTGCAGTATCTAATTCGGTGAAAACTAAGTGTCTAAGCAGCTTTGTTCTCATTTGTCACCAGCCGTGGTATATGTGTTTGCATAGCAATCAAGTTTTAGCAGTTTTGACTTAGTTCAGAAGAGCTAAAGTCAAGAGAGCTGACGCATGCTGGGCAATAGAAGCATTGCCTACCGCAAACATCACACTTGCTATTAATTAGAAAGTTTACTAGGGACATTCCTCCTTCTCCTGATGGTCACCATCCATGCAAGTTCTTATCCACGATTCTGTTTGAAAGGTCTACTCTCCGATGTGACCACCATATTTTCACTAGAGTTGTGGTGCTTGAGTGCTGGATATGCAGTGTGCACTACATTGTCTGAGCATATGTTTGTGTACTCTCTATTAGTATTAAAATTAGACTTGTTATTATTCTTTTATTAAACCTGCTTCCACTTCAACCCACAAATCTGAGGTTCCTTTACCCAATTCCTCTCTTCCTTGGGTTCGAGGGGAGGTAGGGAGTCATTGGGTGACAGAACAATTGACTAAATGAGGACAACAGCCTCTATGACTTAAAAAAAACCAAAATATTACAGTTTTTCAAGAATTAAATTCCCTTGTACACCTTTTCTTTCTTGAGCAGCTTAAGATGTTACACTGTAGTCACAGAATCACTGAGGTTGGAAAAGACCTCTGAGATCGTCAAGCCCAGTCTACGACCTAACATCACCTAGACCAGGGCACTAAGTGCCACGTTTAGTCTGTCCTTAAACACCTCCAGGGATGGGGACTCCACCACTGCCCTGTGCAGTCCATTCCAATGTCTGATCACTCTTTCTGTGACAAAGGGCTTCCTACCTAAACCTCCCTGAGTAGAGCTTCAGGCCCTGCCCTCTTGTCTTATCACTAGTTGCCTGGGAGAAGAACCCAACCCTCACCTGTCTACAACTTCCCTGTAGGTAGTTACAGAGATGGAAAAGATCTCCCCTGAGTCTCCTCCAGGCTAAACACCCTCAGCCTCTCTTCATGAGACTTTCCCTCTAGTCCCTTCACAAGCCTTGTTGCTCCTCTGGATCTGCTCCAGTACCTCAATCTCTTTCTTGAAGTGAGGGGCCCAGAACAGTACACAGTGCTCAAGGAGAGGCCTCACCAGTGCCGAGTATAGTATGTCCATTAACAAGACTGGAAACTCAGTTACCTGCTGCGGTTATATTCTCAGACTAACACTACCAATCTCACTGTGACCCAAAACCAAGACAGTATGCTTTCTATAATTTTGGATGTTATGCAAGATAAAAGGGAGAATATAATTTGTTTTCAACACATGAAAAAACTAGATGTGTAAAGCTTTCAATAAAAACACAAAAATCATCATAACGAGGCCTTTTCTAGACTCAGCCTTCAAGCAGCAGAAATGTTAGTCAATTCAAAAGTGAAAAGGTCAGTTGTTAGTGTCAAATGGAACTGGCAGACCGCAAGCCTACATCTATCAAACAAATAATCAAGGCAAATATGCCAAATAACTGACAACTGCAAACCTTTGTCTCATTAAACCACTGCCAAATTAGCCATCAGGTCAATGTCATTGCTATAAAAGTTTCCAACTGATTCACGTGAGAAACCCTGGTTTTTCTCATCTTCAAAATGAAATCTAGCAACAATGTGTGGAGTCCAAAAAAGGGAAAGAATGCCCATTTTCAGAAAGAATGTGTTCAAATGGAAGTTCACCTCAACAAAGGAAAGAACTTTCATTGCCTTTTAATGATTGTGTAAGGTACAGAATCACAGAGTCATGGAATCACAGGATAGTCACGATATAGTGCCGGTGTGTGTGTTTACACCAAAACAAGAGGAACAAGCCTAACAGAAAATGCTCCCATTTGTCAGATTGTTGTTTTTCAGGTTTTTTTTTATTTATATCAGGACCCAATGTCAAAGTAAACCAAGCAAGGAAAACCAGTACAGGCTTAAAGACTTAAAACCATGCAAATAAAAGTCCCAGATGTAGAGAGACAAAGGTTATATTGCTCTACAACTCTGGCACACCCAAGCTTGCACACATGCCCAAATTCATCCTGTCTCACAAATGTTAAAATCTGGTGAAATAATAACAATACAAAAGTTAAACTGCATAGGAACTTGTTACTGATCATCAGTCACCCTGAAATCTAAGTGAAAGCGAGATGCCACAGGAGAACAGAAATATACGAGACCATATATTTGAATTTAATACTGAAGAGCTGCAATGAGTCTTGCAAAAATACCTAAGGTAAGGATCTGCTACTACACAAAATTTATGTCCAGTCTAGAAATTGTAGACTCAAAAGCCTTGGAAAAAGGAAATTTGTTGCCTTATACTCTACACTTTCCTCTGCAGTCCCTTTCCAGTCTCAATACAAGTGAACTCAAAATTTTCTCTCCCTCTCTGCAGATTAACTGCAGATTAAGCTTCCCAGGCACTGCTCACAGAAAAAACCTACCATTCTCACTCCAGTCCATTCCCAGCCCCACCTCACTGCTGCAGATGTAAGATCTCCTCTTTGACTGCTAAAGAAATGACTGTGATTTTGAATACATTAGCAAAACACACAAATAACAACAAAAGAAAACAAACACAAATCACCAAGGGAAAAAGCCCAACCCTTTCTCCACTAAACCAGAATCGACATCATCTAGATGACCCAGTGAAAAAAGACAAATATCCTGCTGGGGAGAAAGCCTGCTTGATGCTGGAGTTGACTGTCTGAGGTTCCTAAGCAACACTGAGAGCCGAGTGCAGTAGGCATTACAGACATTTAGAAATCTTCATGGTTGAAGCAAATAGAGACTCTATAAAATCTTTGATTTGGTTATCATTCTAAACATTTTAATTCAATATAATAAATCAACTTAAAGAAAAGAAAGAAGGAAAATCTTGCTATCAGATCTGTTGGTCTGCATATTACAACAAAAAACCAAACAAATAGAATCATTTGTCAACTCCACTGAATTTAACTGACTTTATGCTGGACAATAATTTCCTGTCTCCCTGTTTTGTGTGTTTTGTTAGTAATTTTCACAATACCGGGTAAAAAACAGACTTAACCATTCATATTGCAAATCACTACCTAGATCACTATGAAGAGTTGGAAAGCAACTTATTTGGAGACTAGAAATCACAGAATCATAGAATCACTAGTGATTGGAAGGGATCTTGAATGACAAAGGAAAACAGGTAATTGTAAATTAAAAGCTCACTTCTAGAGCAAAAAGGCATGAAATCACATGATAGGAAATTGAAGATGGAAGCAGCAAGGGATGTCATCCGAAAGAACCTTAAAAGCTGAAGAAGTGGGGCTATGAGAACCTCATGTGCAAAAAATCTGCACCTGGGTTGGAGTAATCATTAGCACCAGTGCAAGCCAGGCATGAATGGATTGAGAGCAGCCGTTCAGAGAAGGACTTGGGGATATTCATCCATTAACAATTAAATATGAGCCAGCAATGTGCACTTGCAGCCCAGAAAGCCACTTGCATCCTGAAAAGCCATGGATGCCTCATCCCCAGAAGCTGGACCGGGCTTTGAGCAACCTGACCTAGTGAAAGATGCCCCTCTTGTGGCATGAGGATTGGAAGCAGATATTTAAAGGTCCCTTCCCAAACCAAATCATGAGAGAAACAGTAAGAAATAAGGGAGAACTTCTCAAAAGAGAATCTCACCAGGTCTAATTCAATTCCTAGTGATTTTACATTTCTAGAATGTTCTTTATAGTTAGCTTTTCTGTGAGACAGATGAAACAAAGAGCAATCTGTACTGTCAGACATGGACCCCTTATTTCAAATGGTCACAGTGGAGTAACATTACCATTTTGTTCAAATAAGATCCAACTTTGGCCATTTTTTATAACACTCACAAAGAACGATGCTTACGAACAGCATTCAAATCAACTGAACCACATGAAAGCAAAAGTGAGCAAACATTTACACTCTTAGACCAATGACTGCTAATAGTAACTTAAATGCACTATAATAATTGTGGCCTTTTCTGCAGTCAACTCCATATCCATCAGAAAGTATATCAAAAATAAGGTGAAAGATTTTTTTTCCTCAGACTCTCTGGGTGCAGTTTTATGAAATCATAAAGCATGAGGGACAGATTTCCTGATGATTTAAACCATCATTATAAAAAGCAGTTGCCTAAAACCTTGATCTTTGACTACTATTAATCTTTAAAGTTTCAGCAAATATCAACAGTGAGGTAATTTTTTTTGTGTCTAAAAAAGTTATTCATGCTTTATTTTACAAGGCTGTATCGATTAAACTCACAAAGTCTGTAAGACTTGGGCCAATAGAAATCAAAAACTAACCTGCAACACTGCGTGTTCCTCAACGCTGAATCTTCCCACAATGTTTTTTTTAAAAAAATCAAAGCTATAAAGAACTTTAAGAAACATTTAACCCTTATTTGAAACAGCACCCCTTCTTTTTACCACAATCACTTGTTCAATAGAGAAAAATAAGCGATTCACATTTGTTGCAGAGGTTTGTGAAAAAATGTGCTTACTTGCAGCTGAACTGAGTTATCCTGAAGACCTTCTACAATAGGAGAGAATCTATCAACATTCTTTTCCTCTGCTGCTGCTGTTATAGCTTCCAGAATTTTTTCAAGGCTGTAAGAAAAGAGAATCATTTAATCCAAAAAAGTTAGCCAACCTTGCCATTCATTTGTTTTCTGAAGAGACATCTTCCCAAAGTATTTACCTGCCTTTATTTCTTGTGCACAAATCTAGGAAGCCTAAATATTGTTTCCTGTGGAGACTTCCACAGGTGAAGAATGACTTCATTGTAATAGTTGAGATACATTCAAAATAACACTAGAGAATTTTAACCAAAAGATTGGCTGCATCACTGGCACACACATGTGTCAAAAATTAAACCCTTCTTCAGCTGATCAGAATAAAAACACACACATGTTCTGAAGCCTGTCTGAACAGCACAGATATGATTTTCAAACACAGGTTGAAAACTAGCATTTCATTTAGATAAACCTTTATTTGTTATTATCGCAAGATAACCTCACCATTTCTGGCGAAGTAGAGTACTTACATGTTTTCCTCTCCAACAATGCACATTGCAGAAAGGAGTTTAACTATATCCGTCATCATGTTAGTTTGCTTGGGATCAATTGTTTTGATCAACAACAAAAGGCTCCTCTCTTCTCCCAAAATTCTTTCCAATCCATACTAAAAAAACACAAGTTGTGAGAAGACATGGAGGGATTCCAAATGGCTAAATCAAATATCTAGTGAAAGACAACAACAGTTCCCTCAAGTAAATATTTGAGATGGCATTTAAATAATCAAATAATTAAACTTAAATGAAAGAAACACCCCAAATGGCTCAGTCCTTCTGTAATAAGGACATGAAAATCAGCATCAAAAGTTTATGCTATTCTCCAGGCATATTTCTACAGAGAAGTGGCAGCAGAAAGCACATAGCAGTTCACCAACACAGTGCTCTCGAAATTGCATAGGCAGTGTACTGATCACACACTGATCATACACATTATATCCTTGAGCAGCAGTAACTTACATTTTCAGATTGAATGAAAATCCATACCTTATTATTCATGAAGGCTCTCAAACACTGTATAACCTTATGCTGACTCCTCTTCACGATTTTGTCCTGGCTGAATAAATCAACAATTCAGTGTCATTACATGCTATTTACATACAAAGAAATGTTGGCAATTTAATATGAAATGATCCTTACACTTTGGTCTCGACCAATCTTTCCAAAACATCCAACAGAAGTCCCAGTCCTTCTCGGCCAAAGTTTTCAACCCAGCTGGGGAGAAATCAAAATAGATGTTAAAAACATGGACATTTCAAATACTAATTACAATCAATTAAACTTGTCAGCATAAATAAAAGCAGTGTAACTGGATCATTTCAAAACCCAGAGTCAATGCTTTATCCAACAGAAGACAGAGAGGCATTCCATGCACTCATTGGCACAATTAGATAATCCTAAATTAACAAAAAACCTTTAAAAAGATCACAGTGATTTTAACTTTTAAATTAACAGATATACAGTATTTGGCCCAGAACTGTAATTAAAGAACACCTTGCAAACAAAGGGAAGAAGAAAAAGTCTCATTTCTACTACACACTATTGTGTGGTCTTCTGGAAAGGCCCAAATGTAATTGTAAAAGATAGAGGAAGAAAAAGTCAAAATAAATGGAAGAAGTGGCTGCTTGAGGTATTAATCCATCAGAACATCTTCAAGTGAACACAAAGAATTAACATTCCAGCTACTGTCAAACTTATTTTGGGGTGAGGTTAAATCTAGGCATGTTGTTTCTAGACGAGACAACTGTTTCACAGCCCTGTTTACTATTGCTCAAGAGACCTTGACATTAGATAGAAGTATATGAAGTAACTGCATAACTGACAGTAGCGCTGGCAGTTATGGTCTTGGAATCATAGAAGGGACATTCCAACCTAAGATCATCTAGTTCAAATATCCTTGCTATCGGTAGGGATACCTCTCATGAGACTGGATTGCTCAAGAGCCTCATTCATGTCTTGCTGAAACTGTGATGTCTGATCAATTACCTGACCCCGAGGTTCATAGACAATACTGTCATTCATAGCCACAACAGCAGGAATAGTTCGCTTTTTGCGTTTTATTACCTGTGTAAGACACAATTGCTACACTGCAGATGCTCTGTCAAGGCAAGGCTGGATGATGTTTTGAGCAACCTGGTCTAGTGGGAGGTATCCCTGTTCATGGCAGGGAGTTATCTTTAAGGTCCCCTCCAACTTAGGCCATTCTACAATTAGTATTTTCTCTAGGAACTCAAAAGACCTTTTACAAAAACAACTAATTCAAAGCAGTGTTGTAGAACCAGTTCTTGCATTAGAAACTGATTAAAACAAGCTCAAAAAGTGAAGTTGATTCATGTATAATGGAAAAAAACAGGAAAAAAACCCTAAATTATACATGGTAAAGGAGCTCCCAGCACAGTACAGATCCAATCTAAATGGAATTATCATTCTCTCAAAAAAAAAACCAAAAAACATATTCTTAGATATTTGTCATGAGAAAATAAATTCCCAAAGCTTCAACAGTTATTTCTTATCACCCATACCATATGAAGCTGGAGTTGCATCATCGATTTACAGCAGCTGGACTGCAGTTCAGTATTTATGAATCACAGCAACTTCCTACTCAAAGATCAGGCTGCTGATAGGAAAACCAAGGCCACCAGTATCTTCATCAAATGGACATCATCCGTTATTACTCACTATAAGGAGGGGAATGTGGTTTTAAAGTGTTTACTCCAGGGTTTTCTGTATGTAGTAACAATGTTCTGGTTTTGCTGCTTCTGTACATAAGCCCTATGGAAGAACTCAAGGGTTTTACTAGGGCTACTTTCGAGTGCTCCGCTTAAGCCTTATGAGGTCTATCCTAACAGTCTATTCTACCACCACTGAATATACAAGCAGAGTATTTCATACTATTGGTTGTGATCCTTATTTAATTCCTAACTCTCTATCCTATCTCTACTAAAACTAGTAGAGATTTTTTTTTGTGAAATTGATGATTTTCTCTCATGATTTTGCAAGCCACAGTCAACCTCCTTCCAGTTCAAACCTCTTAAGTTCAGACCTATTCTTAGATCATATATCCACTAGCGTAGTAACAAGTTCCACTCCACTCCATGCCTTACCCTTCTTTTATGTTCTCTTACACTCTGTTTAGTGTTCAAAATCAACGTTATATTTTAATAGATTGTGATCAACTTAGGACTTAGATTCAACAACCATATTTTCTACCTAGAGTAGCTCGCATTTGACTGAATAAAGCCAGGACTGCAATCTAGAACAATCTTACAAACACATTAAAAGTATCAGTGCGATACTCTGATACCAACAATGGATCACACGCTTACAGCTTGCTTTAAATGCTTCATAAAATACACTGAACTTACGAAAATTAACACAGACATTTGCCCATTTCCTCATGCACAAAAGAACACATGCTCTTTTCCCTGTACTCATAACATCTCATCATTTCTAATCCTGCACTTTAAATGTAAAAGTGAAACTGCAGAAGACCTACATTGGCCAAAGTTTCTTACTATTTAGTTGTTGTAAAACTTGAGTTTCTCCACTTCGAAATAAATCAAATTACTTTCAGTATTGATCAGATACTCTACCACAGCATTTTCTGTTAGAAATCAGAACCAAAGGGGATTAGATACACTAGGATGAAACTATTCTGTATTATTAATAACAGAGAGGACAGCTAAGTAAAGGGGTTTTGCATAAATAAAAAAGAAATCTTTGTAGTTGTACCATGGTTGTGGTTTGGTTTGATATTTTTATATAAGAAAGGAGAAGCAATCAAAAAGTAGCCTTGCGTTCACAAAGATCAAAGTCACAGAATCATTCAGGTTGGAAAAGACGCTTTGGATCACCAAGTCCAACCACTAACTCTTTAAGTTCGCTCCTAAACTATAGTGCCTAACACCACATCTAAGTGACTCTGTAACACAGCCAGGGATGGGGACTCAACCACCTCCCTGGGCAGCCCACTCCAGTGTTCAACCACTCTTTCCATTAAGAACTTTTTCCTGATGTCCACTCTAAACCTCCCCTGTTGCAGCTTGAAGCCATTCCCCCTGGTTCCTCCCACTAATTTCCTGTGAGAAGAGACCAGCATCAACAATGTCTTTTCAAGCAGTTGTAGAGAGTGATGTGGTCTCCCCTTAGCCTGCTCTTCCTCAAATTAAACAGTCCCAGCTCCTTCAGTCGCTCCTCATGAGATGCCTTCTANCTTCTCCAGACCCTTAACCAGCTTTGTTGCCCACCTCTGTACTCACTCCAGCACCTCCACATCTCTCTTCTACTGAGATGCCCAAAACTGGACACAAGGTGTGGACTTACTAGTGCTGAGTAGAGGGGGACAATCACCTCCCTCCTTCTGATGGTCACACAGTTTCTAATACAGGCCAGGATGCCATTGGCCTTCTTGGCCACCTGGGCACACTGTTGGCTCCTGTTCTGCCAGCTGTTAATTAGAACCCCTATATCCTTCTCAGCCAGACTGCTTTCCAGCCACACTGCCCCAAGCCTGTAGCACTGCATGGGATTATTCTGACCAAAGGGCAGGACCTGATATTTGGCTGTATTGAACTGCATGCAGTTAGCATCAGCCTATCTCACAATACCTCTATTAATAGTAAAGAATGTTTCTTCCAGGTCAACTGCTACGTATTCTAAATAAGACAACCAAATAAAAAACTAATTAAACAGATGGGGAGCAGCAAACACTCATACAGAAAACCAACATCAACAACTCTACCAAGCCAAATGCAGAAACAAGAAAGCCATCTAATCATTTTTAATCACACTTCATAATAAGCATCCCCAATATTTAATTTTCATTACTTTGAACGAAACCCTAAACTCTTTCCCAAAATCATATATTCACTGGCTAGAGAGGAACTGTAAAACAAAAGGTAGCAAATTCAGTAAACAGAAAAAAAATGTGATGAAGCCAGCACAGGCAGCCAAGAAGGCTAATGGCATCCTGGCCTGCATCAAGAATGGTGTGGCCAGCAGGGAGAGGGAGGTTATCCTCCCCCTGTATTCAGCACTGGTTAGACTGCACCTGGAGTATTGTGCTAAGTACTGGGCCCCTCAGTTTAAGAAGGATGTCGAGGGGCTGGAACGAGTCCAGAGAATAGCAACTAAAATGGTAAAGGGTCTGGAAGGTCAGCCCTACGAGGAGAGGCTGATGGAGCTAGGTCTGTTTAGCCTGGAAAAGAGGAGGCTCAGGGGTGACCTTATCACTGTCTGTAACTACCTAAAAGGTGGTTATGGTTATGGTCCGGCAGGGGTCAGTCTTTTCGCCCTGGACACTGGAGACAGGACAAGGGGTCATAGTCTTAAGCTCCATCGGGAGAGGTTTAGACTTGACATNTGATCTTTAAGGTCTTTGCCAACCTCATCATTACTGTGATACTGTGAATCACGGAGTCCCTGAATTACTGAGGCTGGAAACGACCTCTGAGCATATCCAGCCCAGCCTATGACCTAACATCACCACATCAGCTAGATCAGGGTACTAAGTGCCACATCCAGCCTGTCCTTAAACACCTCCAGGGATGGGGACTCCACCACCTCCCTGGGCAGTCCATTCCAGTGTCCAATCACCCTTTCTGCAACGAAGGGCTTCCTAACATCCAACCTAACTCTCCTGCGGCAACTTCAGGCCCTGCCTCTCATCCTATCACTAGTTGCTTGGGAAAAGAACCCCATCCCCTCCTGTCTACAACTTTCCTTTAGATAGTTAAAGGAAGGGAGAGAGTCCCCTGAGTCTTTTCCAGGCTAAACAACCTCAGTTCCCTCAGCCTCTCCTCATCAGTCTTTCCCTCTATTTCCTTTTCCAGCCTTGTTGCTCTCCTCTGGACCTGTTCTAGCACCCCAATCTCTTGCTTGAAGTGAGGGCCTAGAACTGCACAGAGTGCTCAAGGTGAGGTCTCACCAGCGTCCAGTGCAGGGAAAGAATTACATCCCCAGTCCTGCTGGCCACACTATTGCTGATACAAGCCAGGCTGTCACTGGCCTTTCATGCCACCTGAACACACTGCTGGTTCCTGTTCAGCCAGTTGTCAACCAGTACTCCCAGGTCCCTCTTTGCCAGGACGCTCTCCAGCCACATTCACATATCAAGCCACAGGGATCAATTCCAAATGAAACGTAAAGACTGAGATAAATGTTGGAGTTACGATAAGGTAACTTGTTTAAAAAAATCCACAAGTATATTCAGGTGCCCTCTTCTGTATAGATAAACGTCACATTTAACACCAAGCATCAGTAGAAGGCAACAGGGAAGAAAGCCTAAAGCTTGCTAGACAGGAGGCACACAAAAATGTCTGTTTTCTGACCAACTACCTTACACCAAGGTGCCCATCTACTATTATTGACCATCCCGATGAAGGAAGTTAAAAGATTAAAGATTTAGGAGACTATTTCCAAAGTGAAAAGTACTCTGGACTCTTTAGCATTGGAAAACAAAGCAAATGCTCTATACTACCCTTGTTTTACCTCTCCATTGCATTACCTTGTACAGATCAGTAAGCTCTACTGAAAAATAGATCCACATCATCACTCACTAATGCAAACACAGTCATTACATGGAGAACCTTGAAGCATGTACATCTACAGATCCACTCATTTTAATCCATAAAGAAATAAAGTCATGATTAATCTTTGCAATACATGTTAATGACATTACCTGACAGGATTACTAGTCAAAGACACACGGAGAGATTCTAAACAAGTAGCTAGTCTTTCATCTGTTGACCCGGATTTTAATTCCTGTATAAACTCTTGAGGTGATATCTTCCGCCTGTTCTTAAGACTTCCCTGAAATACAGAAGAAACAAGATTTTACTCAGTACATATAGAACTGGAATGGACCATTGATGGTTCATCTTAATTTCTGTTCCTTGAAAAAACAGGGGAGAACAAAGATATTATTTAGTCCTAAGTTAGTTCACAGCCACATATTACTTAGTCAGAAAAGCCCTACAGCAAGGGGACTTCAATGTATTCAGGTAGTTTAAAAGTTAACAGTATGCCTTGATAATACAGGAACAGAACACCACCTCCTCAAAAAACATCCTAGTTGGCAAACATACTCCATAAAAAAATCCAGGCTCCTCACCAACGTGTATAATTGCTTGTACTTCCATAAGGCAAGAAAAATCAACCCTGCTACAGCTTTGACGTAGCTGTATGCTGGGGACTCCAGAACTGGATGCAGTAATCCAGTAGAGGTAGAGAATCTCCTGCCCTTGATCAGCTGGTCATGTTTCTGCTGATGCAGCCCAGCACACAGTTGACTTCCTGGTCTGCAGAAAAGCTGGAGACAGAATTTTTATGAGACTGTATTGGTAGGGCAAGGAAGAATGGTTTGAAACTGAAAGAAGGCAGACTTAGATTTGAAGACATTTCCACTATGAGGGCGCTAAGATACTGGAACAGGTTGCCCAAGGAGGTTGTGGCTGCCCCCTCCCTGAAGTGTTCAAGGCCAGATTGGATGAGGCGTTGGGCACTATGGTCTAGAGGGGGCGTCCCTGCCCATGGCAGGAGAGTTAGAACCAGATCATCTTTAAGGTCTCTTCCAACCTAGAGCCATGCTAAAGATCTAAACAGGAATGAAAAAACGAGACTCTCCAATACAAATGTAGAAGATCTAAAACAAAAAAGCATTCATAACATTAAGAACTAAATATCAGAAATTACAAAAACATGAAAGATAAAAGCTACTACACCAGGAGTTATTCAAAACACTCCAAATCCACTGTCTAAGGGGTACTGGAAAACAAGGGTTTCTGTCTGGTTACCCAAGAGTTTGCATACTGAGTATCAGGGGACTTGGAATTACAGCTGTGATACAAATAGGGAATTGTTAAAACTGCAGTGCAGCAAAGAATCAGGGCTGTGCCTGTATGCATATGCAGCTCCCTGTGCGATCCTGCATCTTCCCAGCTCGTCTCTGCATAGGTGCGATAAGGGAATGACTAGAGGCAAAATGACCAAGCAAACTACTAGCAGCCTTCCTGACAAAGTATTTAACCAAATATTACAGAAGTTCTTCAGCTGGAAATTTCAAGAAGTCCCCAAAATTATCTTGGCAGCTCCTGCTGTGCACAGACTACCTCTATGCCCAAGCATATGGATTAATATCCTGGGTGAAGAATCTGTCACTTCCAGTGACTTCCCCCAGCAGTTCTTGCTGTAACATTCACCAAGGTGGACAGAACAAGATACCAATGGATAGTAAAAGTGGAGTTTTTTGATGTTCTATATAGGACAGTCATACGGACTGAGTTAAGATGGTTAGTAGATCTTTTGGAAGCAATTTAATAGAATCAATCACAATGTGTGCAGTGAAAAGGTCACAGGGGACAAGGGCCCATCCGGATTATTAGAATTGACTAAAATGACATTTCCGAGTGTCTCATCTGACCCCACCACCTGAAGACAGGGTCACAAGCAATGGAAACTATTATCAACACACAGACAGCAATCAGCCATCCCATTTCTGAATAGGTTCCCCACCTGAGCATCATCCCATGAAAAAGAGGCCAGTAAACTTCAAATGTCTGCACCACATACCCACAGTACCAGGCACCACTTATTCGCAGTTATGCCAAGGCTCTGCATCATAATACGATACATCTGCCAGTGCTCAAACAAAACGAGAGCTGCACTTGGTACCAATTGTGAAACTCATTTTATGAGCCATATTTCAGCACGGGAAAAGATGCTTAAGCTCAAAAAGCTCAAGTTGACTGAGAAACAGGAAATATCTTGAGGCATCAGTGCCTCTAGAAATTTAATTGCTCAACTGAAGAACAACTGGCCTGTGAGCAGATGCAGTATGAAGTCAGCATTAATTAACTCTGTTAAAATATTACAAGGGAGTAAACTGCATAATGAAAATATCTTGTGAAGAAAACCCACTTTAAAAATCCAGTTTCTGTGTATTCAACACAGAGAACAGCAAAACGTAGGGTAGAGTAACGTTATAGCAATGCTGCTTTTATTGCCACTTGAGTATTAAAGCTTTAAAGTGGAAATTGAGTTTTACAACTATTCAGGGCTGGAACACCTTTGTTCCAGAAAATACATTGGACAAAGCAATCTCTTGTTATGAGAGAACCCAACGGAAGATGAGAATTCACGCTCGCTTAACAGTCTTTAAAAAAATCTGTTGTTCCCTTCTCCAGCCGTTTCCTCATAAATAAGATAGAATCACAGAATTAATGAGGCTGGAAAAGACCTCTCAGATCATCAAGCCCAGCCTATGACCTAACATTACCACATCAAGAAGGACACACAGCTGCTGGAGGGTGTCCAGTCTAGAGCAACAAGGATGGTGAAGCTCCCTTCAAAGATGAACAGCTCCCTTCTCATGAAAGGCTGAGGGAGCTGGGTCTCTTGGGCTTGGAAAAGAGGAGGATGAGGTGTGACCTCATTCATGTCTATAAATATGTGAGGGGTGGGTGTCAGGAGGATGGAGCCAGGCTCTTCTCAGGGTCATCTGGTGATAGGACAAAGGGCAATGGGTGCAAGCTGGAAAAGAGGAGGTTCCATATCAATATCAGAAGGAACTTCTTCCCAGTGAGGGTACAGGAGCATTGGAACAGGCTACCTAGGGGGGTTGTGGAGTCTCCTTCTCTGGGGAAATTCAAGATCCACCTGGATCTGTTCCTGTGTAACTTGGTCTAGGTGATCCTGCTGTGGCAGGGGGATTGGACTAGATGGACAGCTAGACATGGCACTAAATGCCACAGGCAGTCTAACACCTCCAGGGATGGGAACTCCACCACTTCCACTGGCCGCAGCTTCAGGCCCTGCCCTCTTGTCCTATCACTAGTCACCTGAGAGAAGAACCTGACCTCCACCTGACTTCAGGTAGTTATACAAAGTGATAATGTCCCTCCAAAATCCTCTTCTCCAAGCTAAACAAGCTCAGATGCCTGAGCCTCTCTTCATAAGACTTTCCCTTCCCCAGTCTTGTTGGTCTCCTCTAGACCCGCTCCAGACATGACACCACATCTGAGAGAAATTTCCTTCAAGATTTGCAAGCCACAATGATTTAACCAATTTGCAATGCATGTCTCTAAAATAATGTTTTTAAGGAAAGAAATAAACTTTTATCTAAACAAGAAATACTCTGCTAGCAGAATAAGAAGTACTAGAGCAAAATACTTCCAAGATACCATTTCTGCTATTGTGCTCTGTGTCAGAAAGTACTACCAGTACTTTCTTAGCAATTCTGCTACAGAGAGTCCCTAAATGCACTGTAAGGAGCAATGGTAAGAGTATCCTTACACAGAAAGATACAGACACGCATTCAAAGAAGCATGCTTTATGGCAACTGTTCTGGAAATCTCTAAGGAAAGTGGAGTGAAATGAATGAGTACTGGATGAGTCCTGAAGTGATGAATTCATTCTAAACATCTCATACAGACACAGAGGTAGGTCACAGTATTCTAGAAGCACCTGAGCACCTCAAAAAATAAAGCATGATTTGTGGACAACTCAGTTAACAGAGATGTGCTTTGTGAATATTGGAAAGGAGTTCAGCATTTCTGCCAGAAAACCTGATACTGAGGACAGTGTTGAAGTGTTGAATCTAATGGAGTCTGCTTTCAGCTCCAGACATTTCTTCATTCTAAGTGACTTATTCAAGGTGCAGCTTCTGCTCCTAATTTTAATAATTTTTATACTGATATCTGATTTAAATTAAATATGATCAGTACCCTGCATAGCAGTTGCAAATGAGGACATTTGTCGCAATACAACATAGTTTAGTACCTGTCTTCTTAAAGTTTGAAAAGTATGAACTATCAAAAAAATGTCACTACAGTAGCAGTCCTAGAAACAGAAACTAAAGATAGGGCTTAGTGGTGTGGAATAGTCAGAAGCTACCAGACTCTTCACATCTGCAATACTGTGTTTAGCTCTGGGCCCCTCAGTTCCAGAAGGACACGGAACTGCTTGAGAGTCCAGTGCAGAGCCACAAAGATGATTAAGGGAGTGGAGCATCTTCCTGATGAGGAAAGGCTGAAGTAGTTGAATATCTTTAGTTTGGAAAAAATGAGACTGAGAGATGACCTCATTAATGTTGACCAATTAACAGTGGAAAGGGCAGGCATCAGGAGGAAGGAGCCAGGCTTTGCTCAGGCACACCCAATGATAGGACAAAGGGGCAACAGGTGTCAGCTGAAACACAGGATGTTCCACATAAACACACAAGAAGAAACTTCTTCATGGTGACAGTGACAGAGCACCAGAAGGGGCTGCTCAGGGAGGTTGTGGAGTCTCCTTTTCTAGAGACATTTAAAACCCGTCTGGACTGTTTCTGTGTGACTGGATATAGGAGATCCTACATTGGCAGGGGGATTGGACTGGATGATCTTTTGAGGTCCCTTTCAATCCGTAACATTCTGTGATTCTATGTTCTTTCAGCTCTTCTGAAAGACACCCTTTCATCAAGTCAAGGTACACCAAAATTTCATGTACTTCAGAGAAATTTACTTACAGACTTCGAAGCAGTGCTAATATATTGCATCACCATCTCTTTTTTTGTATTAAAATCCTTCTCTCTCAATGGCATCTTCTTGTCTTCATTTAAGTTCATATCCTCCTAGAAGGGAAAGGATTCAAAAACATGTTAAATGTCACACTGCGTCACAGTTGTTTAACTATAAAAGATAAATCTAAATAATAAAAAACCAAAAATATGAATGTGAGTAAGAGAAAACTGTCATGGAAACAACTTCTCATAAGTTAGTTACTACTCTAAATTGTAACTTCTTTTATCCATCTTCCCTAGGAACTCTGACCAAAACAAAGGTCAACTACATCAGGAAAAACAAGTGCACCACAACCATTCCTAACATAATCTCTTGTTAAAAATCAACTACCGTTTCACATACACACACTAAGCTACAGAAAAGTTTTGTTTAATGCTTCCTAAAGCATTGACATATGTACTCAAATCAGTCTCAGAAAGATCTTCTTAATGCTATCCACTTGTTCTAGAACTGTGTTCCTCAGTTCCCACACACTTAATCCTGGTCATCAGAATCTGATTTGCAGTGAGAGTAGTTCCCAAAATAACCTTCACCTTTGCAACAGGCATGGCCTAATTTCTTGACAATTTGATCATTAAATCAACAGCTTCAACTGTAATCAGAACATCCTCACAATTAATCATTCTAACATAAACCAAGAGATCGACAGAACTGCATTCAAAGACATGCAGCAGCTATTCACTGATGTTTCTGATACAGAGACAGTGTAAAGACCAGGGCATTTCGTATCTGTGAGAAATGGCATTTTCTATCTTGGTGGAAGTCAAGGAAAACAAAACCATCCATACACACACAGAAAAAAGGCTTTAAGAAACAATTTAGAGACACACATACACATATGAGCACCCAGAGCATTACTACGGTCACCCAAGCTTACAAAGAATTACTGCAGCTATTTTCAGCTGAGACTCACAAGGTGAATCCCTGCCAGCTTCAGCAGAAGCAACACTACAAATCCAAACCTATTTCATCTAGGAAGAAATCAAACAAACAGCAAGCAAACACACAGCATTAGAACTTCAAGGAAAAAGATCAAAATTGTATACTACTACACTTAAAGTTTCCCTGTCTTTCATTCATTTTCATATTGAAGAGGACAGAATCAGGCATGGTTCCCAGAAATGATTAGCTTTGTATAAACCTGAACTATGAGAAGACACTGCAGAAAATGCTTGATGCCTTTACTTGCTTTGAAGTACAATTAGGGCAATTTTATGTAACTTTGTATTTTTCCTCCAACAAATGCTTCTGTTCTCTTTAATGAGGGACTAGAAAAAGTTTCTTGATTCACACTGGTATGTGTTTATACTATTATTATTTATTAAATCATTAATAACCCTGATACCAGAGAGGCAGCAGATCTCATGTAGTGGATGCAGTCTGCAGATGGGGCCTTCCAAACCCTTCAGAAGTGGGTCACCTATGACAATGACCCATTTCTTACTCTTTACTGGGTTGGTTTTGATGGGAGGGATGGTTTGACTAGACCTCAATGACACCTCCAAGCCAGAAGAACTAATGCCTTCCTTGAGGCACTGTAAATATTCTGCAATGGCACCTGGGCAGGTTGAATAGCCACCAGGGATATGCAACTGTGGCACCTGTTGTATTAGACAGGAACTCTTGCCACTGCGTCCTGCCCTCTAAGTCACCATTTTCGAGCAGGAAGAGAGAGAACAGGGAGTTCTCTGGCAGGGGATGTCTGCCTGCTGTGTTTATTTTACTGGAGGACGGGAATGACTCAAGCATCTACCTCCCTCTCTCAGTCCCAGATAGCTCAACCTGCTTATACAACCTCCATGAACTACATCATCCATCTTCTTTGCTGCTCTTCCACCTGGGCACACCTCCCATAGCAGCATTTACTGCTGCCATCCCTCTCTCGGGTCTGACCAGGGCACAGCAAGCACTGCAATTCCTCCATCTGGGTAGCAGCATCATTGCTGGTGGGTGCAGAGCCCAGAACTATTGTGTTCTTCTGCTTAATTGACACTATCACTCCTTATTAAGCTGGTGGCTTCCAATGCCCACCCATGCCAACTACCATACCCCAGCTGCTGCATTGGTCCTGTGCATCCAGTATGCCCATCCCTGTTACAAGACTCTGAGTAATGCCCTGGGTGATGCCCAGGCACTGATGGTTAGTTCAGTGCTACTAAGGAGACTCTTACATAGTTTTCATTGCCCTGGCAAAGCTCATCAGCCTCTCCCTTGAGACCCTGACAGGTCTCTCCATCCAGCTGGCTCCAGAGCAGCTACAGACTTCAATTTACATCTCTAAATATTGTTTCAAAAACAAATTCTTTCAAAGCCAGAAAAATGCAACTTTAAACTCTCAAAACCTGCTTATGACCTTCTGTGCTTAGGTAAGATCCTTCCTTAACTGAAAAAATGGGAGGTAGGTGGTAGCAATTAAAAAACGTCAGACTGCCAAAAACACCCATGTTAGTAATCCTTCCAGACTTGCCTTTAGTACTTATGTGAGAGTTCAGCTTAAATACCTCCTTAAATACCTCCTACAAAATGCACCAAATGTTTATAACTATTCTTACTAAGAGGCAACATATCTGTTGGGTGATGAACATGACAACCCAGCCTGCAAATTATGAAACTCAAGTCCAGCTTTAAATTGCCAGAGAAGTCAGAGCCAGGCTCTGCACATGTACACCCAATGATCAATAGGACAAGGGGCAACGGGCGTCAACCAGAACACAGGAGGTTCCACATAATTACAGGAAGAAACTTCTCCACAGTGAGGATGACAGAGCACTGGAAGGGGCTGCCCAGGGAGGTTTGTGGAGTCTCCTTCTCTGGAGATGTTTAAAACCTGCCTGGCCATGTTCCTGTGTGACTGGATCTAGGGGATCCTGCTGTGGCAGGAAGATTAGACTAGATGATCTTTTTGGGTCCCTACCAATTCCTAACATTCTGTGATTCTGCAGCGTTGCACAGTTTGGGGTTGTTTTCATACTACACAAACACATGCAAGTGCTACCTAAGGGGGAAGGGTAACAAACAAAGCTTTTCTCATTAGCCTGTAGCTACTGCAAAGTTCATTCTTCTGTTTAAAGCAGTTTAGTCCTTTTTTCAGACTTGTTTTCAGAAAAGAAACTTCTGAACTTAAATAACAAACAGAAAACAAAAGGCTTGTTTTTCTTGGGGGAAAATCCAACTTGTGGTCAAATGTAGAAACAGAAAGGAAGTAAGAAACCTATCCTTATAATCTGTATTCCATAATCACACAATTGTTTTGGTTGGAAGAGACCTTTCAGATCATGGAGTCAAACCTTTGACCCAGCCCTGTCAGGTCACCATTAAACCATGCCCCTGAGCTCCATAGCAACACACCATTAAATACCTCCATGGATACTGACTCCATCACTGTGCTGAGCAGCCTGTTCAATGCTTTACAACCCTTTCGATTAAGACAGTTTTCCTTATATCCAAACTAAACCTCCCCTGGCACAACCTGAGGCCACTTCCTCTCATCCTATAGCTTATAACTTGACAGAAGAATGATAGATTTAATTATGAATGTATGTCTGCAGTAAAGAGTGATTTCTTTGCTGTTTTCAGAAAAATGAAACATTCTTAAAGCTATTGATTTATACAGACTAGAAGAACTCATCAGTGCAAAGGGTAGGTCACATGTGGTTTAGTTTATAAAATACTTCACCTCCATTCTTCTATTGCTTCTTTAATCATGTAATCATTCTACAGGTGAGCAATATCTCTTCAGAAAATAAGTCATTTAAGAAGAGTGTTTTCCTAACAGCAGTAACAGAAATCAAAGGACTTAAATGACAATTACTAACTTCAACTGCCTGGTTTTATGAGCTCAGTCCTAAGTTTTGCAATCAAAATCACCAAGGACACCACTGCATAGAAAACTGGGAGAAGGCAACAATGACCCCCCAGGAAAATCCAAGGTTTAATGTAACACACCTAGTGACATTGCTCCCTTCAGTACTAACCAATTGACTGCTTTCATTTTGTGCCACAGAAACTCCAAAAGCCTGGCTACAATCTTCAATCTGTTCACCACCCTAAATCACTTAATTCGATCAGAACAGCAAGCTAGCAGTTACAATTATAATTAACGATGTAATCTACTGTGACTAAACTAGCTTTATCCCAGTCTGTTCAAGTGTGGATAATCTAAAGAATCCTTTCTGTATTACACATTAGAACTAGAATAACACTAATCAAGTAGTTTATCAAAGACATTTTATGTGCTTTGCTATTCAACAGAATTAGGGAAGCATTCAAATTATCCAGTACGCCATCATTATTTTACCATACTTCTGCAAAGTACTTATGAAATTGGAATGAAGTGATTCAGGATCCATGGATATACGTGTTTCTGTTTACTCAGACACTAACTCCTGAGGGTTTATTGGAAGTTTCCAATTTTTATGGCATCACACACTAATTAACCATACTAGAATCTCTGTGGGATAGCAGAGAAATACTACCTACGCTTATGTGGCAGGGGGGAGGAGAGTGTACGGGGAGGCATAGATTTCATTTTAATTAAAAAACTCTCCCACTTCCTAATATCTGAGCAACTACCATTCACAGGAGTAGGTATTTCTTAACAGAAATAAAATAACCTGTACAGCAATGTGTACCAAAAAAAATGGACCACACAAAACCAAATAGGAATGTTGACAGTACAGTAGTCTTCCTGGTTTTCTGCTTAACTATGAAAATCCTGAATCCTATTTCTCACTCACAGCTCCCAACAGTTCTATAAAAGCGTCACCAAAACTAAACTATCATTACAGAGTACTAGAAATCACCAGTTCCATAAAGATACTTCACTCCTATAGCACATTTAATTTCCTCCATATCCCAGACGCTGGTAGTCCCTTTGTGCTTCAAGAGTCATTTGTTACTTGCTGTGAGGTAAATAACCTAGGTACCAATCTCCTTGTTAATGTCCTCTCATACTCTTAAGATTGCAGAAACTCTTGTCCCATAGCTATTCCACGTTTAGTTTTCAGTTGCCCAAAATGTCATTATCATCACCATGACAAAAAACCTCGACCTACTGAGGTGCTGCCAAAGCCACATTATCTTTCCAGCAAGTGACTGCTCTTTTGTAGCTGAGTAATGATGACAGCTAAGGAAGGAAGCCAATTTGAGACTGCATGTGCAGACAAATGGTGCTTTGCAGGCAAGAACCTTCACTCTTTATTGTGAAAGAGTGACAGTGAATATACGTTTGGAACAAAACCCTGCTGTGACATTCAAAGGTGTAAAATACTTTATGAAAACTTTCAGGTCATCTTGAAAGCAAGCAGGATTCCCCATTTCTTGTTCCTCCTCAAAATCTCACTTCTAAAACAGAAACTAAAAGGTTTCTGCTTATTAAATATATTTGAAGCAAAATCTTGTGAAAATAATTCAAAGGCATCATCCCCTGAAAAACACACAAAAACCCCATCTAAGGACAGCTCACAACACCATTCATGACTCAGGGAAATATCAGAAGTCACACACAAAAAGGAGGCTCCACTTGTCAGCTACCACATCGCCATACCTTAAGTAAATGAAATCAGTGCCAGACTCTTACCATCATTTTTTCAAACAGCGCCAAGATTTCTCTTTCCGACAAGGGTTTTGGCGTAAAATCCTCCGCATCTGTAGCTGTGGATGGCCAATCTGTAGAATGGGACTGCTTCATATGTGGCAGAGGAGGTCGCTCCTTTTTGCTTCCTGGAATTCTTATACTGGCGAATCTATCCAACTGGAAAAAGAGAAGTTGTAACATGTCACATCCTCTTTTCATTCCATGCAATTGTCATTGAGATAGGTGTTCTAGGAAGCTAGGTATCCTTATCCATCTGCAGTAACCTGCCTGTTATTAAACCATCGTATGGAAGGCTCTTCTCAAAGACACATACAACAGTCGGTTGCCCTAGCGCTTGTGTTAGCAGCCTAGAATTCCATTACATTACATTACAGAGAAATCATGCAGAACAGGAGAATTTCACAGGAGGTTTGGAAGAAAAGAGATCTACACAACCAATTTATGATGAGTTCTTCCCAAATGTTACATGTGGAATACCATTACCTGTAGAATATGAAAAAGCAGGCTTAGTTACCAAAAGCAAAGCTTTAAAATGTTTTGGGGTTTTTTGTTAGTCTGTAATAGTTGTAATCCTAACACTGTGCAAGGGTGTCTAGACATGCAAAGAAATTACTTTATATTAACAGACAAGTTAGAATAACTAAGACACTGTTCTCTTTTAATTTATTTTTAATTTACATTGTATTAACAAAACATGACTGCCTTTCTGTGCTCTGATTATTTAGAAATTCATTTAAGAGATGCACAAAACCCATCAACTCCTTTATTAAACTGCAATGCATTCTTATGTTTCTTAGGACCAATACCAACATTAGGCAATCCCTGACTTTACTGTATCAAGAGCTTATTTGGAACAGCAGTTTGGGTTGTGGGGGTTTTTTACTGGTTAGGTATTTATCAGGTTTTCAGTAAAGGCCTCCAAAGTGAAATTTTAAACATTTTCGTATTTAGTGCTCATGCATCTGGGCAAGGACAACGAAACACAAAAGCAGCTGATACACTCAAAGAGATGTGCTCCTTCTGAATCATCTTTGTAGCAGCTTTTTGAACAGATGTGAATCACACTATCACACTTGTCAACACAGAAGAACGCTGCAGTGGCATTTGATGCATAAGAGATTTTGGACAAGATTTCAACCATACCAATAGGCTTACGTCTTTGAAATGCTATGCAAAAATATTCGGAGGCTTTCAATGTAAGTTGAAGATAAGTATCTTGAGACATGACTTAATAAGTACATCAAAGTTAACAAACTAAATGACAAGTTATCATAGCATCTGTGGAATTAAGATCAGAGAGAAGACTTGTAGCAAAAATTGGGTACAAGTGTTCCACTCTCTTCAGAGCAAGAATGGCCTATTATACAGCCATGAAGAGGAGTTTAGAGGTAAACAAAAAGACTTTAATTCTTCCTGTTCAAAATTGAAAAGGAACAGGTTTTGGAATGTAGAAACAGATTGTAAAACCACTCACATACAGATGGTTGTAGGACATGCAAAAGCAGAAAATTAATACAGCATAAACGTAAAGAGCTCAGTATGGATGATGGGGCACTTCAGTGTCATGTTAAACCAGCAGGCGAAGAGGAAAGCACACTCAATACTGGAGTCATTACACAGGCAAGATCCAGGAAGAAAGAGAATGGAACAAAAGTGAAAGGGGGCAGGGGTGAGTGCGGGTAACATAATTAGAAATTAAATACAGCCATCGGTGGCAAAAACTATCTTACATCTTGGCCAAAAAGCAATTTCCCTTCCTGTCTTTAAAAACAGAACCCTATGGTAAGCCACTTGGGCTGACATAACAGGCTTCAACCCATGGTTTAGTCAGCACTAATTTACTGAATTAGCTTGAGTAAAGCTGTGCCAGTAGAAATTCTTTCCAGAAAAAGTGGTGAGGCACTGGGACAGCCTTCCCAGGGAAGTGGCCAAGTCACCATCCCTGGAGGTGTTGAAGAACCGTGTAGCCATGCTGCTTCACAACCTGCTAGAGTGACAGGAATGGAGAGGGTCACTTTGTGTTCTTCAATCGATCAGGTATTTAGAGTTTTTTTGGTGTGGAGATGGTTGGACTCTGTGATCTGGAGGTCATTTCCAACCAGGATTATTCTGTGATTCTATAGTCCCATTTACGTTCTGTATAAGTATCAGAAGGAACGTCTTCACAAAGAGGAAAATGGAGCATTGGAACAGGCTGCCCAAGGAGGTTGTGGAGTCTCCTTCTCTGGAGACATTCAAGACCCACCTGGATGTGTTCCTGTGTGACTTAGTCTAGGTGATCCTGCTGTGGCAGGGGGATTGGACTAGATGATCTTTCGAGGTCCCTTCCAATCCCTAATGATTCTATGATTCCTCCTGAAAAATTCAGCCCATTAATAGCGCCTGTTCCCCAAGTGTCCCCTCTTCCTTGGTCTACACACAGCAGCAGCACCAATGACAGCTCTGGCCAGGCAGAACCACCTCAGTCACTGCCATGGCATTCTCTATGCAGCCCCAGAGCTCCTCTTGCTCAACTAGTCACAGGCAGCACCAATTCAGGAATCAGAAAAGGGTTATTTTACATATAGAATCGGAGAATTAATTTTTGTTTGCATTTTTAGTTTAGGCTTCTGTTTCAATCTCATCTTGAATACTAGACTGTATGATAGACATTATGCAACACCACAGTGCTCATTCCCCAAATCCTATACCACTTATCCTAGAGCAGGGAAGAATGCCCTCAGAATATATTTGATCAGGCAGAATTCGTAGCTGAAGTGAGATACTAGGACTATAAGGACCCTTAAACATGTCTCAAACCAATTATCATAAATAATAAAAAACAATTCAATCTAAAAAGAAGAATTCTATACAATAAGAAAAGTAAATTCACAAGATTTCTTGCAGAGCAGTACAGTGCAGGTCTCTCACATACACTTCTCTTTTGAATTATACATTGATACTACTTCAAAAACATTAATACCTTTCAATATTCCATACAGGAGAATAATCTCATGGCCCACAGAAGGCACTATATAGGAAGAGCAGAAATTTCATTGCTTGGTTGTAAAGAAAACTACTACTGATGCTGCTGGGATCCAAGTGCACAGAGGAGAAAACAGCAAAAATACAGTTCAATAACATTCCATATTACATCCAAATATTTTATATCAGACTAAACCACTGGGAACATTTAAAATATTCCTGGTAGAGAGGGATCTAGGAGTACTGGTCGACAACCAGCTGAACATGAGCCAGCAGTGTTCCCAGGTGGCATGGAAGGCCGATGGCATCCTGGCTTGGATCAGCAATAGTGTGGCCAGCAGGACTAGGGAAGTAATTCTTCCCCTATACTGGATATTGGCAAGGCCTTGCCTCGAGTACTGGGAGCAGTCCTGGGCCCCTTGCTTCAACAAAGAGATTGAGGGGCCAGAGCAGATCCAGAGGAAGATCAAGACTGAGGAAGGAACTGGAGGGTAAGTCTGATGAGGACAGGCTGAGAGAGCTGGGGTTGTTTAGCCTGAGAGGAGGAGACTCAAGGGAGAACCTTATCACCCTCTACACAACTGCCTGAAGGGAAGTTGTAGACAGGTGGGGGTCAGGCTCTTCTCCCACACAAGTAGTAATAGGACAGGAGGGCAGGGATGAAGGTGCACCAGGGGAGGTTTAGGCTGGATATTCAAAAGCCTTCCTCACACAAAGAGTGGTTAGACACTGCAGTGGACTGCCCAGGGAGGGGTGAAGTCCTCATCCCTGAAGGTGTGTAAGGACAGACTGGACATGGCACTTAGAGCCATGGTCTAGCTGATGTGGTGATGTTAGGTCATAGGCTGGGCTGGATGTGCTTACAGGTTGTTTCCAGCCTCACTAGTTACATGATTCTGTGAAGGTTAAGTTTGACACCAAGTGTCAGTACAGTATAAAGCAGGTTTGATTTTCTGTATTTTCTGAAAATACCTGCATCTTTTTTGTATTTATTTTACCAGCAAATACATCCGAACCAATGTGGGTACAGTGCTTTAGGACAATAATTATCTGAAAGGGACAAACTTTTCCCTTAAGGTGTTTACAGGACCACACTGAAATTAACCAAAGAAAAAAAAGTGCTTCCTATGTCCTTGATACAAAGTGTTTCCACAGTAAAGACTCTTCAAAATCCTCCAAGCTAGTATCAGTTTTGATACACTGATAAAACACAGTAGATTATCTTGAGTTAAGAGTTCAAAGGCAGTAAGAATTGAAAAAAAAATAAGAGTGCAATTAAACACTCCTAGGCACTCAGAAGAGAAAGCTAGAATGTTTTTTTAATACTCTACACAAAAACATAACAGGAAATCTCTAACCAGCTCATTAATTAAAAACCAATCTATTTCCACCATCAAAACACAGTGCTACTGAAGATAAGGAAAATTGTGTTTCATATACATAAACTAAACAGAAACAATACTAAAATAATTAAATTGAGTACAAAGCGCTGCAGAAATACTCACTAAAAACTATTCTCCCAGGCTGCACAGTAGTCTAAAGTTTTAAAATTATGTGGTATTGAAAAAGGAAGTGAAAGTAACTGAAGATCTCTATAAAGGGAAAAATATTGAAGGAAGTAAGCTTTCTATCCAAAGGTAATCTCAGCTATAGAAATAACAGAGATACACTACTGTTTTGTCAGCAAAAACTAACCAAGACAGGTTTTTTTGGTCAAAAGGCGAGGGTTCTGATCTGGTTGGTTTAGGGGTTGTTTTTAAGGTAGGGAAAAAGATAAAAATTCAATAGGGTAGCAGAAAAGCTACTAAAGATACGATTCACGTGGTTCTCATTCCCCCAGCACGAAAGGCATGAGTCTTTTCTCATGAACTGTAATCTAAAGCGATGACCTGTTCACGTACATTTTAGCTTTTCTATCTTTATGCCTCCTGCCACCAGAGACTGGAACATCGGCGAAGTTGTGTACTTTATTCTGCCAGTTCACATTCTCCACAACACAAAGCCAGCAAGGCAAGGGAAATGAAATCTTAACCTCAGAACTGCAACACATCGAAAAGTAAGCCAGGGTCACCACGTCACATGCGTTACAATAAGAATGCTTCTTGGTAGCATCTTATGTTTAGCTGCCTGAAGAGTCTCCGGGAACCTTGGCAGAAACTCTATTACAGCTCACTTAAACTGTAATAGAGTTTAACGTTGTGTCTTACAGTAGTTTCTTCCACTGCTCTGGCCCTTCACAAAGCTCTGTGAAACTTCAGAGGTTCAGCAGCCAAACCCTAATCACAAGCTCCAGCAGTGTATGAAGTGCAAAGCAAGTTGTTGTATGTGCACAGTAACACTGCTAACAGCAGCTGCACAGGGAAAAGTTGTCTCAATAACCACTTGGCAGACAAGGTAGGGGTTCTCCTAGGACTTTAAATATTACAAAATCATGCATGCAGTGCCATCCAAGCTGCACTTATTACTAGCAGTAAATGTGAGTGCTTATTTCACCATCATCAAAGTAATACATCCCATAGAGATTTAATTTCTAATGAGTATTTTTAAACACAGCTACATTAAGAGAAATTACTCGAAAGCCAGCAACCTACACAGATAGGATATATCCGAAGGTTTCTTAATTCCTCAATCATATGAAGGACAAGAGGAGAGGAAATGCATGAGAAGAGATCAAGACTAAAGGAAAGGACTGTCTCTGCTATGCACTGAAAAGGCTATCTGCATCAAGTAGATAGAACACTTGAGTTCATGGACTAGGGATCAGGGAGATTCCGATCCCTAATGATTCTATAATTCTATGTTGGGATGAGGGCTGGACTTGATCATCCTGCAGGTCCTTTCCAGCCATGAGGATACTATGCCCATAAACAGCGTAGAAAGAGAATGGTAGATGACAGAACTCAAATCATGCTTTCAGCAGTCTCTTCACAAACTTACCAGAGGAACCACCAAAGGCTTGTCTTCACAAGCCCAGAGGAATAGAAGCACAGGAGCAGGTGGGAGGAAACCACATTAGTTTCAGCAGAAAGGACATGCTGTCCAGACTCTTCCCAAGGCTCTTACAGTAAAGTCTCTGCTCTATGGTCTGACACTCACCCTATGAATCAACAGGATCAGCTTTCCAGATCACCTTTCAGACTGAGGACTATCACTACTTAGGGACATAAGACATTACTGGATGAAAAAACAATTTGGGATTGTGTAAGATTTACTTAGCAGTGTTTAAGGGAACAATTAAAGGCAGGGAAAACCGTGGATCTCAAGGATTTGGAGAGGAGCAGGTACAGGGAAACAATAGGATAAGGGGATAAATATCACCAGTTGTGTGCAGCGTGTTAGTTGACATGCTTGTCTGGCTAAGCCCTGTACTCAACCAGCAGAGTCTGTCCTAACTTACTAAATTATACCTACATCTGTCTGCCTGGATGAGCCTTTATATTGCATGCATGTGTGTGTGCAGGCCAGTGTATCAGTAGCAGAATCATGAGTCAGAGAGACCACAGAGCAGCAACTGAGAAACCACAGTGAGTGAAATTAAGAACCAGCACTTGAACAGAACCTCACTTATGTCTATGGCACCATCAATCAGAATGAATGAGGGTGGTGAGTAAATGATCACCCACAACTATCAACTGGACTACCCATAAGAAAATAAAGGGGTCTCAGACATGGGACACATGTTAGTCTAAGCACAAGACAGGGAGAGCTGACTAAAGAAGGCATAAGAGAAATTCTAAACAGTTACCAGAGAGACCACAGGCTCAATGAATGAAGAAAGTGTCAGCTGGGAAATGTACACATATCTATGCAGAACAGTCACTAAGAGGTGGTGGTGTAGTTTGAAATTTCAGCAGATTTCTTGCCTGAGGCACTAGAAGGTTGCTGTAGCAACTTGTGATTTTCTGACTTGGAGTCAGGCTCAGTTTTGCACCCCTATGGACAAACAGAAGGGTTTTGGAGTTTGGGTTGCTGGTTCCTCCCTCTTCTCTTTCACCTGGACTCACTTCTCATCTGTGTTGTTGAGTCCCGGACTCGGCAGCCAACTCACACTGGAAACATGGTGAATAGAGAGACAGCATGATTCCTCAAGGATCAGCGGAATGAAGGTTTTGTCTAAATTCCATGGTTTGCCGAAGTGGCGAGAATTCTCTTGCTGTTCATGACCATAGGAATCAACGTTTTAGGAATGGAGAACTAGCCTTTTAAATGCCTGCTGATGCTGAGATACATACATAAACGTGATGGATACAAGCAGCAGGAACAGCTGGAAATCTTTTTCCTTTGAGGGGATGGACACTTGCTGTTTGGCTCAGTTATGTAAGAACATGTGATTAATCTCTGTATCTTTCTATGTGGGGTGAATAAAACATCTTTACTTTTTCTTCCCCAAACCAAGTTAGTTTTGGTTTTTTTCTGCAATTCATAACTGGGTTTACAAACTGTCTTTGTTTCATTTTTATTTTGGATCATTAGTACATTAAATTAATAGGCTAATTTTGTCTTGGTTTTTAACTCATGACAGGTGGTCACTGTTCTACAGGGGTGAGGAGAATCCTGGCTAAGTGATGGGAGATTTTAGTCTGTGCACACATCTTTGATCTACAGACAGGGTCACAAGGGAAGTTTTATATAAGAGGGAGCAGGGAAGCCCCACCATCTGCCAAAAATCTCATCATGTCTCTCCATGCATGAGATTTTTATCAGCTAATGGTGGGAGCCAAACTGGCAAGAGCCAAAATGAAGCAATCATGAAATAAGCTTTCTATTATTCCACTGACAGCCTATAAAATACCAAAGTGTTTTTATGTGCACACCATGAAATCGAAAAACTACATTTACAAAAAGATTCACCAACACAAACTTTCTAGCTCATCACATTTTCGGATCAGGTCCCTAGAAAGTGCATCTATTTGTGCTCTCATTTTCTTCCTTGCGAAGACTTCTTAGACCATTCTCTGTCAGACAGCATTATCTATTGAACTTGCACACCTGATAACACAAGAATCAATTGATTAGTTATTGCTAGACTATCTGCTGTCTTAACAGCCTATTAAGACATAACCTCCCAGCAGAGCTGCTGTGCATGTAGAAATGAAGGTATTACTTCTCTGCCATTCTGCCTCACTCACCTCCCCACACCTCCTTCTCAATTAACCTACCATGTATCTGTTGCTATATTCAGAATTCCTCAAAAATCAAATTCAGTATGTGCACATGCAACCACACTTGTGATTACCAAAATAATTCCCTAGTTCTGCTAGTGCTCCTCCACTCCAGACTTCAGTCAATGCCTTTCTCAGTAACAAAGGACAGTCAGTCAGATGGGAACACGACATCCTTGGAGAAGCCTGATGTCACCAAGTCTTTTTCTCTCAGTAGTAGTTGCTAAGGGTACTCATAAAAGGACTATCCATCTTTGAGGCTGTTAACAACTGGAGGTTATGTTTAACACAAACCTGACCTATGGAGGATGCTCTGTGCAGCCAATACATTGAGTATGCCCTGTTTAAAGGCAGAACTTTAGTTCAAATTCAACAACAAAGAAATTGCACAGCACATTCTCAATCATACTTCAAATTGTTCTGTTTCTCAAAACTGTGGTACTTACACTCAGAGTTACTGGAACAATTTAGCTGGAGGGTAATGCACCACTTGCAAATAACTTCTAGAATAGTCCAAATGGGGGAAAAAATGGTGATTTGCCTGAGGAATACTACATGTGCCTCTGCTTTGTGAATGTTCTGGGAACCAACAAATAAAGCTGAATCAACTAGAATGGCCAGTCTAATTTATGATTGCAGGGAGGAAGCGGGAAGGGAATAAGGGAAGTGATTTAGCTGCAGAGGTTACCCACATCAAGGACAGAATGTTGCATTATCCAAGTCTCACTTTTCTTCTCCATACGCAGACTGAAGCCCTCTAACCCAAACAGCTATGGAACAGTAGGTACAACACCAGAAAAAAAGAATAAGCAGTAAAAGGTTTTTGTAGAACAACTTCCAAGTGTTTAATGAGATTTATTTGGACTATGACTGTTGGTATCAATGCACCTTGACTAAGAGCTGTTTATTGCTTACTGATCAGATTTGTACAGTGAGACTACACGTTTATTTTTGACTTTGCCTATAAAGGTGTGTTTTCTATTACTTATCTGTGGAATAAGAGCTCATGTACAGTATCATAGAATCCCTTACATTGGAAAAGAATTTTATCATTGAATACAACCATTACAGAAACTGTGCCAAACCCACTGCTAAACCATGTGCTTAATCACATGTACATCACTTTTAAATGCATGCAGGAATGGTAATTCAGCCACCTCCCTGGGTGGCCTGTTCCAATGTTTGATGACACTATTAAGAAGTTTTTCATAATGTCCAACCTAAGGTTCCCCGGTACAACTTCAGGCCATTTCTTCTTGTCCTTTTATTTGGTACTTGTGAGAAGAGATCAATAGCCACTTCTCTACAACCTCCTTTCAGGTAGTTGTAAAGGGAGATTATATCTCCCCTCACCATCCTTCAGACTAAACAGCCCTATTTCTCAGTTTCTCATTTAGAAAGTTTGTTCTCCAGACCCTTTGCCAACCTTGTTGCCTTTCTTTAGGTCCGCTCCAGCACCTCAATCATAAAATCATGGAATCATAAAATCCTCANTCATCCTATCATCAGTAACATGGAAGAAGAGACCAGCAGCAGCCTCACTGCAACATCCTCTTAGGTAGTTGTAGACTGCTGTAAAGTCTCCTCTCAGCTTCCTCTTCTCTAGTCTAAATAACCCCATTTCCCTCAGTCGTTCCTTACAGGTCCTGCTTGCCAGACCTCTCCCCAGCCTCATTGCCCTTCTCTGGCCCTGCTCCAGTACCTCAATGCCCTCATGATACTATTGTGCCCAAAACTGGACCCAGTGTTGAAGGCACAGTCACACAAATGCAGAGTACAGGGGGCACCACCAACTCCTTCCTCCTGCTGGTTACGCTGTTCCTGGTGCAGGCCAAGATGCTGATGGCCTTCTTGGCCACGCAGGCAACACTGGTGCCTCCTCTTCAGTCAGCTGTCAACCAACACCTCCAGGTCCTTTTCCACCAGGCAGCTTTCTAGCCACTCTTCCCAAGCCTATAGCACTGCTGTGTCATTGTGACCAAAGTGCATGACCCAGCACTTGGTCTTGTTAAATGTCAATGTCTTTCTTGTACTGAGATGCCCCAAGCAGAACACAGCATTTGATATGTGGCTGCGCCAGTATCTTATAGGGTTCCACAGTTAAAAGTTACCGTGCACAGTGTCTAGCTTTCTAGCCACTCTTCCCAAGCCTACAGCACTGCTGTGTCATTGTGACCAAAGTGCATGACCCAGCACTTGGTCTTGTTAAATGTCAATGTCTTTCTTGTACTGAGATGCCCCAAGCAGAACACAGCATTTGATATGTGGCTGCGCCAGTATCTTATAGGGTTCCACAGTTAAAAGTTACCGTGCACAGTGTCTACAGAGCAGCCAGGAGGATTTTAAAAAGGATGCTTTTTAAAAAAAACAAAAATCATACTTTAAAAAAATCAAAAATCATACTTTAAAGTGGTGAACCTAATTAAATATCCCACCACTAGCTGAACCACCTAAATGAAGTAGAGAAACACTATGAATAATAGCTATATTTCTTTACAAACACACTCTAGACTGCATTTACAATGATTAGACCCCAGTATTTAGAAAAAAACAGCAGCTGTGCCAAATTAGCAGGCAGCAGACAGAAGAATTTGTTTGCACAGGATGTGAAAGTGGACCTGTCAGAACCAACAGCAAAATGAGTTTATAACAACAAAAATTATCTGAAGTCACAAAAAGGAAAGCCTTCAAAGAACTCAAGAGAAAGCTATCCTTTCTCATGGCTGGCAGTAGCACAGTACAAAGGCTTTGCATGGAAGACACTTGATGATATTCTGAAAAAGAAGTGAAGGACTTAAGTGCCTTCAACCACCATAGCCTTTAATTCCTTGGCTTTTCCTTTCTTTCTCATTCTTGGAAGCAGGGGTACCAAATCAGACAAAGTCCATCAGTCTAGACTCAAGCTAAAAAAACAACTTGAGCTGCAATGTCATGTGGATTTGATGCTCCTGCAAGTAGCTGCGGTTTAGCACAAAGAACCATGATACCTAGAACACATAAAGCATGTGAAACAAGTCATACAAAATCCTCTCGCATTTAGGTTGAGCCCAACAGATTTGATGCCCTTGAAACAATGAGAACCTCAACTGTATCTCATCACTTTGTTTCCCCAGCTGTGAACAGCACATAAATCTTCACCATTTTCACTGGACAGAAACAGTAAAATATTATCCTGTATTATCATCCCTGTGCAAAGCTCTTGAGCGTTCCCATACAAGAAAATTAACCTAAAGGTTTCACATGAAATGCTACAAAGACAAAAGTACTGCTTATAGCTTTGCTTTTTTCTAGGTGTTTTTCCTCTTTCTGCCTTATATAGGCATAGGAGAAAAAGTACTGCCACTCTCAACTCTGGAAGTCGTGTCCTTGTGAAAGCTGAGCATGCCTGCTGTTCACATTACCACACCTGCTGAAGCCCTACAGCATAGCGTAGCTCAATCTCCCAGACATTTTGTCAGGCATTTTAGTCACAGAAGCCAACACCTCCATCATGAAAGTCTGCTGTAACTCATCAAGTAATAGTTGAATATTGCTGACACAGGAAGGAGGACACTAAATGAAACAAATCCTGTATCTTCACTCAAAATCATAATTACTCATAGTAGGTAGAGAACAAAAGGGAGAATATGGGTTCCATGTGCATCTTTGAAACTAACAGCAGTCTACTCTTTTCCCTTACCAGCAAAAGTAACTACACTTAAGATCAAAAGTTACTTGAAAAGATTGTTGATGCAATTTGCTGGGGTTGTTCAGCCTGCAGAAGTCAAGTCTCTGGAGAGACCTTACAGCAGCCTTCCAGTAAAAGAAGGGGGCTTATAGCAAAGTCAGAGAGGGACTTATTACTAGGTCACCTCGAGATAACAGAAGGGGGAATGATTTTAAACTAAAAGAAGGCATGTTTAGATTAGAACTTCAGAAAAAATTCCTCACTATGAGTAAATAAAGGCACTGAAACAGGTTGCCAAGTGAAGTTGTGGATACATCCTCCCTGGAAGGGTTCAGGCCAGGTTGGTTGGGGCTCTTGGCAACCTAGTCTGGTGAGAAGTGATCTTAAAGATCCCTTCCAAACTAAACCATTCTGATTCTCAAAGACCTCTTAACACCTTTTCCCCTCTTTGAAACTCCGTAAGATTTTAAAAGTGCATTATTTCTTTGACAAATCAAATTACTCTAAAAGATTATTGTATGAGAAATCCCACTGTTAGCAGTAGAGTTTGAAACATGAGGAAGACTGCATAATCCAAGATGTACAGGATAATTACCCCTTTCATTAGGTAAATTGATATTCCCAATATGCTCCATCTCCCAGAGAAGATTTTATTTTTCATTGGAGCAAACCATTTAACTAATGGTAGTTAAATGAAAAGTTAGAGAGTTTAGGCCTGTGTGCAGTCACATCTTGAAAGTGTAGAACATCTTTCACTCTGAATTTTGTTTCTCTATATACTAGAATACACACAGCATTTCTTCACAGCAGTTGCTATGAAACCACTCGATATAACTTTATGTTATAAGGAATTTTAGTATACATTTCATTTTTATCTATATAAAATATTTTTAATAAAGCTCTGTTAATATGCAGGTTGTTTAGAATTATGAGCCTTACAAAATCATTTGTTGGAATGCAGAACACTTGAGATAGAAAATAGGCTTGCTTCCACTCCGATCTCACAAGCAGGATATTTCTCAAATACCTACTTGCCACAAATCTGTGGGATGAGGTTTAACAGGGCAAAATGCAGGGTCCTACATTTTGGCCACAATAACCCCCAGCAGAGCTACAGACTGGGAGATGAGTGGTTGGAGAGTAGCCTGATAGACATGGGAGCGGCAGTTCTGGTCGACAACTGGCTAAATATGAGCCAGCAGGGTGCCCAGGTGGCATCCTGGCTTGTATCAGCAATAGTGTGGTCAGAAGGACTAGGGATGCAATTACCCACCTGCACTGGGCTCTGATGAGGTCTCTCCTTGAGTAGCAGGGGCAGTTCTGGTCCCCTTGCTCCAAGAAATAGATTGAGGGACTGCAGCAGATCTTGAGAACAGCAGTGAGGCTTAGGAAGGGACTAGAGGGAGGCTGCAGTTGTTTACCCTGGCAGAGACTCAGGGGGGACCTTAGCACTCTCTACAACTACCTGAAGGGAAGTTATAGACAGGTGGGGGTCAGGCTCCTCTCCCAGCAACAGTGACAGGACAAGAGCGCAGGACCTGAAGCTGCTGGGGAGGTTAGGTTGGTTGTTAGGAAGCCCTTCCTCATGGAAAAAATGGTTAGACATTGGAATGGACTGCCCAGGGAGGTGGTAAAATCTCCATCCCTGGAGGACTTTAAGCAAAGACTGGATGTGGCACTTTGTGCCATAGTCTAATTATCATGACGTTAGGTCATAGGCTGAACTTGATAATCTGAGAGGCATTCTCCAGCCTTAATCATTCTGTGATTAAGATTCCTGTCTTCACAGTTTACAGTGTAATGGGGATTTGTCACTAGAAGCTGACAATAGCATCTCAGGAATAATCAAATACAATTCAAATATTGAAAAGCAATCCGCATTTTAGGCTCTCACCATGTTCTTAGCTTACCTAAATTAAAAAAAATACTTCTTGGCCACCCTCATACAGCACCATGTTTGTAAGAAACACACTGGGAGTAATAAAAACTAAGTATTTTATAAAGCATAATGCAGCAGATTGCCCATGAGAAGAGAGGAAATGCATTACTATTTCATTAAAAGGTTATTTTACTATTTATCTTACACATTCAATTTTTTAATCTTTTTCTACTAAAACTCCCCCCTTTGACAATAGAAATCTGGAAATAGCTTTGCCAGTGTTTGTGCTTGACATGAAATGTCAAACTACTCTGCTCCGATCCACAATTAACTTGCCTAAGACTCATCGGACACCGAGTATACTGAACATTGTTTGAAATAATCAGTGAGCTTTACAAGCAAGCGTTAGTTTGTTAAACACATTATTTTAAGCCAGCCATGCATCCTAAGTAACTCACAGATATCTATACTGCATGTCAGCAGGGACAATGACCTGTTATCATGCTCATTTAGCCATGATTAGAACATACTTCAAAGCCATCCACGGATTTTTACTATTAGACCAAGTATGTTACAGATAATTAACCATTTAGTGAGATTTCACCAATTAACTAAATTAACTTCATAATTAATACAGATTCTTATATCAATAAGGTTATTTCTAATGCATTCACAATAAGGTTATTAGTTTAGCATAGCCAAAGCAAAACTGAAGTCATCTTACCACATCGTCTGTCAGTGTCTTGATAGTTAAGTGCTGCAAATTAAACAGGAAATCATTTATTTCACAAATGTATAGTAAAAACAAAAAAAACTATCAAATAAAACCCCAAAGATAGAGTCAAGCCTCAGTTATTGTTATTCAAAATAAGCTGCAAGTTTAAGTGTTATCATCCAACAATGTTTATGTGCTTACTTGGCAAATGGTACTTTGTTCACTTATGGTGCACAGCAGGTTATACAGGGAATACAGTATGGATTAAAAAAATCCAATCCTGACAGAATACCAGGAGAACACAAACTCCATACAGCTTGAAACAAGTTGTGCTGTTATTTTATAGTTAAATATACTAGAACAGAAGACCTGCTCAAAAATCTCCTCCTAGAATTGTGTATTCTCAAATAGGCCATGGGGACACCACCAAGGAATCGGTCCAGAGATGTTAAACTCAACAGAAGGATGTGGAGCTCCTCAGCAGTTCACAACGTTCTGTCATGTGACAATAGTGAACAGCTAAGACTGTTGCCTAGTCTCCAGTATCAGCTGTGCGGTAAATGGAGCACGAACTGATCAAAGCATGTATTAGTAGAGTAGCATTTATCACTCACTGCTGTGTGAAACAACAGTTCCTAAACCAATTATTCTGCTCTTCACTGTACATTTACAAACAGCAATTGACAGGTTGCACAACTCTTGCACAACAACAAGGTGCAGCTCTGAAGAACACTGGGCAACTGACCAGTCAGTGTTGCAGAGATCCCATTTATACTCTTTATGAAGAGGCTGAGAACAGACTTGGCAGGGAAACTTTAAACAAAAATAAATGGGTACGAGGTCACTATGGAACTTTTAAGACAATCCCATTCCATGTTGTAATGATCTAGAATCCATAATAAATTAGAAAAGAACAAAGAAAATATTTTAATCCAGTCAGGAGTCTGGAAAACTGTCTGTATCCCAGTCTGCCCATTGGTACTCTACTGCAGGGGTAGATCAGACTTTTGCCCCACATGCTGCCACAGAGCTGGCCTTTAACTGTTCTTCCCATTCTGCCAAACAAATACAAAACCAGCATGAGCTGTAATTTCTGTCATTTGCAAAGCCCACAAGCTGCTGGTACAACATCTCTACCTTTAAGTGATCAAAACTGCAGAACAAAGAACACCAACACGTGGTGCCCTGTAATTTGGTAGGAAAGACTATTAAAGTGTTTCACTTTTTCGTGTACATGGCCAATCACTAAGCATGAAGCAATGCACAGATACCTCTGTGAAGTTCCTTTAGCATAACAGGAAAGTACTTAGAATGAAAATCTTTTGCCTTAAATG
>VZRI01012566.1:246-11200 GCA_013397515.1 Upupa epops | reverse complement strand
AGTGAGCTTTACAAGCAAGCGTTAGTTTGTTAAACACATTATTTTAAGCCAGCCATGCATCCTAAGTAACTCACAGATAACTATACTGCATGTCAGCAGGGACAATGACCTGTTATCATGCTCATTTAGCCATGATTAGAACATACTTCAAAGCCATCCACGGATTTTTACTATTAGACCAAGTATGTTACAGATAATTAACCATTTAGTGAGATTTCACCAATTAACTAAATTAACTTCATAATTAATACAGATTCTTATATCAATAAGGTTATTTCTAATGCATTCACAATAAGGTTATTAGTTTAGCATAGCCAAAGCAAAACTGAAGTCATCTTACCACATCGTCTGTCAGTGTCTTGATAGTTAAGTGCTGTAAATTAAACAGGAAATCATTTATTTCACAAATGTATAGTAAAAACAAAAAAAACTATCAAATAAAACCCCAAAGATAGAATCAAGCCTCAGTTATTGTTATTCAAAATAAGCTGCAAGTTTAAGTGTTATCATCCAACAATGTTTATGTGCTTACTTGGCAAATGGTACTTTGTTCACTTATGGTGCACAGCAGGTTATACAGGGAATACAGTATGGATTAAAAAAATCCAATCCTGACAGAATACCAGGAGAACACAAACTCCATACAGCTTGAAACAAGTTGTGCTGTTATAACATAGTTAAATATACTAGAACAGAAGACCTGCTCAAAAATCTCCTCCTAGAATTGTGTATTCTCAAATAGGCCATGGGGACACCACCAAGGAATCGGTCCAGAGATGTTAAACTCAACAGAAGGATGTGGAGCTCCTCAGCAGTTCACAACGTTCTGTCATGTGACAATAGCGCAACAGCTAATATTGCTGGCTAGTCTCCAGCATCAGCTGTGTGGCAAATGGAGCACGAACTGATCAAGGCATGTATTAGTAGAGTAGCATTTATCACTCACTGCTGTGTGAAACAACAGTTCCTAAACCAATTATTCTGCTCTTCACTGTACATTTACAAACAGCAATTGACAGGTTGCACAACTCTTGCACAACAACAAGGTGCAGCTCTGAAGAACACTGGGCAACTGACCAGTCAGTGTTGCAGAGATCCCATTTATACTCTTTATGAAGAGGCTGAGAACAGACTTGGCAGGGAAACTTTAAACAAAAATAAATGGGTACGAGGTCACTATGGAACTTTTAAGACAATCCCATTCCATGTTGTAATGATCTAGAATCCATAATAAATTAGAAAAGAACAAAGAAAATATTTTAATCCAGTCAGGAGTCTGGAAAACTGTCTGTATCCCAGTCTGCCCATTGGTACTCTGCTGCAGGGGTAGATCAGACTTTTGCCCCACATGCTGCCACAGAGCTGGCCTTTAACTGTTCTTCCCATTCTGCCAAACAAATACAAAACCAGCATGAGCTGTAATTTCTGTCATTTGCAAAGCCCACAAGCTGCTGGTACAACATCTCTACCTTTAAGTGATCAAAACTGCAGAACAAAGAACACCAACACGTGGTGCCCTGTAATTTGGTAGGAAAGACTATTAAAGTGTTTCACTTTTTCGTGTACATGGCCAATCACTAAGCATGAAGCAATGCACAGATACCTCTGTAAAGTTCCTTTAGCATAACAGGAAAGTACTTAGAATGAAAATCTTTTGCCTTAAATGCTTTGAGCTGAAAGTTTTGGATTAATGTCGAACTCAAGTACATTCCTCTAAACAGACACAGTAAGCACAACAACAGCTTCACTTTAACTTAGGAACAGATATAGGATGTTATACATCAACTCTGTGTAAGACACCATCATCACCCATGGAATCAAAGCACTATTTTTTTAGGAGTCAGGTTTTACTCTTTGAAAAAGGCAGAAGGATAGCTTGAGCCAGCGTTGTACCTCTCAATTAGGCTGTGCAATTCAGCAACAGAATTTACCGCAACAAAGGGTGAAAAGCTCCCTATTTTGAGTATTGGAACATGTCAACGACCCAGGTCATATGACTAATTAGGGAGAGAGAATACTACCATGCAACCAATTAAAGACACCATAATGGTATAAAAATCAATATACAGATAGGAGTCTCTTAAGTCTTCATCTACCTGGCTACCTACATTACAAGGACTCAAAAAATAACAGTGTAAGATCTCTTTCAGACAATGTTGTGGAGTTAACAAAACTGTCAACACTGGTGACATTGAATTTGGAGATTTCTCCATAAAGAAAAAAGCTCATGCAAATTACAAAGTTCAGAACTTCCAGCACAGCGTGACAGAATAATCCTGGTTGACAAGGACCTTCTGTCACTGAGTCCAACCATCCCTACACCAACAAAAAATCTAAATACCCGAGAGATTGAAAACCACAAACTAACCCCCTCCATGCTGCCACCCTAGCAGGGTGTGAAGCACCATGGCTACACCCTTCTTAAATACTTCCATGCATGGGAACTCCACCACCTCCCTGGCAAGGCCATTCCAGTGCCTCAGCACTCTCTCTGTAAACAATTTCTTCCTAAGATCCAATTGAAACATCCCCTGCCTCAACTTCAGACCATTGGACCTGCTTCTGCCAGCACTCACCAAGGAGAAGAGACAAACATCCACCTCTCTAGAACCTCCTTTCAGGTAGATGTAGAAGGCAGTGAGGACCCCCCTCAGCTTCCTCTTCCCAAGATGAAACCTGCCCAGCTCCCTTGGCCTCTCCTTATACAAATAGTTCTCGAAACCCCTCACAGCTTAGTAGCTCTCCTCTGGACACTCTCCAGCATCTCAATGTCTTTCTGTTACTTGTTCTGAGGGACCCAGAACTAAACACACTACTCGAGATAAGGCCTCACAAATACAGAGTATAAGGGCACAACAAATTCCCCTCTCCTGCTGACCATGCTATTCCCAATCCAGGCCAGGATCCTGTTGGCCTTCTTGGCCACCTGGGCACACTGCTGGCTCCTATGAAGCCAGCTGTCTCCAAGCATCCCCAAGTCCTTTTCTGCTGGGCAGGTTTCAAGCAGCTCATCCCCAAGCCTGTGGTGTTGCCTGGGGTTGTTTGACTTTGTGAATAAAACCAACATGTTTAAAAACAGTACGTTTAGGCACAATCAAAGTTGAAGTGACTGGACATTGTTCGTATGCCAGAGAGGCAGGCACAGTTCAATGTGTTAATCAGAAATGGAGTCAGAAGACAAACAAGCACCCAGTCATACACCCCTGCAGAATGAGGGCAGTTTTAGGCATTCAAAGTAACAAGATCTCTTTGCATAAAGAAACAGAACCACATATAACACCTCCTCCAGGCTAACACACACAAATGAAGCTTCAATACCTCAGTAATTTTGCTTAGCCTGTTAGAGAAATTTAGAAACTGCTATATAACCTCACAGCATTTCCTACTTTTAATTCCACTATACTGCTTCAGCACTTATTTATGGCTTTATCACACACTCTCTCTATTGCTTGAAAAGCAGTCCAAAAAGTAATTATCTTAACGTGACAGCTTCCACACAGCAATATTCTTAGACATTGAGGAGTTAAATTCAAAACTGGTGATTGCAGGTAAGATTCTATAACAAAATGCTAGAACACAGCACTAAAATTTAATATCATAACCCCCAGTGTTAATTCATGCCAACAAAAACAACAGCATGAGGAATTTACAATTTTATGAAGCTGCAATAAAGTGTTTTAGGTAACATCTGTTCAGCAATCATTTCTTTAAAAGACTAATTTAGATTCAAGGTCTTACACTGCAGCATAACTGCAGCAATAATTCAGTCACTTTGTAATTAAAGATATTGACACAGATCGGTCTTACCTTTCTACTTAATGCCAGAGAAATGGAGGTGCTTTTGCTCTTAACTACATCTTCCTTTGATTTACAGACACTGTTAAATGCAAGTGTTAATTTGTCTATTTTTAACAGATCGGTGCAAACAGGAAAGCTTTCCCAACTCATATAAATTTCATGAGGAACTTAATCAAAAACATATCCTGAAAGTCACAGAAGACAGGTCAATGGTATGCTGGAATTCATAGAAACACCTCTAATTTGAGCTAGAAATTGATCTTCTGAGATCCAGTATCTAGAAGATGTAGTGTCAGTAAAGTGTAATTAGAAGTCACATAATCTAGCCCTCAGTTGTATGATTTACAAACATTTCTAAGGGAAAAAAATAAAAGAATCAAGAAGAAGTAACAAGCAACCCCTTTTTATCTCACTGTCCCAGCAGATTTCAAGAGCTGTGCAAGCATAGAAAACAGGTATTGTCTCTCATCCTTCATATTCACTTCTTTTCAACAAGCCCTAAACTACAAGGGTGAATGTAAGAGCTTTCAGTAAGATAAAACACCACAGTATCAGAATATCTTTCATCCTTCTGGGAGTCCCACCCTTCCAAAACATCAGACCTGATGAACAAAGCTGAACTGATATGCACTTCAAAATTAACATCACCCCTTAAAAATTAGAAGAATTAATTCTGTAAAAGAACAGAGAACTTAGGTTCATTTCTGAGCAGGCAGTTTATTCAGAAAGGCAGTATTTCAAAATGACATTTGATTGGGCTCCAGCACCGTAACTTTATCCCAAAGACTCCTCCGCCCTCCAAATGAACTGTATTTTAAGAGAGCATTTCCTTCTCTGTTAAGCAAGAGTTTTGCTCTGGAGAAAAAAAAACGTTAATGATGTCAACTTTGTCAACCAGCCATCCAATTTCACCTCCAGGTATGTCAGGGAATCAAATTATTTCTCAGATTAGCATATCTGCTGTGACAGATCAATATGTTGCATTGATTGGAAGGGCCCAATCCAGAACACTGCTTTTCAAGACTTTCCCAGTAAGGAAAATGATACTAATAAAATTTGGTTGCCTTGAGTTTACTGAACCTAACGACCAATTTCAACCACATTTGACAGACCTACAAGAGATCAAAACCATCATTACAGGTGACATGAAGTACTTAAGTATCCCAGGCACAGAAAAGGCTACAGTCTGTATCTAAGGCTGGGTGACAGACAATTCAAAGGGGTGATAGAAGTTTTATGTATTTTGACACAGAAGTAATTGAAATAATATAAATATATTGAAGATGCATTACAGGAAGAGCTAGGTGTGAACAAGTTAACACAGATAGAATAGAATCATTAAGGTTGGCAAAAAACCTGAAGATTCATACCAACCATTAACCCAGCACTGACAAGGCCACCAGTAAATCACATCCCTTAGCACCACATCCATGCCTTTTAAATACATCCAGGGATGGTCACTCTACCACTTCCATAAGCAACCTGTTCTAATGCTTGACAACACACTCAGTGAAGACTTTTTCCTAATATCCAACAAAAACATCCTCTGGCACAATTTGAGGCTATGTTCTCTTATTACTTGTTCCTTGTGAGGAGTGACCAACCACCCCGCGTCTCCACAACCCCCTTTCAGGTAGTTTACAGGAGACAAAGCCTCCCCTCAGCCTCCTTTTCTTCAGGCTAAAGAGCCCCAACTCCCTCAGCTGCTTTACAGGCTTGTTCCCCAGACCTTTTACCACCTTCTTTGGATACACCCCAGCACCTTACTGTCCCAAAAGCAAGGTCATTTACCCAGTGTGCAAGATGCCAATAAAACCTTTTCATTTACAACATATCTGCAAATATGTGCACGTAAGTTAATTATTTACCAAGTTGTTCACTAAAGCACAGAAGTACCAAAATATTTATACACACTTCTGCTGCCTATCTAATACATATTCATAATGATTCTACCTCATAATTGGCTAAAATGTTTCTTGCTTTCATTTAAGGAGACAGTGTACAAGGAATTCAGAGCGTGTGTCTAGTGGATGAGGCTACCCACCCACCCAAGACACAGGTACCCTAGAGGAGGAGGCGTGTCAATTAGATGGTAATGAGATTTAATTGGCACTAGATGGTAATGAGATTATAATGAGCAAAGTTCATACAAAGTTCAAGCACAGCTAATTAAAACTAGTAATTTTTGAAAATTTAGAGAGTGTTGATAAAAGGAGGTTTCTGCATTTCAAGGCTACATTTTTACAACTCACTGATCATGTTTCACAAAGCTGCCTCATTTACCTCTCCTGATGAATTCTTTTGCTTCAGCAAAGCATTGGATTTTCTTAGGTACACATACCTCAATGTCTTTCTTCTATCAAGGGGCCCAAAACCCAACACAGTACTTACACAGTATCACAATTGTGATTACAGGGAAACTCACTTCCCTACTCCTGCTGGACAAGCTTTTCTATATCAGATACAGGCCAGTATGTCTTCAGCCTTCTTGGCTGCCCGAGCACACTGCTGGTTCTATACTGAGCCGTCTGCCAACCAAACCCTCCAGGTCCTTTTCTGACACATTTTCCAGCCACTCATCACCAAGCCTGTAGTGTTACATCAGGTTATTGTGATCCAAGTACAGGAGCTAGCTCTTGGCCTTCTTCAACCTGATACTACTGGACTCAGCCCATTGACCCAGCACATCCAGATCCCTCTGTAGAGCCTCTCTACCCTCAAGCAGATCAACACTCTTGCCCAACTCCGTATCATCTTCAAGCTTACCAAGGATACACTCAAATCTTCCTCCCTAACCTTCTTAGGAGGGGAGATACACATACCATCTCATCCTCAAAAATCCAAACCAGTCTTTTAAGACAAGAGGTGGATAGGAATAACAGTTTACCAATTTTAACAGCTGAGTGATATTTTGTATTGTAATATCTTAGGATAGAAATTTACTAAGCAGTGGAAAGAAATGCATTATCTCAGTTCCCTTCAAACAAAGCTCACTGATGCCTACAAATATTACAGTAATTCTGCCTGTACTACTGGTGAAGAAATATACACAGAAATTATTAACCAGGGATTAGAGACTACATTTGAAAACTTAGAGTTGCTGCAGCAGCATCTTAGGCTCTGCAGCATAGAACAGCAAGCTGCTCTTCACCAACGGCTTAATTCCACAGATCACATTTTTAAATTGTGCCACTCACAGTTTACATAGAGACAAAAATCCAAAACTATACTTAAGAAACATTCCTCTTCCACAGCTCTTAACAGCATCCAGAGAGCTAATGGCATCCTAGAACAGAAGCCAGGTTTGGAGAAGTAAAATTCTTCAGTCCTTTGTCAACAACCCATGGCAAAATCTTTTGCTTTCGGAGATTATTCCAATATGAAAAACACAACTACTGTCAGAGGTCAGACTCTTCCGAAAATTGCAGTTTAACAAGGTGCTCTCATGAATAAAGTATATTCTCAGTCATCCCTTCTTAAAGGGTTTCAGAAACTGAGCAAAAGGAACAGAACAAAATAAACATATTACCCCCCAACACGATGATTATACACTTCACAGAGCTAAATCAGGCATCCAAATACAATTCCCTTTATTTTCTGTAGCTGAGTCAATATTCAACACTTCAGCCTCAAAAAGCTGAGGTCCACAGCTGCACGTGCAGAAAACTGCCCGTGCCTATGTTGGGAAACCAGACATACTTCAACCTGGGATTGAGCTCATCTGCACAAGATATGCCCTTCTCTCGTGGAGAAACTAATGGGAGTTCATCCAAGGAAAAATTCCAATGGCTTGTATCATGGTCTGGCAGTTATGCTTCCTAAAAATGATTGCATTTCCATTATAACACATGGTTACAGAAAAAACAAGAGAGTGGTGACAACATCCTATTTCAGTTTTAACACTGAGTTATGGAAAAAAAATTAAAAAAATAGAAAAAACCAAAACACCTTCCGCGGGCACCACAGGAATAATCCAACCAGGAAATCACACACCAGTAACAGCCTTTTTTGGCTGAGGAAACCATTACAGATTTTTATTCAGGGATCATATACTAAAGCATGACACCCGCACAACTAAGATGCATGTGCTTCCAGTAGGTACACAAGAACTTACGGAGACAAGCTCATGCTATCAGTATTATATATGCCCATTCTAACATGTAAAAACAAGCACAAACACTTGGTTCAAACTGCAATCTGCGTGGCCACAATATGATTAGAGCTGCAGGAGACAGGAACTTCAGAAGCAAGCTGTGACCTTCCAGAACAGGTTTGGCTAGCCTAAGGTTGATATCACTTACTGGCTAACTTTTCTGGGTCTGTGCTCAAGTACCAGACGCTCCAGAACTCAGTATCACAGCAAGATACCTTAGAATCAAGAACCTACTGTACGTTATGTATTGTACTATCCATTCCGTAAGCGGCTTAGAGCAGGTGGGCTCAGAGCCGGCTGAACAAAGACTAATGTGTTCATCACGTAGACATGAGCATGGCATGCATATGCTCTGCACATGGTGGATATAAGGCCTGTAGAACATGTTTCTCATGTCTTTAATACTTTGAATTTCTGGGTGCTCTTCAGTTAGCCCACATCCCAACAGATACATTACGTTGTGGATATTTATTAGCCATTTCACGTTTCCCAGTTTCTTGGTACGACAGTCAAAAGCCTGTAAAAGCAGGGCTAGGGAGAACTTTACAATGTCTCTTAAATTCAGAGATTTACTTTTTCACTGTAGTTTAAATCACCAAAATAAAAGGCAAAGTTCGGTTAGAAGTAACATCATTTAAGACCTAGAAGTCTGTTAGGTTCCCCTTTCACCTACAGCTGTCAAATAGCCAGTAAGACAATAAAGCTTTATGATGAAGGGAACTGAAAACTTGCTGCAAAACAAAGACAGGTAGGCAACATAAAACAGAGCTGAAGCAGGCACCAGGCCAGTTGAACTCGTCGACATAGCCCATGTGTTCCTACTCGGTCCCGGGGTCTCCCAGAGACAAGCCCAATGCACGGACTAGCACCCTCACCACAGGCCCGGCAAGGCTGTGCCCCTCAGAGCGGGGACGAGCTCAGGACAAGCCCCACCTCAAGCAACGCCGTCGCGGCCGGCGCCAGTGGGGAGACCACTGAGGGGAAAAGGATGGCTTACAATCCACGCGTACTTACGAATTTGGGCTTCCTGCCGTCCGCCGCCTCCTCGGCGCCGCCAGTGTTCCCGGTACCCAGCGGGCCCTTCCGACGAGTCCCCTTGTTCTCCTGCCCGCCGCGACCCGGTGGTGAGGATGAGGAGCCGTAACGCGGCCTTGACCGCCGTGGCTCCATGGCCAGAGCTGGGGCAGGGGAAGCAAGGAAGCGACGCAGAAAGGACGCTGCCCACGACCGGGCCTCGGTCGAGCTGGGTGGCTGTGATTAGCGCGGCTTAGCGGGTCTCGACCGGGCAGAGCGAAGTGGGGGAGGAGGGGAGGGTGTCTCCGGACTAAAGCTACTGCCGCCACCGCCGCCTCACCAAAGCGAGGGATTTGTAGGGCGCCTCTAATCCCGCAGGGCAGCGACGGGGCCGGGGCGCGCCCAGCCTAACGGCCGATCCCCAGCGTCCGCCAGAGCCCAGGAACGTCCCGCCGTCCGAATTGTCCCGCCACCGCCGGTCCCGCCCCCCAGCCTCCCGGGCGCTGCCCAATCAGCGGCGGCAGGACGGGGAACGCCGTCCCCCGGTTGGCTGGCCTGCCGCCAGTCCTGCTGAATCAGCTGCTCGCGGTCAAAAAGCGTCGACGGGGAGCCCCTGCCGCGGCCGCCCCTCCTCTCTCCCCGCCCCGTCGGGCTCCCGTGTCCCTGAGGGCAGCACCGCCCGAGGCAGAGCCGTGCGGCGGCCATTGCCGCCTAGAGCTGGGTGGGGTTTCCCCACAGGGCGGGGAAAGGGGACGGGGTCGCCGGGGGAGAGGCAGCCCTGGAGCGGTGTGGGGATGAGCGCGTTTTGACGGTTGCAAATGGGGCTCGTGTTTGCGGCGTTTTCCTTCTGTTTGACCTCCTTGGAAGAGTGTGCTGCCACCTCCCCGGGCCGGTTACGGGCCGCCCCTCTCAGGGCCGTTCCACTGCCGGTGATCGGCCAATTCGCACCTAATTTTTCTTCCCTTGGACGAAATCACAGAATAATCTTGGATGGAAAGGACCTCCGAGATTACTGACTACCAACCATCCCCACACCAACAAAAAACCTCAGAACCTGAGACATTGAAAAACACAAACTAATCCCCTCCATGCTGCCAGTGCGAAGCGTCATGGCTACACGGTTCTTCAACACCCCCAGGGATGAGGACTCCACCACCTCCCTGGGAAGGCCCTTCCAGAAGCTTCTTTCTGGAAAGAATTTCTTCCTAAGATCTAATCTAAATCTCCCCTGCCTAAACTTCAAAATATTGTCCCTGGTTCTTCCATCAGTCATCAAGGAGAAGAGGCTAACGTGCACCCCTCTACAACCTCCCTTCAGGGAGTTGTACAGAACAATGAGGCCTCTGCCCTCAGCCTCCTCGTTTCCAAACTAAACCTTCATCTGATTACCTGTTTTACATTCTCAGAGCCCTTGTATTTTTCTGTGTAAATACATTTATCTATGCTTTCTATGTATTCAGTAATCTTACAATGCCAATTTTATGCTGCTTTCCTTTTAAAAAGGCAGAATAGTACAGGAGAGAAATGATCCCTCCTAGAAACACTGGCAGTATTCCCCTGACCTCTTCAGAGCAGGGTTCTCTTTTGTGATGGGGACAGTCATCTGTTCACTGCATGAGCAAGGCTAAAACAACAGGCATACTTTCGTTTCAGACTGTATTTCATGCAGTCTTTTCTCTACTTAGTGATCCATTGTACCCCAGTGATCTCTGCAGTGCTTCATCTGTGCTTTCAGATCTTAACTGTCCACATTTTGATAAGCAGTCATGCACAGACCTGGCAATAGCATGATCGTGCCCTATGTAAATCATAGAATCACAGAATGTATTGGGTTGGAAGGGACCTCTAAATGTCATCTACCCCCACCCCGGTCCCCCCTACAACAAGCCAGGATGTCTCTCGCTAGAACAGATTGCTCACAGCCCCATCAAACCTGACATGGAATGTCTGCAAGGATAGGGCCTCAACCACCTCTCTAGGCAACCTGTT
>VZRI01012565.1:41163-76919 GCA_013397515.1 Upupa epops | reverse complement strand
TTAGACCCTCACTCTAAACCGTTACAACACTGTATTCAGTTTGGGCACGTTAATTCAGGACATTGATGTACTGGAGGGTGCAAAGAAGGGCAACAAATCTGGTGAAGGGTCTAGGCCTAGACAAAAAGTCTTCTGAAGAAAGTCTGAGGGAGCTAGGGCTGTTTAGCCTGAGCGGAAGTGAAGTGGAGACCTTATTGCCATCTACAACTTCCAGAGGGAACATTGTAGAGTGGTGGGGGCTGATCTCTTCTCAAAGGTAAGTAGTGAGAGAATAAGATGGAATGGCCTCAAGCTTCACCATTGGATGTTTTGGCTGAACATCAGAATTTTTTTTTTCTAATGAAAGAGTAGTCAGTCATTAGAACAGGATGCTCAAGAAGGTCGTTGAGTCACCATCCTTGGGAGTGTTTAAAGATCATTTAGATGCATTACTTAAAAGCATGGTTTAGTGGTAAACTTGGTAGAGAAGGGTTATTGTTTAGACTTGATGATCTCAAAGGCCTTTTTCAAACTATGATTCTATAAAAGAAGAATGTTTCTTGATAATAGAGTAGACAAGAACTGGAACACAAGCTAAGTGAGGCTGTAGGATTACCATTCTTGGAGATGTTCAAGACTTAATTGGACATGTCCTTGAGCAACCTGATCTAAATAGACCAGTTTTGAGCAGGGTGTTGTACTGGATAAACCTAATAGATCACTTCCAACCTATTCTGTTCTACAGTTTTATGACTGTAATGTCACCATCTGTGTCTACAGCTAATGCCTACTGCTTCTGCCTACTTGGCACTAGCCTCTTAATTTGAACAAGCTTGGATCTACTGATCCATGTTAGAAGTCACAGCCACCATTTCTTTCCTGTTAATGTTGAGCCTGGCATGGACTTTGTAGAATAACCTTTTACAAGGATATTTCAACCTGAAGAGAAGACTCCGGGGGGGGACTTCACAGTGACATTCCAATACCCTGAAAGAGCCTGTAAAACGGCTGGGGAAGAACTTTGCATGGGCATGGAATGATAGGATGAAGGGTAATGGTTTTAAGTTAGAAAAAGATAGTTTCGGTCTGGACATTATATGTAAGTTCTTTAATCTTCAGGTGGTGGATCCCTGGAATAGCCTGCCTAAGAGAGGTGTTGGAGACCCCATTTCTGGAGGCATTCAAGGTCAGGCTTTACGGGGCTCTGGGCAATCTGTTTTAGTTAGAGATGTCCCTGCTTGTTATAGCAAGATTAGAGGAGATGACCTTTAAAGGTCCCTTCCACAATATATTCTATGATTCTATGAAATCACTTTTCTAGTTAAAGAGAAGGATTACAAAGAGTAGAGAAATGGAAAAGGGAATAAAATGTTTCAGGTAACACAGCATCCTTTCTTCTGGAAAATGCTCAAGTAAAACTGCCTCATATTATCTCAGGATGTGTCTGAGAGCCTCTTCTGTGCACTCAACTGACAAGTAACTTTCATATAACACTTGGTGCCAGCATGAAGCCAGTGCTGGGCTGTGCTTGCTTCTGTCTCCTGCTATAAACTGGAGCAAAAACTGTCATCAAACTTGTGGTTATGCAGCGAAAACTCAGTTTTTATTTGTAGCAGCAGTACAATAGGCAAAATTAAACCTGATAAGAGCATCTTTCTTATGCATCTGTGTGGATTATAGCCCAGCATCTCTACATGTAATACAGAAACCAGGGTATACTTGCTTTGTATGTGCTGTCACTGATTACACACACACTGAATATGGCCCTGAATGTTCACTGTATATAAAAGGTAATTGGCTCTTTTGTTCAGGTACAAAAAGGTAGCTGATTTTAATTCTGAAATGATTTTGTGTGTGCAATGATTGTTTATGGCCTGATACAGAAGAATTAAATGTAGGATGAGAGGTAATACCTGTAAATATTGCATGAGGACTCAAGGCTTCATCTGGCTGTGTTTCTTCCAGATGTGTCTGGTCTGTGCTACAGCCATTGCTCTTCATTCAGGCAGTGATGTCAATTAGGTTTCAGAAAGCTAATGTCAGCTTGGTTTTTGAGGATAAAAGATGCTTTCTGGTTGAAATTTGAGTAGTAGGTAGGCGTCTCTTGCTTTGCTGTCTGCATAGTACCTGATATGTTTCTAAAACCAAAATAGTCTTAGTTCTTAAGATTGTATTCTCATTTCAGAGGACAGACCCATGGCATTTTGAAATTTTTCATTCCAGTTCTCTGATCATATGGCCAGGAAAATGTTGTAGTGAACAACATTTGATCTCACTAAGAATAATGTCAGAAGAGGAAGCGATGTCCAATTCAGTTGCAGATTGCTCTTGGTGATATACTAACCAGGAGATTTAAGTATTAGCATGAAGCAGTCATATATTGCATTCTTCTGCAAGTTTATTATGTATCTTAAGGTTGGTGGTAGACTCTACATCACTGGAAGTTTTGATGCCATTTTTGTGCCACAAAATTCAAAGTTGTACACTTCTACAAGGCTCTCCAGTTAGTTACTGAGCAGATAACCATGGTAACTATATGATCATATCAACCTTAATCTTCAGTGATTCCAGTTAGCCAGGTGAGGTTCTCTACTACTATTTAGAGACAACTCTGAGTCATTGCACCATACTTAAAGATTTCTGAAAATAGTCAGTCTTATAATAAACCTCTACTTTCCTTTTGGCTCTGATATCATACTCAGAATAATGGATTTAAATGAATCTTCTTACTGAGTGTGATGCATAAGCAAAAGGAACACAGAAGCTTCTCATCCCAAGGGAAACCTTCTGACCATGTTGTGGGAAGAGAAAAAAGCATTTCATGGCTTGAATAAATGTGATTTACAGCCATTGAGACATGAAAGTTGCAGAGCCTTACCAAGTTAACTTTTTACAGTCTTTTTTTTTAGAATGGAACTGCTATTCCAAGAATTATAGTTTTGTTCAGGTAGTTACATCTTGGACTGCATGGCAACTGCATTTGTTATATGACAAAACTGCAAAATGCTGCACCAAATCCTATGGCCCCAGGTAGAAATACTTAAATTCATAGAAACTACAATTGTCAGCTTCCTTTATTCTGAACAATCAAAATAACAAAAAATCAGAAAAATAAAATACTAGCATATGTTCCTGGCACTACCACTCTGTTGTTTAAGATTTCTTTTTCCACGATGCTTTGTCTTGTTAGCCCTGCATTAATTTCTTTCTCCATTGCGCCACTAATAATGTCTCTTTCTATTTCCTATAATTGCTTTATTTTTCTTGTAAACCTATGATTGCTGGTTACTAAGTTGCCTTCTTTTTAAAGGTTAATGAATTATTTACATTTGAAGGAGATATTTACATCTGTAAAGATAATTTGCAAGCCATTGCAATTAGTTAAGTTGTAAAATCAATCTGGCAATTTTGTTCATTGCCATCAGGTATACTGATTCTATTGCATCTTAAATATATTACCAGAGTAGTGATGCTGAAACAGTGAATTAATAGCTCTTAAGAGATCTGCTGGCCCATGTGCAGACAGAGTCTCTATGAAAATTCAAGAATAAAATGCCAATTGCGTTAACTGAAGATGCACAGTTTGTCCTGTGATGTGAGAGATCTGCAGACCTTACTTCTATAGTTTCTATCATTTGCAATATGAAGAAACTCATATATATTATACTGATGCAAGGACTGAGACTCTTATTTTTTTATAGCAGATCTATGTAATCATAATCAGTTCCTAAAGCTGAAAGAAGCAATAGACAATGTATAACTAATGCAACTTTTGTCTAATACAAATGTGAGTGAGTGAGTGCTATGTGTGCATTGTTGTTATACAGGTAAGTGCTGTAAGTGCTACACAGATTGTTCGTCCCATGAGCATTTTCCTGACAATTTTATTTTTTAAGTATCCTGAAGATTATAGACTTCATGAAACCTGGTTTCATGGCACAATCCTGTAGTGCAAGAAATGAATGTTACATGCATCTTTAGTGACTGCATTTTAATTTGCAGGGTAAACAATCTCAATAAGCTTTCCAGCAGAAAATATTTCCTAATCTGTTGACTGAAGATGCTCACAGTCTTTTTCCAAATAGTCAAGCTTAATTTTTCTCTGCCTGAGAAATCTTTGCAATAACAATCATAAAGCTTCATGAAGAAAGGGAAATAACCACATAAAACAAAATTACAGTGTTTGTGAGAGTGGTTGTGTTCATTCTAGGTGAAATAGAAGTCAAGCAATGAATGAATTACATACCAGGCACAGTTCATATCAGTGACAGAATAGTTCAGTGATGAAAAGGAGGCAGCAGCAAAGAGGTGTTAGTGTAATGGAAACCCAGAAGCTGGGTGTGATTAGCTCAGAAAAGATTGCTGTCCATTCTCTTAATTGCTCTCTCTATGAAGTGCAGATGGATCATATCTTCAAAGTTTTTTTGTGGATTAATTTAAGTCTTGTTACAGGAGCAATATGGGCGCTGGGTTTAGTGATACAACAGCATTTTTATTTGGGGTTTCTACAATCGAGGAGAGATGAGTTGAAATTAGATATCTGAATTTATTTTCAATTCTTACTTGTTGTTTTATTCTCTAAAACAGTAACAGAAGAACAAAGTTGATTAAGAATTTTGTATGACAGAACCATGTATCTTCTGATGTAATTTCCACTTTGCCTCCAAGAAAGCTCCAGTGATACAGATTTTCTTTTATTCATATTAGAATATGTGCAACCATCCTGCTTTAGGAAGTTTACAACAATGCCAAAAGCATGCATTATGCACTATGATTTCTGTAAGAGAAATCTTTACAATCAGAATATTTTATTATCTCATGAACTTAAAATTAAGTTTAGATTGAAACAAGGTGTTTTTTTTCAGGTATATATATACAGTCAGCTCTTTTGAAATACATGTTTTTAAAATGTACATAAAATCCTAAGGTATGCATTACACCACTGCAGAAATTGAGGGTGGAGAGTGCTGACGAGACGCTTGCATTTTTAAACATATTAAAGGTGCTGGAAGAGATCTTCCTTACCCATCAGATCTATTTTCTGCTGAATCTCTCTATCTGGGGGTTTTTATCCTTAACTTGTCCTTTAAAGAACATTGTAGAGCATCACATATCTGATTATTAGTAATTTCAGTTCTTCCTACACAGTTCATAATTTGTACTCTTATTTTTAAAAGTAGCTTTTAATATTTTTCTAGCTCATCAATATAAGAAAGATATTAATCATTTGTAAACAGTTCTTGTGAGAAGGAGAAATGTCATAAGCCCAAATTTCTCAGATGGGAAACAGTGTAACAGGACTAGAAATTGATTCCAGAGTCAGGAGTATAACTCTGTCTTTGCTTTTGAGAACGAAGTCCTGTACTTTACTGCATGCGGTTTTAAGTCTTTCTAACATTTACCACACACATTCCCTCAACTCATAACTGTTGTCCTAAACAAAGCCCAAGTGTTGTATATTCTGCATGTTGTTCTATTTTGATGGTAATATATGGAACCCCATAGATGCAAAATAAAAATGAAATCCCTCACAAAGTATTAATTTGTTTGAGAAACAAAGTGGCTTTGTGATCCACTTGAAATTATTGGATTGCAAGATAACTCAATACATGCAAGGGAACTCCCTGCATGTCTGTATATTATGATAAGAAATAAATAAATACATTTCCCGTGAGCTTAATGCATCAGAATTATCTTTATTGGTGTGGCTATACACCCATAACTCAAAGACATTCATGTGACTGGTCAATGCATGTTAGAAAATTCAGAGTCTGTTGGGATAGAATTCATGCCCTGTATTTTAAGGAGTAATGTTAATTCAAAGACGTATCTTTTAATGTTTGTCCCAAAATACATGGGCCTGCTTGTAACAGTAAAACAAATTCATGGGTATCCCTCAGGATTTAGGCTCTGGACATCAGTCAAAATCAGTAAAGAGTCAAAAGGCATATAGGAAAAGAGAACTATTAAGTAATCTTTTGTTTTCTGTGAAATTAACTTTGCTACTTGAAGATCAAGATTTCTTTCACAGGGATTGCTTCTTAACCATAAAATATGTCAGTCATGTTTGAGATCTAGCAACAGGAAAGCAAAGCGCATGAACAAATGGTAGCGAAGACCGCACCTTGTCATTCACCTGCATGTGTCACTTGGCGTCAGCTCTCAGCTGTGTCATCACTTGTGTGTCTCTGCTATAGCGTTATGCTGTGCAGACAAAAGTATCACTTATTGGCTTAAACTGGTATCAAAACTCTAGGCAGTATCTGGACATACGTTGCTTTTATTCTGTGTCTTGGATTTCCAGCTCACATTTTAGGTCATGCTCAGCAATACTTTGTAAAAAACAGTAAGTTAAAAATCATTATTTCAACTAGAGAATAAGTAGTTGCTCATAAAATTGTTTAAAAAATAATGAAATAACCAAACAAAGAATAAAACTTTATGATCAGCTAAAATCTTTTTCCTGCCTTGAATCTTATCAGAGATATAGTGCCAGCTAAATATCCTTTGTTTTCTTACTTAAATTGACTCATTTTTAAATCAAATTCTCTAAAAGGTTACAAAACACAAAGTTAATGGAAGTGCTTATAAATTTTTTATGTAAATGACAATTCCCAGTAGTGTTCGTTATAGTTGTCTTATCATGATGCAATGTTACCCATCCTCAGTAGTTTATTATGGGTCCTCATACACTTAAACAGTCCCAAAACTGCTGTACGTTAGCTTGACTGAAAGAAAACCGAACAAAATCTTATTGTTTATATCCCAGGTGAAAACAAGTTTGGGATGTGAGTAAAAAAACAGAATAGGAGCCCTGGATCCTTTTCAGAGTCTCACTCTTATTTGGATCTAAAGCATGAGTTTTATAAGACACAGTTTGACACTGTCACTGTACTTAGAATGTAACCAAGACAGAGCCTGACAGACACTCTGTTGCCCAGTTACTTCCCAGATGCAGCACGAAATGCACAGGTATAGGTGGGAACCCATTTTAGTTTTCTCTTTGCTGCCTGACTGCATCCTTGGGGCAGCAGCCACTGGACTGTATTGCAATACTTGATGTTGCTAAGACTATCTGATTCATTATACGCTGCTATGGTTAGAAAAGTCAGCTGGCTTTATTTTTATACTCTACAACAGGGCCAATACGTTGATAGATACTGCATCATGAGCAGGCATATGAAATCTATCTTCACTTTCAGATGACATTCTAACATTGCAATCATGAAAGAAAATACACCTCTGCCCTTACCTCACTCACAATAAACTGAAATTACTCATCAGCTTTTAATTAAAAAATGTCCTGATAATGGCCATTTTCTGAATCACCACTTTTTATATACAAGCTGTGAAACCTTTTTAGCTCTGGCTAAAATCCCTATGTGTTTACATTCTCCTTGTAATCTGTTGAGACTTAGAAATACTTTGGTGCTCATCCATCTCTGTGGAGCTAAAGGGGAGTGCTAGTAGAGCTGCTGAGGTTTTGGCAGGTGCAGGGTGAAGGGAGACCATAGGGATGTTGCTCCTGGATAGGCAGAACAGGACGCAGCTATTTAGAGACAGTACCATGGCAAGTAACTGCCATGGTACTGGAGCTCATGCAGCTGCAAAGCTCAGACCCATGCAAGGCCTTTCTGTGAAATATAACAGATTTTTCTCTACATATTTTAAAGGTATCATATAGGTAATAAGTTATAGGACTCCACCAACAAACTGAGAGCCTACGAGGTGCTTCACCATTCCTTGAAAGACATCTCTGGGGAACCAAGTCAAAATATTGCTTTAAGAGGTCACTCTATGCTTCCTCACTGACATCTGGAAACAAACTGATTCTGAATTGGTAGAGGGCTCCTAAAATTATTTTACATTAATTTCAGAAATGTCTAGATTTAATATGGTTCACCCATTATTTTTCCTCAGAAATACCCACATTGTAGGAAATGCCTGCCCCAAGACCAGACTCTTAAGTCTGTGCTTCAGGCAGTGCCACTTTGTTAGAGACAATCAGTGCTCAGCCATTTCTAAGGACATATCTGAAAATTAAAAATCACCATTCCCAGAGGTGCAACTGATAGAAATCTGCAAGTAAAAGTATCAGCAAGCAGTATGTTGCTTTTGCAGATGCAATCTAGTTGCCATTTTATGGACCAAGCCTGTACTTGGGCTCTGTCACACACAGAGAAGTGCAAGCTCATGCTGGAGGATCATCTCGGTAGCACTGATGCAACACGGTCATGGCCACAGCCACTAGTTACTGCAGTACAGTTGGGGTGTGAATTTGTAATTCCCAGCAATTCTGTGCTGTCTTGTTTGCTTTCATGAAGTGAAAGGAATATGTGAAAAATGGGAAATTGTCTCTCACTACAGAGAAGAAGCATGCATAAAGATGCTGCTGAGACAGCGTCAATTCATATCTGTTGTCCAGCCATGACCATGTTTCCATACGTGTTTCCCACTTTCTGCTTACACTGCAGATGCATATAGTCTAGAGTGTCCTACTTGTTTAGACTACTATTTGTACATGTGCGTGTGACTATACTATACCAGTTTAACTAAATAAGCACTTTCAATATTTCAGTTACATACCACTTTATGTGGGAACAGTCTGTGCTAGCTTAAACCAGATCTTTGCCACCAGCATGCCTCAGTAACATACTGCTGCCAGGCTGAGGGAATTGGTGCTGTTTAGCCTGAAGAAGAGGAGGTGATGGTGATAAGACCCTGGAATAAGTTGCCCAGAGGAGTTGTGGATGCACGTGTCCCTGGAATTGTTTAAGGCTAGGCTGGATGGGACTCTGGGCAACCTGGTCTAGTAAGAGGTGTCCTTTTCCATAGCAGTGGGGTTAGGAGAAGATGATCTCTTGAGAAGATGATCTTTTGTAATCAGCAGGACCCTTACTGTTCTCTTATCTGCTTGAGTTTGATGACTGCATCTGGGTGCAGTGATTGCATCAGGATGGGACAATCATATTCCGCTAAGCTGAATAGCAATACCATAGCCAAGGGCTAAGTTGAGCAATGAGCTCCAGTCAGAACAATATGTCAAACATCTTATCTCCATGAATAGCAGGCACCTGAGAGCACCTGTGATCTCTCCTGCTAGGCAGCTGGCTGCATCCCAGGGTCTCTTCCCTTGAGGAAAAACATGTATCAAGGAACTGCCTGGGTTTCAGAGATTCCTTATCATGACTGATCCTTGGTGAGTGACATATGCAGCATGCTAAAACCTGTAAGTCTTTATTAAGGTTAAACTTTATTCAGTGCTTACACAATCTCTCAAGATAAACTTTTTTTGTTTGTTTATCTTGTCCTCTGTGTAGTAAATAAACAGGTGCATCTCTCTATTGAAATCCTTTATTAAAGTCGCATTTGCTATTTTAATAAATGTATTTGTTACTTCTCTCTCATGAGGGAAATACATAAATCGTTCCTTTAGTGACATCTGTGAGGTCTCTTCCATTCTATGGCTATTCTATAATTCTATGGAAGTATATTAAAAGGAATTTGGGACAGTCATATCACTGTGTCTATTTCTGTAATTCATAGATAGCTGCATATATGTTGTTGTAAATCGATAAGTATACAGTCAAGTTTAATCATTGGTGACTGTCACATTAATGAATTGCTATAGAACTGGTAACTCTATACAGTTAGTTTATAATCCAGGTGTATCAAAAGCAGAGGTGGCTGCTGAAAACAAACAAAAAAAAAGAGAGCTGTATAATCTTTTTCTAGTATGGTGAAATACTATATTTAAGTTAGAATGATACAAGATGTGTATCTACTCTGGGATCCAAAGTTAGACTCGGTTGCCTTTGACACATTAATTAGCCTGTACTATGTATTACTCTCATCTCCATTTTTTGAGAACATGGTTTATTTTTTACTGTGGTAACAATGACTCTTTGACATCACTGGTTTTCAACTACTGATTTAATGGAGGAAAGTTGATTAAAGGACAAACAATTATTCAAAGCCTTGGCAGTATATACACTAGTAGGACTAAGAAGGAAGTATTTGGGAAAAAAAATAATTTCTAATTAGTATTTTAAAATAAAATGTAATGATAAGTAAATAGGCAAAATAGAGTAGCCTACATTGAAAAAAAACTGTAGCAGAAAACAGGCAGGAGATTGCCTTCAGGACAGCACTGGAATGAAGTAGTAGGCAAGTAGTGAGCTATCACCCACTCCATTCCAGGTGGTCAAGATGTTGCTTCCCTTTGGCTTTGTCCACAGTCAAATGGAAATTTCCACTGACTTCAATATACTGTGCAGCCAGCCTCTCTTTAACAAGATATTGGATGTTTTAATTCACCATATGGTTCTAAATAACCAGATCACTACTAATGAATCTCAGTATAGTATTAGAAAGTCAACCATTAAATTAGATGGAACCAGTTAAGTCAGAAGTGGAGCAAGTAACAAAACAGTAATTGGAAATTTGGTAGAATCTTGTAATATCCTTATACACTGCCAAGAGCAGAGGATCTTAATTTCCTCTTATTACATGTCTCTTGTGGTAAACAATTAGCACTAGCAATTCCTCTACTCCAGCTGTCTATCTGATGCTGGACAACTGACATCTAATTTCGATGACATCCAACTGTAAATAAACTGTGAAGTCTTTGTGCATGAGTGATAATATTTATTCATTTCTATGCAACCACATGCCTTCTGTGTGAGTGTCGCCCCTTTAAAACTAACATGGTTTCAGACAAAGAAACATGGGGAAAAATAGCTTGTGAGAAATTTGAAATGATTTTTCAGTGTTTCTCTTTGGGACAGTAATAACAGCTTAGAGTTCTGAGTGTCAGACCCATAATAACAAAGCTGATTCCCAGTATTTAGATTTTTTATTTTCTGCCTTTTTTCCCCCGTTCCACTCAGCTTGAACAAGGAAAACATACTGGGCCTCTTTTTCATATGCAAATGAAAAACTGCAGGTATGAGTAAATTTTTTTTAATTAATTTCTGATTACTATTCAAGGTTGCTTATCAATTTTGTGTGAGGAATTGTTGAAATGTCTGTTGCCTTTGTTCCTTACTCAGCCATCAATATTCTGTGTGCCAGTTATAGCCACAGGTTTCAGAACAAATGTTTGATTTCTGTCGTGTGTGATACTTACAGTGCTACAAATTCGTAGTCTTGTGATTTCCAAGTAGTTTTCTACTTAAGAGATTCTGGTGTCTTTGGAATTACCTTCCCATAGCAGTCTAAAAGTTATTTTTCAAAAGCCCAAATAAATAAAAGCCTAAATATTCAAAATCTATTTACAGGAGGGGAGTTTGTCAAATTCAGATTTAGTGTATCTATTACAAATATTTCATGCACTTTTTAAAATATCCTTTATATAGATTTGGAATCCAGGCTTTGGATGATCTGAGATGTATGTCATTCATTGACATTCATTCATTAGCAACTTAAATAATTTTAGACTACATTTTTTTGGCAGTGTCCTCTGAAAATGCCTCTGAGTAGCTGAGGAAGAAGCAAGGACTGTAGATTCACTGTAGGCTACCAAATTCTTAGACTGTCCTTCACAGTATTCACCTTCATGGGACTCCCTGGTATGATACATGTGACAAGTTAAGTACCTACAAATAGGCACATGACTGAGCAGGGGGAGGCCTGACCCAGAAACAAAATTTCAAAGAGAAAAGACAGCCAAATCTCTCCTCAGAGGAAGTGATGCTGAACCACTTATTTCTAGGCCAAAGAGAAGCATTTTTCTTCACCCAGGATTCTCTGCTAGGAACTCTAATCTGGTGACTAAACAAAGCCAAGCCTTCAATTCTGGCTAAAGGCTAGGGATTTCTGACAGAAAAATGAATAAAAAATTTCAAGGATATAAAGGACTGCAGCTCAAATACTCGCTCTCTAACTGAGCAGATGTGAGAGGTCTCCTGAGTGTCTCTGACTCTAGGGTATTCATAGACTCATTAGAGATCAGAAGGGACATAGAATGATCTTCTAGTCCAATCCCCCTGCCACAGCAGGACTACCTAGACCAAGTCACACAGGAACACACCCAAGGCAGGTCTTGAACATCTCCAGAGAAAGAGATTCCAGTACCCCCCTGGCAGCCTGTTCCAATGCTCCATTATCCTCTCGGATAGATTTTTGTGGCCAAATCATGTAAAAAAGACATTCCTGTTTGAAAGGCATATGCTGGACCATTATCAGATTCATGGCTATATCCCACCACCAGGAAGATGCAAGCTGACTGGCAATCATTCTTAGCAAGTGTCCCTGCAGAGATACCATGATCTCCATGATAGGCTGCATGCAGCTCAGCTCTCTTACCCAGATGTGTGGGTTTTATACCTGTCTTGTCACATGTGGCCAGTATGTGTCAAGAGTTGGAGCTGGGAGGCAAAGGTTCGCCTTTCATAGTATCATGGAATCACAGAATCATTAGGGGTTTTAAGAGACCTTGAAAAATCATCTAGTCCAATCCCCCTGCAGGGATTACCTAGACCAAGTCATACAGTAACATATCCAGGCAGGTCTTGAATGTGTTCAGAGAAGGAGACTCCACAACCCCCATGGGCAGCCTGTTCCAATGCTCCGTTACCTTTGCTGGGAAGAAGTTACTTCTGATAGTTATATGGAACCTCCTGTGTTCCAGCTTGCACTCATTGCCCCTGTCCTAGCACCAGAAGACCTTGAGAAGAGCCTGGCTCCATCCTCCTGACACCCACCCCTCACATATTTATAGACATTAATGAGGTCTCCCCTCAGCCTCCTCTTCTCCAAGCTAAAGAGACCCAGCTCCCTCAGCCTTTCGTCCTAAGGGAGGTGTTCTACTTCCTTTATCAACTTTGTTGCTCTACCCTGGACACCTTCCAGCAGCTTTATGTCCTTCTTGAACTGAGGGGCCCAGAACATTTGACATTGTCTTCCCTATAACTAGGGGCCCATAACTCACAGAATCATAGAAAAGTTAGAGTTGAAAGGGACCTTAAAGATCATCACGTTCCAACTCCTCTACATGGACAGGGACACCTTCCACTAGATCAGGTTGCTCAGATCCCCATCCAACCTGGCCTTGAATGTTTCCAGGCACAGGGCATCCACAACTTCTCTGGGCAATCTGTTCCAGTGTCTTGCTACCCACACAGTAAAGAACTTCTTCCTAATCACCAGCCCCACCTACCCTCTCTCAGTTTAAAACCATTACTCCTTCTCCTCTCATCCCCTGGCCTTCTAAAAAGTCCCTCCCTAACTTTCCTGTAGACCCCTTCAAGTACTGGAAGGCCACTATGAGGTCCCAGCAGAGACTTCTGTTCCTCAGATCAAACAACTCCAAGTCTTTCAGCCTGTCCTCACAAGGAAGGTGCTCCAACCCTAGTATCGTGTTTATGATTGTCCTAGGGACATGTTCCAACAGGTCCACATCCCTCTTGTGTTGGGGGCTTCAGTGCTGAACACAGTGCTCCAGGTGAGGTCCCACCAGGGTACGCAGAACTACAGGGACAAAATCACCTCTCTCAATCTGCTGGCCAACTTCTTCTCATGCTGCTCAGGATGCAGTTTGCTTTCTTGGCATTAGTGTCTCATGCCCAGCTTTTGGTCCATTAGTACTCCTAGGTCTTTTTCCGCATTGCTGCTCTCAAGTGTGTACTCCCCCATTCTGTATTCATACCTCTAGTTGCCTTGGACAAAGTGTATGACCCAGCACGTGGCCTTGTTGAGCATCAGGAAGTTCACCTGGGCCCCTTCTCCAATTTGTCCAGATCACTTTGAATTGGATCCCACCCCTCTGGCATATGAACTACACCACCCAGCTTGGTATTATCAGCAAACTTGCTGATAGTGCTTAGTGACACTGTCTATATTGTTAACAAAGATCTTAAACAGCACTGATCCTAGCACAGATCCCTTAAGGACACCACTTGTCACTGTTTTCCATCTGGACTTACAGCCAATTGATCACATAACAACCTGATGCAGTTTTTCTTGCTCCTTTATGTTTGCAAGCAGTATCTATTTATCTTCCTGGGACTTTTTTAAGTTTTGAGGAAGACTTATACTATCCTTAGTGTTGTTGATTCTTAAAGGCATGTTTGAGTTCATATCTATTTTCTGTAGCCCTGTTTTTGTCTTACTCTTACTGCATAAACATATATCAACTGTTTATCAGATACCTGAAGCTATTTTTCTTGAGATTTTTTCCACCATCTTAACAGAACAATTTGTTCAGTGAAAGAACATACATTCATATACATACACAAGTTATTTGAATGACACATTCTTACTGATAGTATTTATGATTAATTTTATCCACTTCTTCCTGATGTTTATAAAGAGCTTTTCATGACACATCCACAGAAACAGGCCTGTACACATTCTAATGTACATATATAAAACTTTGTAATATTTTTGTGAAATGTCCACTATCTTATCTTCATTATAAAATCTTCCATCATTGTGTCAGAGAAGAAAACCAAATCAATTATTTAGAAGACTAGTATTTACTAGAAAACAGAAATAACCATCAAAGTTACTTTTATTTTTCTATTTTATGAAATTTCCTTTTAATTTTCTCAAAATTTTTTCATATTTTTTGAGATTTCCAACCAGCATAACTGATGTGACCAACAGTAACTTACACAGCTGTAACATCTAGTGTATGCTTTATGTCCACAGAAACTGAATAGATTTCTGTGAAGTGATGACCTCAGGAAAAGTCAAGAAGCTACATTTGTGAAATCCCTTTCCTTAAGAATACAACTTTTCTATGTATGTATTTCTTAATTGAGAATTACATCTCCCTGAAGCAGGAGAGTGTTCAAATATTTCCAGTTTAGGGAGTTGTCTTAGAAGTACTAAAAAAACAATTATTCATCCTTGGTTTTATACGGAGTAATAATCTAGTCATCTCATTAAATGGTACAGAATTAACATAACAATATTATTTGGAATAGAGAAAAGACAAAAAGTAAAAGTCACTCATACATTAAAAAAGGGCAAGAAGGAATATCCAGGGAATAACCAGGACCCTCAAACTCATTTTGATACCTGGAGAGGTGATACAGCAGCTAATCCTGGATGCTAACTCCAGGTACATGAATGACAATAAAGACATCACAGAATCACAGAGTCACAAAATATTTGGGTTTGGAAGGGACCTCTGAAGATCATCTACTCCAACCCCCATGCCAGAACAGCATCACCTAGAATAGATTGCATAGGAGCACATCCAGAAGAGTTTTGAATTTCTCCATAGATGGAGTCTTAACAATCTCTGGGCAGCCTGTTTTAGTGCTGTGTTACTCTCAAAGTAAAAACTATTTCCTTATGTTTAAATTGAATGTCCTATTTTCTGGTTTGTGCTCATTACCCCTTTTTTTGTCATTAGACAACACTGAGAAGAATCTGGCCCCATCTTCATGTCACCTGCCTTTTAGCTATTTGATGAGATCTCCCCTCAGCCTACTCCTAGCTCGCTCAGCCTCTCCTTGTAAGACAGATGCTTTAACCCCTTATCATCTTAGTGGCACTGTGCTGTACTCTCTCAAGCTGTTCCTTGTCCTTCTTGAACTGGGGAGCCCTGAACTGGATACAGAATTCCAGATGTAGCCTCAAAACGGCAGAATATAGGGGGCAGAGAACCTCCCTTGATCCGCTGGCCACATCCTTCTTAATGCACCTCGGAATGCCATTTGCCTTCTTAGCTGCACAAGCACTTTGGCTGCAATGGCTTATGGTTAGCTTGTTGTCCACCAGGACTTCCAGGTCTTTTTCCCCAAAACTGTCTCCAGCAGATCGGTCTCCAGCCTGTCCTGACACATGGCGTTGTTATGCATCAGATGCAAGACTCTACAGTTGCTCTTACTGAATTTCATCCAGTTTCTTCCTGTCCAACATTTCAACTAGTGCCGAATCATCCAGTCCACAGTTCCTAAGTTTGGCCACAAGACATGTAACTAGGTGTAATCAGCATAGACTCACAAAAAGGAAATAAGGGGGGATTTAACTTTATTTCAATATCCTGATTGTAATTATCCTCTGTTGCATTTTACCAACAAGAGGCTGAAGATGAAATTATACCTTCAGTAGTATCTAAATGATGCTAGAAAGTCATTCTAACACAGTGAGTAAAATGCTTGTAAATTATCTGAAAGATTCTGTTTGTACCTGAAGAATTATGATAACAGTAATGTTCCATATTATATGTAGATAGCTATTTCTTATTCTAAGAGAAATGAAGGAAGAGCAGAAAATAGGGAAACCATGCACTGAAAAAAATATAATCCTCTAGTTTCATTAAATATTTCATTTCCTGTATGTGTCCCAATATTGCTAAAAGTTTCCAGTTTCTCTATTCCCAAAACCACATTTTTTGATCTTTGTATTTTTAATTTACAGTTGCCCCTTCACTACTTTGGATCTAATTTTACCTCTATACCAATTCAGTCAAGGTAAGTTTTGCATTAGCACAGATCTGGACAAACTCCTCTTTGCAGTAGAATCTGTATTTGCTATTTTGTTTAGTCTGCTGTTGCTGCAGAGCACAGGCAACCTGTAGCACAATGCAGACTAAAACTGTCATCTACATCACTGTCCAGTTTGTGCAGTTTGCCCATGCCCAGTACATGCTCTCTCCAGGCTGCACTAGTTTCAAAAAAAATCAGAATACCAGGCACTTTCTGAGTGTAATAGTATTGAAGAGATTTTACACAGAGGTATGACCAGAATATACTCACAAATTTTGTTCACTGTGTAAATCACATTACTGGGTAATGGAATCATGAGTTTTTCCTTATCTGTCTACTCTGTTTACAAGATTTGTGCTTGTTTTCCCCTGTTTGCTGTATTAGTCTGCTTCTTTTTGCGAGGCTAATCTTTACCTCCAGATGTACAATGGGGAGAGGTGAGCAGCCTGATAAACCTCTCCTCAGGAGCACATTTACAGCTGTTCAACAGTGCTGGAAACCATTTGGTGACACTGTTTTTGTAAGTCCTAATGACCTCTTCTCTCCTCTATTTTTTTATTACATTACACCTTGCAAAGCCTTGCAAATTTATTACATAAAAGAATTGGGATGAATCTTCCATCCAAGCATGAATGAAGGGAGAGGACAAGATTCATAGATTCGTAGAATGGTTACAGTTGGAAGGAACCTTAAAGATCATCTAATTCCAATCCCTCTGCCATGAGCAGGGACACCCACCCACTAGACCATGCAGTCTGGCCTTGAACACTTCCAGGGAGGGGGCAGACACAACCTCCCTGGGCTACCTGTTTCAGTGTCTCACCACTCTCATCATGAAAAACTTGTTTTTGACTTCCACTCTAAACCTACCCTCTTCCTGCTTGAAACCATTTTCCCAGTCCTGCCACCACAAGCCCTTGTAAACAGCCCCTCCCCATCTTTCCTGTAGTCCCCTTTAGGTACTGGAAGAGTGGTAGATCTCCCTGAGTATCTTTTACTCCAGGCTGAACAGCCCCAACTCGCTCTGCCTGTCCGTGTAGGAGAGGTGCTCCAGCCCTCCAATCATCCTCATAGCCCTCTTCTGGACATGTTCCAACAGCTCAATATAGGATGGGAAAGTGACTCCAAGGGATACTAAAATTTTCCATCAACTTGCTCTCATTCTCACAGAGAAAATGTATTTTAATGACTGTGGAGTTTGTAGGAGAACAAAGCCTAAAAGCCTGCATAAAAAAAAATCAGTTGTCATTTTGGCTTAGTGTTGTTATGTACATTTTAAATAGTCTTATGAACTGTTTATGGTGAAAGGCATAAGAGTTGAGCTGATCTTCAACTCAGCAAAGATGTTTGTGTAACATTTGATTTAGTCATACTGGGGTTTTTCTTCTTAAAATAGAACACAAGAGTAATAACTTCATAACTAGATATCCTTATCTGGGAAGAACTCAGAAATATGAACAATTTCTGTGCCAATGCTTAAAGGATTTACAGAGGTTCACAGGCTGGGGAGGATAACACTTTCACATATCAAATGATCTGGCTAAAAAAAGAAAATTACCTAAAACAGAAACAATACGGAGTACTAGGTCTGTTTTAGTAATTATGTTTGTCTTTTTGTAATATTTTAGAAAACATATATCCTCCCTTATCTGCTTCAGCAATGGACATTAATATAAAACGTCTAGAGTGCATGTGGCATCTTTGTCGATATAATCCAACTCTCAAATCAGCCACCCAAATAGCCTTTTTCTGAGCATCTGGTTCATTCATAAGATTAACAAAATTGTTTTAACAAATTACTCTGTAGAATTCTAATGGAGTGACTCAAGTCTTGTGCCTTTGAAGTTTTCATCCCTGCACTCTGGGAAGTGCTGAAAACATGTCTATACTTACCATTCCCCCTACCCACCTTCTACCCCCAACCCCCAAAAAAATTAACTATAAAAAAAGTTACAGGTTAGTTGTGAATTATTTTATCTAACTTCTACATGCACCTGCCTTTGATATTGCACTAAGAGTCAGCAGAAAAAAACCTGCAACGCTGCAAATATATTTTAGTACATAGAACGACACATCTGGGACAGCACACACCACTGTAAAGTATCAAATGCTGTCAGACTTGCAAACAGCAGTACTTGCAAAACTAGAAATAGAAATAGGCTGGAATCATTAAACTGTAAAATTCTCCTAGAATAGTTAGACAGATAGGGGAACATTACTTTTTTTTTGGTCACTGAACAATTATTAATTAGTTTGTTCTGCTTTCTTAGGTACATTCAGTAACCTTTCACTACTGTTTGTGGAAATTAGTTCAGCTTTCTGTCTCTAAACTGAAAATTTCACTTCTTAAGAAAAAAATATGTTATAGGTTTATTTTTAAAAAATTTTAAGTCTAAATAATTTCTCTTTTATCTTATTTTGTGCTTTGTCCTTGTATGTCTGATCCTGTGCTGTTCACACATACACCCTAGAGGGACTACACAGTTATTATATAGTACAACATGGCATTGAAAAACATCAAGAATCCTACTAGAGATTGCACTACACATTTAATCTGTGCATAATCCAGCTAGCATTAGCACTATTTGTAATTAATTGAAATTAAATGCACAGATGTAAGAAAAGATTCATTCTGCTTAAACACATGGCAAAAAACTGTCTTCACAGACTGAGAAAAGCATAGAGATTAATGATTACCTTCAATTTTAGAAGGTCATGGTACACTGTGCATTCCACTGTGAACATCCATATTAAGAAGGAGGAAGAATGAATGTGTTTTCACTTCTTTGAAGGGCCATGCAGGCAATACAAGTCCCAGCTTGTACAGCCTCTGCTTTGAAGCAAATCACCATTAAACACAGAGACAAAAGATGACCAGATGTATAATCCCTTTTCTTGGAGAATGCTCAGGATAAATATTAGAATTACGTCATCAGTAACAGCAGGAAGCTTGTTGATCCTGCAGTCATTTCAGAGGACTGAAAGACTGATTGGTAGTTTATGCTTCCTTTTATTCTCTGGTTGCTACAGCAGTACCATTCTGTCCTCCAAAAAGAGAATCTGCCTGCCTGACCCTCACCAAATTCCAGAAATATTTTTGCTTATTATGTATTATCATACATAAGCAAAGAGACACAGTATTCAAGCACCTGCCTGGAAATAAAAGACGTTATCTTTATAAAAGCAAGAAACTTCTACACAGAATCCATTAGCAGCTCTGCAAATATTCATTTAGGATTAGTTAGTTGTTCTTCAATGTGTTTGGGGTATTCAATGTGCTTGGTATGTCAACAGTGATGTTATCCAACTGCTCTGAGACTTACAATCCTACCTGCTTGCAGTAGATGTTTTCTTGAGCTGTGCCACATGGATTAATCCAAGCACTTGGTCAACTCCCCACTGAAAATTTTACAGAAGTAAAAAAGAGCTCTTTTGCAGAGAAGTTCAGGTAATATCTCATCCTTGCAAAGGGATACAAGCACTATAGTGGATAACTGAATAAACTGACTTGGACTAACAATGCATAGTACATGTTTTGTATGTTACAACATAGTTCATCCTCAGGCTACAGCTGCACCACAAAATGATTATCCAATAAAGTATGTTAGCTCATGCATTTCAGAAAATACACTTTCAAGAAGTATTTTATGTTTTGTTTAGCACAAAAGCCTTTATAATAATCTACTTTCAAAGCAATTTTGCTCTCACTTCTTGAATAGGCTCTGCCTTACCTGTAGTGTCTTGTTCCAAATTTCATTCTGTCTTCCTTAGTTAGGACTTAATTGGTACAGTTGCACTGAGGTTCTGCATTGAGGAAAGCTACCAAGAAAGTTTTAAAGTGATAAATAAATCTGAAACAAAGGTCAATTAAAGCAGTAAAGAAATCCGTATGCTTCCAATTAATCTGCTTTAACAACAAATTATAATTTCAATCACTTGTACTAGAGCAAACTTTCGGACTTTAAAAGATCTGCTCAGTGTGGCTTAAAAGTATGCTACTGGCATCCCTCCATATACATTTGTTGTTCCTGTTAGCAGAAAATCCAAATTTGGTATATTTTTTTTTTGAGCAGAGATCATCACAATATTTGAGCTGTTTCTGGAAGTCTTTAAACTCTTCAAATACTAAACAGTGTTTCAGTGAGCTGGAACCAGGTACTGAATCTTACTATGATTCAGTCAGTATTGCTTCTAGACTTTTCACTCTAAGAATTAAAGCCTGTATGCTGAATATTAATACAACTGTTTATTTAATTTTTTTTCCTAAATTAAACTTTTATTTCTTTTTTTCACACCTGAAGTAGAAATATTATTGCAAATGGTTCATATTGTACTGAACATGGATATTAAGTACTTTAGCATGAATGCTGCTCTTCTTCCAAAGTACTGTTCAGTATATGACTTGCAAGTACTAGAACTGTACAGAGAACACAAAACTGTTGACTTCATGGCTGGACAGTTGTACTCAAAAAGCTGTGATCAATGACTCAATGCTGAAATGGACATGATGGCAAGTGGTGTTCCTCAGGGGTCTCTGTCAGCAACACAGACACTGAGGACACCCTCAGACAGTTTGCTGACAACACCAAGCTGTGTGTTGCAGTCAACAAGCTGGAGGGAGGAGAAGCCATCAGAGAGACCTTGACAGACTTGAGAACTGGACCCATGCAAACTGCATGAGTTTCAACAAGCCCAAGTGAAATGTCCTACATCTGGGTTCAGTCAATCTCTCACGAACCCATTCTGTGTGGTGAATGGATTGACAGCAGCTATGAGGAAAAGGACTTGGGTATGTTGGTAGATAAGAAGTCAACATGACCCAGGAAGGTGTGAGTGCAACATAGGCCAAGCATATCCTGGGCTGTATCATCACCAGCGGGTCAATGGAGATNGCAAACTGCATGAGTTTCAACAAGCCCAAGTGAAATGTCCTACATCTGGGTTCAGTCAATCTCTCACGAACCCATTCTGTGTGGTGAATGGATTGACAGCAGCTATGAGGAAAAGGACTTGGGTATGTTGGTAGATAAGAAGTCAACATGACCCAGGAAGGTGTGAGTGCAACATAGGCCAAGCATATCCTGGGCTGTATCATCACCAGCGGGTCAATGGAGATATTCTCCCACTTTACTTTTCTGAGACCTCACCTGGATTATTTCATTTAAGCCTAGAGTCCACAATATAAGAAGGACATAGCAGTGTTGGGGCAAGTCCAGAGGAGGGTTACAAGGATGATCAGAGGGCTGGAGCATATTTCCTACGAAGACAGGCTGAAGAAATTGAGGCTGTTCAGCCTGAGGAAGATAAGGCTCTGAGGGGACCTTATAGCAGTCCTCCACTATCTGAAGAGGACCTAAAGGAAAGCTGGAGAAGGACATTTTCCAAAGGGATTCTGGTGATGCAACAAGAGAGAATGGTTTCAAGATGAACTAAAATAGATTTAGGTTAGATCTTTATAAGAAATTCCTCACTAGGAGTGTGGTGAGGTGTGGTAACCTGTTGCCTAGGGATGCTGTGGATGTCCCCACCGTTGAAGTGTTCAAGACCCGGTTTAATGGGCTTCTTAGCAACATGGTGTGTGATAGGTGTCCCTCCTCATGGCAGTGGTGTTGAAATTAGATGATCTCTGAGGTTCCTGTCAACATGAGCTATTCTATTGTACTATCATCTATACCCTGTACTCATGACAAAGAATGTTTTCAGTCTCCATCTGAAACATTGCAAGTCAAGAAGGAGGAGTTGAAGGGGAAGAAGGAGGGGCTACAAACCTGAAATCAAAACTCTAACCCCCTTCCATCAGCCCAAACACCTGTTTACAGAAAATGCATACACAAAGTTTGCAGTTTTCAGGACAAACACCAAAATGTCTAAATACCACATCTTCTTAAGTAATTTATTTAAGTTACTATTTCCTTATTCCTATTGCTAACATCTTGAAGTCTTACTTGAGTGACAGTGGCAAGTTTTCTACTAGGTGCTCATTCGTTATATGCAGATTAATGTACATGAGAGAAACATTTTAATTTGGTGTATTTAAAATAAAAAAATCACTCCTAGTTTCTAGCATTTTCTGCAGTTTGTTAGTGCACAACAGTAGTCAGGGAAGCGTGGGCAAAATGCTGCCATAATGTGGCTTTGTATTTGTGGTCTCATATGTTTTCATTGTCTCAATTAAGTTTTGCTCATCTTTTCTATCCTTCTCTTTCCTTTCTCCATCTCAGTTTTTGGAGCAGTAGCTCCCATTATGAGTAGCTCCCCATGTTATGAGTTAGGCCAGCAATTTCATCACCATCTTGAAAGGTCTGTCAGTCATTGCATGCTAAATAATGCAATGATTTCTTCAGAGCAGTCTCAAGGAGAAGGACTTAGGGGTGCTGGTTGATGAAGAAGTCAACATAAGCGTGCAATGTGTACTTGCAGCTTAGAAGGTCAACCGTATTGTAGGTTGCATCAAAAGAAGTGTGACCAGCAATTTGAGGGCGGTGATCCTCCCCCCTGTACTCTGATCCTGTGAGACCCTACCTGGAGTACTGTGTACAGTTGAGCTCTCAACATAATGCATCAAACTGTTGGAGTAGGTTCACTGGAAGGCCTGGAGCCCTCTAGGCTAGAGAAGAGAAGGGTCTGGGGAACCTTATAGCAGCCTTCCAGTATCTGAAGGAGGCCTGTAAGAAAGCTGGGGAAGGGTTGTTTACAATAGTCAGTAGTGATTGGATGAGCAAAATGGCTTTGAGCTAGAAGAAGGTAGATTTAGACTAGACATTACATTTAGATTAGACATTAAGAAGAAATTCTTTACATTTTCTTGAGGTTGGTGAGGTACTTGGACACATTGCCCAGGGAAGTTGTGGAATTCCCCTCCTTGGAAGTGTTCAAGTCCAGGCTGGAGAGGGCACTGAGCAATCTGGTCTAGTGGAAGATGCCTCTGCCCATGGTAAGAGGGTTGGAACTAGATGATCTTTAAGGTCCCTTACAACCCAAACCATTCTATGATTCCAGAATAACTTTCTTGTGTATAGCCATTGAAGAAAATTAGTACTCAGACATCAAATACTTGACTATGCAAAGTCTGAGAGTGCTGGTAAAATCAAATAAATGTTAAAAATTCAAGAGTAAGGAACTGATTTGCTCAGAGCTCTACCTCTGGGTAGAGCTGCCCATAGCAAAAAATGACAAAACGCCAAAGAAAAAGAATTACAAAAAAACTGCCAAGATCTATAGGGATGGGAAAACAGAACAGGTATCTTAATCTGCTTTTCTACTGCAAACGAAGGTCACATGTCCCTAAAACATTCCATAGAGAAGTTTATTTTACTACTGTTTTTAAAAAATCTGGAGATAACATTTGCCCAGACTTTGACAAGCAGTCACTCTCAGTGCTATAGTACCTAATTCTTCCAATTTTGTAACTTCCAATCTAAACTTCTGCTGTAAGTGCCATACTCTGATCAATAACAAGTGAGACAGCTCAAATAATTGTAAGCAGAAAGAAGTAACTTGTGAGCAGAGTAATGGAAAAGGACCTGCATCTTGCAAAGAGGTAAGTGTTCTGCAGTGAGAACAGAACAGGCAGGCCCTGAGACATCATTGTTTAATCCAAAACTATGTGGCGGGAATATGATGAGCTGCTATCTCTCAAAAACTTACTGCTGTTTGTCTAAGTCCATGAGACCCTGGCAGTAGGAGATAAAAGGAGGGATTGAAACTGCAGACACCAGCAGTGAGACTGCCGGAGATATCAAAAATCTGTGAAGCTGAGGAAACAGAGGGGGAGACCTACCACTGATCACCTCTTGCACTCCCCATACAAGATGCCCACTAAGCTGAGAATCTGACTAGGAAGATGGGGCCAAGGAAACCAGAATCTGCAGAGCAGAAGAGCATGCCAGACAATGCTGCAGGCCGGAATGGTGATCCAACTTCTTATCTGTTTACTCCTTTTGAGTTTCTCTTTTCTGTACTTTTCAAGAATGGCATCTAATAACTTTAGTAAACTTGACTTTTATACAGACCTATGGTATAAGCCTCTGTAATATGACCCAAGTGAATCCAGGAACCCGAGCCACTCCCTCTTCTTTCTCTGATAAATCAGGATGTGACAGTAAGATAAAACTATAGTCTTTTCCCCCCAAAATGCAGAATATTGATTGCTTTTATTCTTGCCTTTGTTTGACCATCTGTTCTCTCGAATCTACTCCAGGATTTCTTGTATTTTCTTTTGTAGGTTATATTGCGTTAACCTTTTTCCTTTTGCAGAATTCTGGTTCCTTTGCAGAGAGATTGTTGTGTATAGTTGGCCTAAATAGACAGTTCTGTGTTAATGCCTAATATTCACATAAACCTTTACTCCTAACATATTTAAAAGGCCAAATACTCCTATTCTTCTGCCCCTGAGCTAACACTTTCCCTTAGACAACACTTTATTTGGTGTAGTTTGTGGCAAATTTAGTATTACATGAAACAGATGCAGAAATGTATGACATAAAAGACTGAGTGAGTGCATTATCAATGACTCAAAAGGCCTTCTAATCCCCAGTAACTCAATGTCAGATCAAATAGCTTGCTACACATACTGGGAGAGCTTGAGGAAATAAAAAATATCAGTAATGTTTTGAATTTCACTCCAGTTATAAAACAGCCAACCTACTATCTAATTCAGAGAAATTTCACTTAATCCTTTGGCTTGTTTTTAATTTTTATAGAAGTTCAACCCCTTTTTTTTTCCATCTGACTCTCACTGTAAGACTCCTCAGTCATAGTTAGTGGGTTGACACAGGACAAACCCAGATTAGAGAAAGAAAAAAAAGTAAAGATACTGTTCCATAATTTTAAATATGCATACTCAAGTTAAATATGCAACTCAAGTGTTGCACTGTCTTAACCATTTCATAGATGCTGATGCATGAAAATATCACCATAAAGTAAGCTGTGATGTGAGCTTTTAAACAGCTATATCAGCCATGCTATGATACTGGGCTCTGTTCAGTCTCTTCCCTTTACCTCAAATGTAAGCTCCACTTTAACAGATGAGAACTAGGGTATCTTGGTGAAGTTGCACGCGTGCTTTTCAATTGCTGCATGGATTTAATGCTGTGCCTTTGACAGTCATTTATAATTCTTTATTACATTTGACCTGAGCACTTCATCATTCTTTTGAGTAAATGGATGTATTTTACTGGTGCCCTGGCTAGACCTTGAGTGCACCATAGTCATATATCTTTCTTCTTGTGACTCTCACACCATCCTGGATGATAGCCAGGCAGTTTCAAAAGTATATACGTGTTTTCCTCTACAACCATAAATACAATCTCCAATAAAACTGTTTTTCTGTTTAGATTCTATAAAAAAAAAAAAAGGATACATACATATCTGCTTTGGGAGGCTGTAGAATTTTCATCACTAAAGCATTCTAAGGACAAGTTAGAGAAGTATCTGTCAGGAGTGGTTAGGTATAGTTGATGTAACCTGGAGGTAAAACAGGTGACCTTCTTAGTCCATTTTCACTCTTTTTTCTTTCATTTTATAATTAGCCACTCAGAATACAGCTGGAAAGTCAGTAACTATATTTATCACTGTGAACACTTCTTCCTGAACTAAACTAAAGTGTCATTTTCTTTGTTTTTAGTAGATGAGTAATCTGGAATGTCAAGATATTTTGTTCCAGCAGTTTGCAACTGAAATCTTCTGCTGGGAATTTTTCAGCACAGGCAACCTTTTCCAAGGTGTCTTCCAACTAATGTGATAAAGGCAGAGCAAGTTTCTACATATTATTCCTTGGGAAAACACTGCAAAAGTGTAGGACATTTCTTCTGCTTCTACCTTAACTTGCTGGATCTCCTGAAAACTGGAAATGAAATTATAGGAAAAAGCTATTAAATAAATCTGAACTATAGCTCAGTGCAGGCTTAATTCCAGAGCAGAAAGTGTATGTAAATAACCTAGAGTAAAAACTACAGCTGCTTTCAGTGTATGAAAGTGAGTTTATTTTTATGTATGCAAACTTGAGTTACTGTGCACACACCAGCTTTAGGGTTGTCTGAGATCAAAGTAATACCTAATTTAAGGAGACTTCACTGGCTTTGCCTCAAAGCTTGGTTTTTATAAAATAACATACAAAGCAAGGAAAAATATTACCCTGTGGTAAGGATTTCAGGAATGGAAAATGTGCATTAAGTATTTGACTGGGATATTATGACGGACCTTTTAAATTAAGGCTATTGCTTGTTTTATTCATGCCATGACAATATTCAGGAATACTTAGTGCATTTCTTCCCAGATAAGACATAAATGCTCTGATTAGTCCAATAGATAAATTGAAAATATCTTGAGCTCCTGTTTACAAAATGGTTCTTATGTAAGGAGCAGACATCATGTTAATAGAAAAAACTTTAAGACAATGGATTTTAGGGAAAGTTTTGTTCTTTGTGGTAAGTCTCTATCTTATTTGCCTGCAATTCTCCATTTAACACAGAACACTAAAACTACTGTCTGTTCTACTACATTTATACTAGAAAAAAAAAATCACTTTTTAAATGGAGAAAGCTGTCTTCATGCTGAAAATCTTTATATTGAAAGTTTGAAAATAAATCTTTGCCAGCTGTCTGTTCATTTTCCCTGATGCTAGCCAGATCTTCTCTATCTCCTTTGATTTCCTGAAATTGCTCAGTTGTCTCAGCATCACTAAGAAAGCTAGGATTTGGAGTACTTTACAGGATTTTGTTTGGGTTTTGGATTTTTAATTTGCTTTGTGGTTGTCATTGTTGAGTTTAAGATTTTTTTCCCAGTTCCACTTACATTTCCATTTATGTGGCTTCAATTATTTGCAGAAGAGATGGTGAGAAATATGCTTCTCTTTAAAGGACATCAGAGGTTCTTCTTAAAGGTGAATCAAAAGTATTAGCAGGGTCTGCTTTATGATTCAACACACTTTTGGTTTAAAAAGAAATATAAACTTAAATAACAAAAGTCATATTAAAGAGTCCTTTATTTGTCACAGGAATGATAATTTTCTATGACATGGTTATAATATAAGCATAGGAAATATTTCAGGATCCATATAAAAAAAGCACATCTAATTATCAAGTATGGAATTAGAAATCAGAAGACAATCACACCACTGAAAGGTTTTGTGTGCCATATTCTTACTAGATCAATCAATCACTAATTCTAATATTATACAAATAAATGCATTTCATAATCTGCCAGCATTTTATACAAGTTTATCCTAATTTATGAAGTCTGTTTCAGGACAATAACTCAATCAGAAAATTATTGAGGCTGGAAAAGACCTCTAAGATCATCAAGTCCAGCCTAAGACTTAACATCACTACAATGAACTACACCATGTTTCACAATCCGCTTGTTGTGCCAGGCCAAGCCTCAACCAGGGTTCTCGGTTTCAGAGGACAGAATAAAAATTCAAATGGAATCAAGTGCTGAGCAGTTTATTTAAACCAAAAAGAATGAGAACGCGAACTACCAAGGCAGGGGAGAAGAAGGAAAGAGGAAAGTGGGGAGAGGAAGAAAGAAGACAAGGAGACAGAACATGGAGGGGCATTACCGCTGTATGATGGTGATGCCACCAGCTTCTCACTGATGTGCCACTACCATGGATGGGGTGGGGAGACATCTTTCTGTGCTCTGCCGCTCCGTCTTTCCCACTCTGGGGATCGTCTACACTCCACCTCTCACCTCCGATGTTCTCCGTGAAGTAGTCCCTGCTGAACAGTCTTGCTGAAGGGCTGTGACTTTTATCTTAGGTGGCACATGCACCTTATTAGCTTTCTTGAAGGCTGCTTGAAAGTTAGGGAAGGTCTCTGCTTTCCCTCCACTTGTTGTCTCCAAAGACTTGTGCTGTGAATTGTTGGTCCCACTTGTCTCAGCTGAGGTCCCAGTGCCTGCGCTGCAAGTGAAATCATATTGCAGTGACAGTGCCCTCCCTTCCCTTCAGCAGCACCTGATAGTTGTGGGGTTTTATAGCAAAACCTACATTGGCACAAAACCACACGGTTCCTCATATTCCACCCCATGGCCCAACATTGGTGGCAGATAAAGCATCAAGAAAGAGAGAAAGGATAGGGGAAATAGAAAAGAGTACAAGAGAAAAGAGTTAGCGTCCATCCTTGCAGGCATTATAAATAACATAATAATAGTAACCATATAAACCCAGTATAATACATGTAAAGTCATATAATCATTAATCTATAAACATATAAAATGTATAAAACTCAATTACTCTGCAAATACACTCCTCAAATTCAGATTTGGGATGAGGTGCTAGGAAGAGGGGTACTGATTGCTGTATAGTGAGTTGGGGAAGATTCACATGGAAGAATAGGAAGTGTCGTTTCCAAAGCATGAATGCAACACAGAGGGGCACTGATCACCACCTCACCAGCAGGAGAAGGTTTGTGAGGGGAGTAGGGAGTACTGCTTCCCTACACCAATTACAATCATCTAAAATTAGGCAAGTTAAAATCAACAAAATTATTGCAGCCCCAATAATAATAGGTATCAATATATACATGGCAATAGCAGAGGTCTCCATCTTGGCCTTGTCTACTTCCATGAGTATAGTACAAAAGCTGCTATGGTCAGTGCTGCCTCACACTCCAGAAGTAGGATCTGAATACACAGTAATATCTCCCCATGCCCTAATCCCAAAATGTGCATGCAGAATAGGCATAAACCTCACCCTGATGTCCATGGTGCTCCAAATATAGGCAATAACAGAACACCTCCCTCCACCTTGTGGGTCTCCTGTATCCACAGTCGATAACCTAAAATAAGACCAAAGTGACAACATATATTGGTTCAGTTTTCAAGTATTCCCATTACCAGATGTTGATTACAATGAGTAATTTCCCATTAATTTCAAGGGTAACAATAAATGAATAACTATAAATTTACAAATAAAAAAACCCCACATTGGCCAGACTGCCTGAAGCTCAGCCCTATGCTTTATATCTTTTACTCAATAAAGATTTTAGGAAGAGCAGATAAACAGGAAGAGTTTGTTTCTTGATAGCCTCCTTAACTTGAAGGAATCAACTAGCAGAACAACATCATGTATGCAACCCAAGTAATATCTTTTTTTTCATTATTTTTGTTGTATCTGCGGAAATAAACATGACAACCTTCAACTGATGATTGCCAGCACTAGCTACTGTCCCTCTCCATCCAAAAGAATATCCAAATTTCATCTGGAATTAGTCCAATTCATAAAATACAACACAGGATTTCATGTGTCTCCTGGTTCACTCTCCCTAGGTCCCAAAGGAAGTATGTGGGTCCTTTCCATTTTGTCTACCTAACTAGTTTTCATTCTACAACTTCTGTAAGAAAGACTAATTCAGCGTTTTCTTATGTAGAATTCAAAGATGCCAATTAACTATCCAGCATGCCAGGCTTTAATAAATAACACAACAGGGTTAACTTTAAATTGTATATGGATCCTTTGTCAGGTTACTAAGCTCAGTTTGCTAGTAAACATTACACTGCTGTCACACCACATATGATCCTGAACCTTGAGCTTAGAAGATCATGTCCTGCTTATAGCTTTATGTAACCAAGAAATTCACAACATTCATTCCCAAGAACTCATTTATACATAATACTGTCCTTCACCTACCCTGTGTAAGGCATTTCTCGAAATGAGCAATGCAGCACCAGGCCACTGTGCAAGAGAAGTCTGGATGTACATAAATAAGGCATGGTTCTGTAGGAACTGTGCTCTTTCAGTCTGAAGGATCCACCTGCAACAGCTTGTGAAGCGTTCAGCATTCTTCCTTACACCTACTAGTTATGGCCACATAAGTATTTTGAAAACTCTCAGAATTTCAGTTTGTAAAGATTCAGTTACAGGTGGAGGTGCACTTCAGAGGGACATGCACAATATCCACTAGAACTCACCAAATACAACCATGAAATCACAATGCTGACTTCTCAATCAGGCCATCAGCAGTTCCTAAATATAGCTGTAATTGAGGAGTCCTTTTCATATTGGGATTCTTCCATGTTATTGCATCCTTTCTGTATCTTTACTCCAATTACTCCAGACAGAATTGCAAATCAATCCTTTTGTACCCTGCTCCCATTCAAGTGAGAGTGATTGTGGGGCTAATCTAACAGCTTCAGACCAAAGTCATTCAGCATACTTTTCGTTATGGGTGAGTGGTAAGGTGCAGAAAAATATTACCAATCATATCATGACACTATTATTCATCTTGTAATCTAGGACTCCAAGCCATCATCTGGACATCATTTGTGCTATTCTCAATCTCCTTCAAAGTTTTTCTGCAATAACAGAAAAAGAGCATAGCTCTCCTAGGTGAAAGGTTAGAGCGATGGAAAATATTGCTGAGATGCTTGTGACCATGTGAAGCAGGCATCACTGTTCGGGCTTTTGGACAAAATGTTGTGGTCTTTGGGCATCCATTAATTCTCCAGTGACAGTTAATGCTGGCTACTGCATCCTATTTTCATATTGAGGCTCCCTGGGCCACCCCATCAGGCAGGGGAATTTCCTGCCAGAACTGGTGTAATTCCCTCTCCGGCTCCAAGTGGCAATGGGTTTTGGATGGGGGAAGGGTAAGTGCAGCTTGCAATAAGCACAACTGCCTGATATGGGGAATACCAAAGGACCACATGTTCTCTTGGGTACCATGCCACTGCCTTCCCTTTAAAACATCTCTACCCAATATATTAATCTGAGCATCTTCTATGGCTACCACAGTATTGATAGGGCCTTTATCTTCTTGTAGCCATAATGTTGCCAAAGTTAAAGGGACTGACTGAATTTCCCCCAGAGCATTCCAGAAATCAAATTTCGAGATCCTGCACCATTCTGCCTCAGTTCATGTTAAGTCAGTGATTTGGGGCCCAGTATGAACTAAAAAGGTTACTGGTCTTTTTTTTTTTTGTCCCACAACAGCCATAATCGACAAATCTCCTTTTATATCACAGATGAGTTGTCTTACAAATATCGCTCCTCCACTCTCCTTCTCACTTTCAGGGGGCAGAGGGTCTAGTTTCCTTTTTTGTCCTTGATTGATCCCATCTCAAGGTCTATCAGGGGCCGTGCACTGAGGATCTTTGTCTTTCGTCCTGACCAGATCTGCACATTTTGCTCTAATTTTTTGATTGAGAGCCCATCCATTACTTCTCAGAGAATGTCATTCCAAAGTCCTAGCTGCCATAGCCCCTGTGGGGTTAGGGCACCTGGCTTTCCAGTAAACTAAGGATGCCTATTGATTCTTGATGCAAGGGATTGAAATAAAGTGTTTAGACAATATTGTAAGCAAAGTAAGCCTTAGTGTTACGTAATTAGTAGTGAAGATAAAGTTATGTTATTATTGTGTGGAAATTAGATGATTTGTAACATTGAAGACATGAGACATTTTGAAAAATAGATAACAGGAACTTAACTGTGATAAGAATCAGCCTTGCCTATAAGAAACAGACTTCAGCCAACTTTGTGGTTACTGGTTCATAATGGCCCCATCTCCTTAACAAAAGTACTGAGGAAGACTGTTGCCTTCCTCCCAAGGACTGCAGCCCATGACCACCAGGTGTTACTGCGCAAGTGTAAGGAGGAGACCTACATGAATAAGTTCCTAGAACTGATTTTAATAACTCAACCCATATCTCAGAAACTTAATGTATATGTATGATTATATCTTTGTTTATGTATGACAACATCCAATATAAACACTACAAACTTGCTCTTTGGTGCACAAGGTTTTGAAGCATGAACCTCTGTGTGCCCATTGGTCATAATAAATTACCTCATCAAAAACTCTAACCAGAGTTCTTGATTCCTTTCTGCACGACAGCTCATACGGTTCTGGTTTCAGGTTTTAGGGAAAATCAACCCACAGGACCATGTATTGTCTCAAAGTTAATTAACTCCTGCACTACTTCCCTCCATGTCCACAATTTCCTCCCTGTTTGCCAATGGTTGGGGGTTACTACCCACTCTAAAGCAGCCCTTAATTGCTCTCCATAAGAAATATTTTGAATCCTCCACTGTAATTGAATTCCAACGGGTTTCAGGGAGTCAGGGAATCCTCAGATTGGAGGGGTGGGTCATCCTTTCTGGGTCCTCTGGCATTAACATTGGATGGCATACTTACTTCATTTAAAAACTTATTCTTCACGTATTCCTTCAAAATTCTATTCTGTTATCTTTCTTTCTCCAGCAACTGTTTTTTCTCTTTTAACTGCTCCTGCAGGATATTTATGGTTCTCTGCAAGGAGTCCACCAAAACTACATGCTTATCAAATTCCTGCTTTCTTTCCTTAATGGTTGCTGCCAAGCTTGCTCCCAGCACCACACAGTTCAAAGCTTTTCGTTTTTCCCTTTTAACTTTTCCCTCCTTCTGCAACACCTTGATTCTATCCATTACACTCTGGGCTAAATACCAATGATCCCTTGCTCAATCTTGTCCCTCGAGTGAGGCGAGGGATCAGTGTACATGTAAAAACTCCAACAGTTTCTCTACTCCCTCATCCTGTGGGGGCACACACTCACCATGATCAAGATCAGATATTATCTCACAAGAGGAAGGGGATTCTTTCCTAGAAGCAACAACAGTGGTTCACCAGTTCTCTCCTATACACTCTCAGGAAGCTTTATCTCACTAAACAACTAACCAACTAGCTTAGTTGTGCCTTCAAGGGAGGGGGTACATCTGGTGGGGCACAGTCGTATCACCAAATCCCCTACACACCTTCAGGGGTTCACAGTTTAATGGCACACTAAACTCTCAACAGGAGTTCCTTCTCTCCCCATAAAGGCCACACTTAGCACACCAAGTCATCCCTCACTCACTACCACCCCCACCACCCTAGGAAACTGCAAACCAAAAGCTAAAAGGTGCTTTTTGTTCCCTGAAACCCCACCAAGTACCACGTTCTGACTCTCCTCTCATCCAGGCTATACAACCCTAGCTCCCTCAGCCTCTCTTCATAAACCTTTCCCTCTAGTGCCTTCACCAGGGTCCTTGCTCTCCTCTGGACCCACTCCAGCCTCTCAATCTCTTTCTTGAAGTGAGGGGCCCAACAGTTGAGGTGAGGCCTCACCAGTGCAGAGTACAATTACATCCCTAGCCCCAGCACTTGTTAAACCTTATGCTGTTGGCCTCTGCTCATTGACCCAGTCTGTCTAGGTCTCTCTGCAGAATCTTCCTGCCTGGTCCTGATGGCTTTGATAAACTCTGATTTAACAGAACTATGAAATCTCCCTTAACCAAGAAAAACAAGCATCTCCAGAATGATGCTAAAGTAAATGTGTAAAACAGTAAGATGAATAAGTATTTGCACAAGTGTTTTTCTCTGTTGATAAGGATGGGAGCTTAAAGCAACATAGGTTTAGGCATCTGTAGATGTTTTCTATCAGTTGAGTTGAAACTACTCTACATGTTCTAATCAATCAAAAAAAATCGTTTAAGTTTTGATTTTTCTAAGCAGAATGTTACTGTCATTCTTCACATGAGGATGTCTGAGGTGGAGGGATGAAAGACCACTCAAGAGCCAACATTCACAGTGCTAACACAAAAGAAAGCAAAACAAGTTTTTTTGCTTGCAGACCCATGTTTTTCAGATAGAATGAAAACTGTGTTAAAATGTACTCTGTGACAGACAGGAGCAAAAGCATGGGCATATGTTCTGAATGAATACATTTCCTCCCTCAGCTTGCCTCATTTTAGGTATAAGGCTTCAGTGAGTAGCAGAGATCATAAAAAGACAGACATCTCTTCCCCCCCCTACTTAGAACAAAGTAGAAAATAATCCCAGAAAAAAACAACATGGTGCTACAGGACACAGGAGGAATGTGCTTCAAGTTTTGGTCAGGAAGAATTCTCTATTGCTAAAAATATCATGGTATTTTGGGATAAAGTCTTTATAACTTTTCTGGGTTTTGTTGCTGGGTTATTTTTTTTATCATTCACAGGACAACCACTCAGAGTTCAGCCCAGGGTCCTTCCTATTGATCTTAGAAAAATCCGGCCAATTAGCCAGAATCCTTGTGGAAGCATATTTTAATACATTTTTAACATTAGCATTCATACCCGGAGGCAGGGAGGCAGATATGCAAAACATCAGAGGCAAGGGTAGATCAAGGCCACCATTTAACTTCTGAAATGAATTCTGGACCTTGTACTCAGAAATCTTTAACAAAGAGGCAATCATAAATTAAGGGAGTTAAAATCTAGCCATAAGTTCTGTTGAGCAAAAAGGATCTTTATAACTTGATTCAACTTCAGGGAATAGAGACTTACATAACAGAAGACTCAGATGTTAAACGAAAATTTTCCCAGACCAATTTCTATAGTCCGATAGGTTTGCTTCCAATAATCATTCTAAAACTCCCCTTATAATTTGGTACCATTAATAGGCTGTTGACTAATTAGCCAAAGATGGAAATTTGACAAAATTATGAATGGTGTTGCATTTCCTTTGTACTCTCGGGGGGAAACATCCATCAAAAGAACTTCAACCGAAACAAATATTTTAGTTGTATGATTATGGAAGGGATCTAGAAGAACATAAAAATGGTTCCCAATCAAGGGAACAGGTTATTCTAGGATTTGAGGCAATACATACAGAAAGATCCATAATTTGGCTATAACAAAGTTATTAAATCATGCAAGCAAGTGAATTTGCTTGGTCCACTAAGATGTTTATATGGACAGACTGTGGATGTGTACATGAGAAAGAATATAAAATGAAACAGATGAAAAATTTGAGGGAGAAAGTTGTACATTTGTCAAACTCCAAATTGAGAAAACCAGTACACAGAATTAGTCATTATTTATGCTGCATTATTACTGAAGGCACAAAACCAGTCCGTCCCTGTGTATTGCAAGATGAGCTGTAGGGGAAAAAGACCAGCCGGAATGAGTAAGGAAATTTTGAAGGAACTAAGAGAGAAAAAGAGGATGTACCACCTCTGGAAAAAGGGCAAGGTCAATCAAGTCATGTACCAAGGAATTGTCAGGTTGTGAAGGAGGAAAACTAGGGAGGCAAAAGCCCAAATTGAACTCAGGCTGGCCACTACTGTTAAGGATAATATGAAGAGCTTTTATAAATATATCAATGAAAAAAAGAGGGGTAGAAATAACCTCCACTCCTTATTGGACATGGAGGGAAATTTAGTAACTAGAGATGAGGATAAGGTAGACCTACTTAATGCCTCCTTTGCTTCTGTCTTCAACAACAGGGTAGACTGTCTTCAGGATGACTGGTTATCTAAACTGGTAGATGGGTATGGGGTACAGTGTAGTTCCCCTGTTATCAAAGAGGTACTAGTTAGAGACCTGCTGATCCATTTGG
>VZRI01012565.1:0-40582 GCA_013397515.1 Upupa epops | reverse complement strand
CAGGTAGAAAGAGACTTGGGGGTATTGGTGGACAGTAAACTTAGCATGAGTCAACAATGTGCCCAGGTGGCCAAGAGGGCTAATGGCACCCTGGCCTGTATCAGGAATGGTGTGGCCAGCAGGGAGAGGGACGTTATGCTCCCCATGTATTTGGCACTGGTTAGACCGCACCTGGGGTACTGTGTTGAGTTCTGGGCCCCTCAGTTTAGGAAGGATGTTGAGTTGTTGGTACAAGTCCAAAGAAGAGAAACTACCATGGTGAAGGGCCTGGAAGGTAAACCCTACGAGGAGAGGTTGATGGAGTTGAGTCTGTTTGGCCTGGAAAAGAGGAGGCTCAGGGGTGTCCTTATCACTGTCTATAACTACCTAAAAGGTGCTTATGGTCACGCGAGGGTCAGTCTTTTCTCCCTGGACACTGGAGACAGGAGAAGGGGTCACAGTCTTAAGCTCCACTGGGGGAAGCTTAGACTTGACATTAAGAAGAGTTTTTTACTGGAAGAGTGATCAGATTTTGGAATGGGCTGCCCACGGAGGTGGTTGGGTCACCCTCTCTGGAGTTGTTTAAGGTTAGGCTGGATGAAGTGCTGAGTGGCATGATCTAGATGTCAGATGTTAGGTTTACTTGATTGGTTTTAGGTTGGACTGGGTGATCTTTAAGGTCTTTTCCAGCCTCATCATTACTGTGATACTGTGATACTGCAATTATATGCAAGACAAAACGATGCCCAGAAGCTCTAGTGTACAATGGTATATCTACTTGCTGAAACAGTCACACTGTATTCAAATGAATAACTAGACTTTCGTCCTTGGGAAGAAACATAGAAAATTTTCATGTTTGTGCATATAGGAAGTCAATACCAGCTAAATAAGAAAGGCCTAACCCTGTATCTAAGAGAGTCTTAAGCAAGAAAATAAAAACTTTCATTGAGATTTAATTCTGGTTTGTTTTCAGATACAGTTATATTTTTGTAGATTAGGTACAAACCTGGGAAAGATTTGTTTGCTCTTGATTAGAACAAGTACAACTGAGATAAAGCCAAGGATTTCATGCGTGATGAGGAAGAGACTGAGTTTGCTCTCAGTGTTTCCTCTGGCTGCTGTGTGTGTTAGGCAGAGAGCAAGAGGCCCTCTGAGGTGTGGCTCAGATACTTGGTGAAAATCTGTGAGAGTTCTCAGGAAGACATAGAGCACTTACATAGAAAAGTGCCAGACAGGATGGAAAGGAGAAAAGTTGCAGACCCAATAGGGAATGGTACTTGTTTTTTCTGATGCAGCATTCTGGAATATTTGCTTTTTAGCTCTATATTTTGCCCTTGCCTAACAACGATTCTTCCTCTGCACTGTGCCCATCTCCCCCATCTTGCTTAGCCATACCGGAGCCTTGATTCACCCCCCACCCCATTTCCATTAAAATAGTGGCATTTTGTTTCAGTCACTTCATCTCTCTTATTTTATGATTTTCCCATTAAACAGGGGTCTTCCCTGTAGCGGCCCACCTTTGGCCCTTGAACCAGCGCAGATTTAATTGATGCTGTGACTTGGATTATCACACAGGATATACTAGATGGCATAATCAGGGAGCTGAAACAAAATATTACTGTGGAACCTCTTATTTAATTGGGTGGTTGTGAACCTGGTAACCCCCTCTGTTCTTAAAGTAGCCTTATTCATATTTTGGGCTGCTTGGAGAGGGTGGAATAGGGTGTGGTGCTTCTTAATTAATATTATACTTTTAAGTCTAGCACAGTACTTGATTCCTAAGATAGTTTCATATGTATTTCAAGTTGCCTGGGTAAAGTGGTTACAAAGTTTACTAGCAGGGCTAGATGCCCAGTTGACCATATTTGATGTAACTAACTTACTTGACTGGGGCAATTACTTCAGTAATTTCACTTCCAACTCCTAGGAGTGGTCAAAGAAATTGTAAGAATTATATGGCTATGTTTTTGTGGCACACTTCTAGTTTTGATATGTTTAACTGTCTCTGTGTGTGTGTGTGTCTGTGTGTGCGCATGTGTGTGTGCGTCTCTGTAGTGGCATCTTGTTCCAGTCACCTAATTTTAACAATCTCCCATTAAACAGGGGTCTGCTCTGTGAAAGTCCTACCTTTGGCCCTAGAACCAGGACAACCATATACACGGTTTTAAGTAGTTCAGAGTAAGACTGAACACAAATGTGCATTGCAAGTTCCAGCTCCAGTGATCCAAGGGCCACTATGTCTGCATGTGCCCCTGCCTTCCAACTTTGTCTTTTGTGCCAAAAAATGATAATAAAACTTGCTAACACCATGGCAATCAACACTTCTGTCTAATAGGAGGTCCACTGAAGTCTTGCTGATGTAAAATAAAGAGTCTTCTATTTATTGCCTGGAGCTGACACAGCTTCCTCAAAGAAGACACCGTACAAATTTCTGTAATGGGAAAAAATAGCACAGGCTCCTGTGATAGCATAAGCACATACAGACAAATGGGATAAATTGGCAATACATTCTCACAGTGCAGCAATAGCAGATGAACAGTGACAGGCCTCAGTCCTCTGTTTTGCTTGACAAGGCTGAAGCTAGAAGCAGCTCTGGTAGCTGAACCTCAGGGAATGTCATCACCAGAGCTGGTGGTGCAGGTGCTCCTGGGCAGCTGATGTATTGACCACCTTGGAAAGCTTCAATGCACCACAGGATGACACAGATACTTAATAAATCCTTCCACTTCCTGCACTCACTCATTGTCAATGATAGCAATTTTACATTGTGTAGTTTGCTAGTTCTGCTTTAGTCTGCTAAGATGGCAAAACCTGAACAAAGAAATTACGTACTTGAGAACTTCTGGTGTGAACTATTTTAGATAATGAGCAGTACAGAATGGAAATTCACAGTTTTCATTGTCTTAAAGCTATTTTTACATTTTTGTATCAGATATATCTTATATATAACCTCTTTAAGTATCACTATGGAAGCACTAACTCTAGCCAGAGCTGATGGTGCATATTTCTGATGAGTGTCAGCACAGCTGTAATTGTGAGATAATTAGACAAGATATGGTAGTCTGCAAACTGAGCAAATCTAGGGTAAGCATTCAAGCTGTGGCCTCCAGCTATCTGTTTTGCTTAATATTTTTGTTGAGGTGGACAGGTCCCAGACCGTCCTCATTAGTCAGTGCAGACTAGGTTGCTCTGTACAGGGAAGCAGAAGGTGTGTCAGGATGGTCAACCGTAGGCTGACCACCTTCCCTTGTGATGTTATTACATTCTGTCTACAAACCCCATGACAGTGCAGACATGATCCTTGTTGAGATTATACACCATTCTGAAGGGTCTATAGCTTTCCAAAATAATGTTGGTGCTGTGAGCTGTCTGGTTCCAAGAATATCCATCTTCCTTCATCCCACAGATGCCCAGCAACTAATGAATTTGGTCTCATCCTGCAGTCTCTTATCCATATGCACTGACCACGTAAATCTCACTGTTTTGTAAGATTAATGCTAACATATTTGTTACTCTGATGACCTAATAAAGACCTGCAATGTATAGATTGCATATATTATTAGATAAAACATTTAAGCAATTTCCTTAGTGAGACTTTCTTTGAGGCAAGAGTAACAATGGCTATGAAGCACAAGCATTGCCAAGGCACACTCTAAAGCTATATTATTACACAATGGTGAGAAAGCATTTATAGAATGATTCTGAATTATTACAGTCATCATAATCTTCTTTGTTCAACACATTTATTAGAATTACTATTCAACCATTAGCTAGCTGGGTCTCTTGGACAGAAAGATAAAGATTTATTTAAACATTAATATGTTGGAATAAGGCCATAATGACTGAGAAGGAAGCAAAATTCTATACATGCTCAAGCCATCTTGATGAGAAATATGTGAGGGCTTAAGATGCTGAATAGCTAATTCTTTTTCATCTGCAGTTTCATTTATCAATGTATTTGTCTTTATTCATGAAGTTCAGGGGCAACCATCTGTAAATAGTAATTTTTCCTTGGGATTTTTCCCAAATTTTAAGAAATTAGAATCCAATGTAGGATTATACATTTCCTCCAATTTCCTGCTGCTCAGTACCATCTACTAGGTAGTGGGCAATATAATTATTACTAGATAGTGCTTGAATAACTTCTCTTAATGGGAATTTCAGGTCATCTAGCAATATTAGAGAGACACCTGAGTCATTGCTCTTTCAACAATCAGCTGTTTCTTTTCAGATGGCAAGATCCCTAGATGAGTTTATGGATTTTTCATGTAGTGGTAAGGATGTCCTATTTGAAATGCTGTTCTTGCACTTTCATGGTCCTATGGCTGTTAATGCATATAGCAGCTCCACAAACCCTGTAAGAGTTTTGAAAATATTTGGCTATTTCTATCACCTATCTTTTCTGGAGCCTATGCAAGTGAAAGCTACAGTGTAAACCAAACCTTTATATCAACTATTATAAAGACAAATAATTCTTTTCTTCAAGGTTACTATTTAAACAAGTCTGGTGGTTGATAGCACTAAACTGAGTGGGAAAGTTGACACTCCTGAAGGGAGAGCCACCCTCCAGGAAACCTGGACAGGCTGATGGAGTAGACCAGCAGCAACCTCATGAAGTTCAATGAGGACAAGTGCAGGTCCTGCACCTGGGAATGCACAACCCTCAAATGTAGCTCAGACTGGGATTCACCTGGCTGTAGAGTAGTCCTATAGAGAGAGGAGCAAACAGGATGCTGGGCTGCATTAAGAAGGGCATCACCAACAGAGATAAAAATGCTATCAAGATACTCTGCTCAGTGTTGGTCAGACCACACCTTGAGTACTGCATTCAGTTTTGGTCCTTGCTATACACAAAAATGCAGGTAGACTGGGGAGGATCCAGAGAAGGGTAACCAGGATGATCAGGGGACTGAAAGACCTCCCATATGAACAAGGCTGGGTCTGTTCAGGCTTGAGAAGAGATAGACCAGAAAACAGTTACAAAGAAGGTGAGGAGACTGGAGCATGTCTAATGACAGAGACTGAAGCACCTGGATCTTTTTAGCCTGGAGAAGAGAAAATTGGGAGGGCATCTTATCAGTGTCTAAAGGACAGGTGTCAAGAGGATGAGAGGATGCCCAGTGACAAGGGGCAGTGGGCACACACTGGAATACAGGAAGTTCCATATGAACATGAGGAAAACCTGTACTGTGAAAGTAACAGGGCAGTGGAATACACTGCCCAAAGAGGTTATAGAATCTCCTCCTCTGAAGATGCTCAAAGCCCGTGTGGACATGATCCTGTGCAACATGCTTTGGGCTAATCTGCTCCTGCAGGTAGGAGGCTGATTATGATCTCCTTCCAATCCCCTACCATTTTGAGATTCTGTGATTCTTTGAAGTAATAGGGGTTGACCCAAATATATAGCTTTTTTCTATATCATAGAAACAAATGATTGATTTGTTTATTTATTTATTTATCCATCTATCTATTTATACATATGTACTTAGAGAAGGAGAGGATATTTGTAACACATACAGTAAGGATGGATAAATTAATTTTAATGTTCCATGCCAATGAAAGCACTTTGATAAATTTCCTGTGATCTGAAATTGACTACAGATGGTGTAGCTATTTATTTTTTCTTTAAGCTAGTTATATTAAAAGATATTGACTAATTGAACCTAAGTTCAATTTTAACATTTTTCCATTACTTACTTCAGCTGGTTAGGATAACAAGAGTGTCATGGACATTATAGTATATAGGCCTGTTACAAGTCAGAAATAATTTTTTCTTTGGAAACTATATTTGGAAGCTATATTTAGCTGCACTCAGTTAAATAACTGACAGTAAGGCATCAACCATTTCCCTGATCCTAAACCCCTGCATTTGTCTACATAGAAACTTCTCAATTTAGCTTTACTCTGAATTAATGATTAATTTGGCTTTGGTCCTACAGGAAACATTTGGGTGGACATAAACCACAGCTATCCCTGGGTGGCAGGAGTCTATAAGACCTGATGTGCTATTTTGGGTCTTCACCTTAATGTCCTCCAAGCACTGACTGAGGAAACCACTCAGACTCCCTGACTGTACACCTTGATCTAGGGGATCCTCCTGTGGCAAGGGGATTGGACTAGATGATCTTTTGAGGTCTCTTACAATCCCTAACATTATGTGATTCTGTGATTCTGTGTGTGAAACGTGAGAGATCTGTGTAAATAGAAAGCTACCTCCTGGTGTTTGGGGCATATCTTACAGATCATTTCTCTAATACAGAATTGCATAGGTAGGTTCCATAAAATTGAAAAAAAACATATTTCCAGACTTGGGTCTGTTTTAAACCAAGATGTAGTATAAAGAAATCGATTTAGATTTTAAAGGATGTTTCAAAATAAATTTGAAATAAGTATTTGAAAAATCAACATTATATATGTGTAGTAAAATATAGTGCAGAGATGCCAGTAGCAGGTGCACCCTTAAAGAAAAAAGTCTGTGCTTTAGGTATGCATCATAAGCTGATGTTTGAAAACTTGTGAAGTTATCCTGAAAAGGTGTGGTCTTCTTTGTAGCTAATTTTCATAATTTGCTTTTACTCTGTTAGTAAAGACACTTGGTAAATTCCCTTAGGACCACTTGTGGCGCTTCAGGAAGCTGAATAGTAATCTTAGTGTCTAAGTTTGTAAGTCATTATGTGTGGTAATGTTTTAATTTTTCATAAGATTGTCAGAAAAATCACTATAATATTAAACATCTATTTGAATAAATCAGTGATATTTTACATTATTAGAAAAAGCTGTGTCCTGGCCTCTTCTTCCTAGCTTCCCAGCAACTTGAGCTTTCTGAGTACAGCATCTTACCCAAAGTATCTTTTCTAGTTTTTCCCACTTCTACACATTTGTTCCAAACAGCGAAACAAGTTCAGGATTCTTTGAAATGGTGTAGTGTACATAAGCTCTTTACATTCTCCAAAAATGCTACTTTGGGCTGGGCTCTGGCAGAACCTTCACAGGTGTTAAGCACAGGCCTATGAGACATTCTGTGAGAAGGTAGCTGTTCCTGAAACAGAGGGAGTGTAACTGCTTGATACTTCACAGATGCCCCAAAGGTTTGTAGGACGGTGGAAGGCATCTCCATTTGTAATGTGCTTTTTGTGAGCCATGTCACAAACTAACATAAAGGTTGTGATCTTGTTTACCTCAAGTATTTAAGTCATTATGTTCCTGGAACAACAAATCCTTGCATCAAACCTTCAATCAGCTGATTAAATCCAGATGCCACAAATATGTGAGAATTTAAGCATTATTTCTAGAGCTTTTTTCAAGTCACATCCTTTCATTAAGGCATTGAAGTCCAAACTGTTAATACTGGACTGTTATCAAAGGTTAGCCCCTTAATAGTCTCCCCATGTAATACACTTAACTGGAAATGGCAACATGGTCTAGGAAGAGTTGCCTGTGCCCATCCTAAGTCTTTCTATGATTCTATGATGTGACAGAATTACTTTGAGTATGGTTCACTACTGTTTAAGCTAAATTATGAATATTCATGGTTACTCTGTATCTGGATCAGATCCTTAGTCCAGTTAACCCCATAGATACAGGAATACTTGTGCAAATATTACACATAGATGAAAAAGAGGTCAGAGCAGAGGGAAGGTTCCCTAATTAAGGGCTGTACAAGGGAGCTGTTGAAGAGATATACTTAGGTTTTTTTCTGTATGCAATTCTCTGTGCTTCCATTTCATTTTCCAGTGATAGAAATATAGAGTGTAACTATATACAGGAATAAATTATGGCAGGTTTAGTGGCAGAGACATTTATTTTCCAAAGTAATATTAATAGCTTAGGCTGTTGAAATTCAAACAGAGGAGTAAGGCAAAATGAATGAAAATGCCTAGCCGAATTCCGAATTACCTACTATGTGTCATTGCATTGCTCTTCTTGTAGCAGAAAAATAATAATATGCATTATCTTTCTCATCACTATTTATAGTGACCTTATTGCCAATTTTCACTTGATATTTATTTAAGTTAAATCCCGATGCATTGGCATTATTTGATGCTGTTGCATCAATGGTAGAGTTACAAAACCAGACAAGCTTTCTAGTCTTTTGGCCTTTTTTATTTTATTTAGATGAGAAGGTGAAAAAATTTGCTTAAAAATTTATTTTATTTATTTGTTCTTTTAGAATTTAAACAAACTTTTGCCTGTGAGCCTGCAGGCAAGCCCTGGAAAACTAGAAAGCAAGAGGCCTTGTGGCCCCAGGTGATGAATCACAGTATCACAGAGTGGTAGGGTTGAAAGGGACCTCTGGAGTTTATCCAATCCAACCCCACTGCTAAAGCAGGATCACCTAAATCAGGTTGCATCCAGGCAGGAATGCACAGGTATGGTGCATTCTTAAAAAATATACTCTTAAAAAATAAAAAATATACACTTAAAAAATAAGTATTTTCATTGTCTTACATGTACAAAGACACTGTGTGTATGTGATGTGTGATTTAGGACACCAGGAGGACTCACAAACTTCAGGGACCTCAGTTAGAGCCACTTAAAACTATTTTAGGGTTTTAATCCTAATTAAAAAGAGGCAGATAAACACACTGAGTGAAACTATTTCAAACATTTAATAAAAGTACTTAATATATATATTAATATTAACACTCTATAATATATAGAGTGTTATATGTTATAAATGTCTTTTCTATTATGTGTAATGAAGCAAGAATGCTTAACAGCTTTATCACTGGGTAAGAGAAAAAAAACTGTTATCAGCTAAATATTAATTTTATCAGATACCTACACAATGAAGCATCAAAATCTTTAACTTATCTTTTTATTAGATGATGTGTCTACAAAGTATGTTGAGTCTGAGTCCAAATCCAGAAGTCAAGCAATGTTAGTACACTGCTGCAGATATACTAATCTGCAGTTATCACACTGTAGAACAAGCAAAGGTTTTTCAGACTAGGCAGCATTTCTCCATTCTGGTTCTGACATTAGTCTTCCCTGCCTGGAAGTACTCTGAGTAGAAAAAAGCATCTGAACACAAACTCTTAAGAGAACTTTGTGTCCCAAAGGAACAGGAACTTAACTCTTTAAATGTATGTTTTCCGGCATCAAATTTTCTGTAGTCAGCTTTTCTAGAAGAAAAATGGCAAATATGATATTATTCTGTGAAATGTAAAATAAGAGCTTTTATGCATAATTATAACCTTGCCAACTTATGTTAGCAAACTGAAAGTGGACAGTCATTAAGTGTAGGGTACATATATGAAATACAGAAGAAAATTAATCTTGCAGCCTTTGAAGCTGCTTTTTTGTTTACTCTGCTCTGCAACTTTAAAGAGAATAACCATCAAGCTTTCAGAAACTGCTGACAGCCACTGAAACCAAAGATTCTGCTGGATGTGGCTTGATGAATTGCACAAAAATATATGACAGGAATAAAAGATCCTTGTTTTCAACATGAGTGGAAAATTTATAGGACCTAGAAGTCTGATCTTTAATTAATCACAGCTTCCTATCAGCAAGTCTTATTATTTGGCAAAAAATATACCACACAAGATTAAAAAGGAAGATAAATCTCTCCCACACATCCCTCAGATTCTACTATGGGTTTAAGGTTATGCTTTTCAATGGTATAGCAGCAATATTTTGCATTTAAAAACTGCACAGTTCTGACCCAGAATGGTTCTTACTATCATATAGAAATTTGCACTCTTTTCCACAATAATTTTGTCTTTCCTAGGACCAAAAGAAGCATCATTGGCAGAGATGTGACTTTGTTAATTTCAAAATGATTAATTAAATCAATATTAATATTTAAGGAATTTCTTTTGTAATAGGATGTACCAAATACCTGGAGATTGTTTGATTGAATAGCAGTAAATTTCATACTTGGTTTAAACATCAGAATTAGTGAAAACTTTGCCTTACTGGTCTATTCTGTTGGAATATGAAATATGGTGAAGCAATAATGGACAAACTTGTACTCTACTGAATTTGAGTTAGGTAAGAGAGAAAAAAGTTTGAGAGTAAACCAGATTATCAGTTTACCTTTGGGCACATAAGAGAAAACAAGTACATCACTGGCTTTCAGTTCAGTCTCCATCCCAGACAGGAGTTGGCCAAACAGTGAAAAGCAAGCAAGAACTGAATTCAACTTATTCCTAAGGATACTTTCACAGGATAGAGGTAGAGAATGAATAACCATTTCTCAAATTACCATTGTGACTAAGCACACATCTCTCAAAGCTTTGTATCAAGTTCTCAGGAAGATTCCGTCATTGTGTTTTGCCACATTAAGTTATCTGTAAGTATTTGATGAAATACAGACGCTTTCTGCATGTAATTAAAAGGAAAGTGTCTACTATTGTCCTCTTTCTTATTCTAATCCAAGTAAAACCACTTTACTTTAGTCATATGTGTTGGGCTGGCATCTGTTGGTGTTTTGTTATTTCCCTTCCATTTCCCATCTTGTGCCTCCATGAGTGGTTTGGCAGTGGTGTTGGTGGGCAAGTGGAGAGGTTGCTGGGGGGAGGTTCTGGGAGAACACAGATGCTGTGTGTGAGGCAGGAGCAAGAAGGGAGTTCTGGGAAGAAGAAGGTGTGGAAAAGGGAAAGCCAGATGCCCAGACACCATTTTTGATGTGGTGTGCAGATTTCCATTTCATCTCTGCTTTTCCCTCTCGTCCTTGGCTGCCTGAGTGTCTTGACTCTTTTTGGCTTTGCTTTCCCTCTAAGCTCCACACCATCACTGCAATCTTCCCACTGGCTCCAGTCAATCTGGGGCTGTGCCCCTTCACACCCACTGTGCCTACATCCCTCCCCAGCACTTCTCTGTTGTTCCTGGCCTGGCAGCTGTCCAGACTGCAGTTCTGTTTGTGTTGTTTCTTTGTACAGTATTTTTTTCCCCTTGTACCCTCTTTCCTCTAATTATCCCTCTTATTTTCCCCCCATTAAAGTTACAGCATTTTATTCCAGTCGCCTGATCTCTATAATTCTGAAATTTTCCTATTAAAATTATCTGCCCTATACAGGTTCCAACTTTGGCCCTAAAACCAGAGCACCACATAGCATTGACATTTTCTGATATCAAGGCCTTTAATTCTCTGAATACCTGAGGCAGATTTTAAGACAAAGGCATTGAGATGGGGCTTTGTCTATCCATCTTACTTAGTTTTAAATCAGCAAAGTTCCAAGAGCCAAAACGTCACTTCTAGAAAGCTGAATATATGCCAACTTTTACTGATGCTACTGATGACTAGGAGCTGGCTCTATTTAACATAGAAATATCCACTTCTGCACTGAAAATGATGTTTGCACCTAGCACAAGAATTTATTCTTGCTCTTATGAACAAGATGTCCCTCTGGAGAACACAAAGGGAGGAGCCCTGGAAATATACTGCATGTCAAGAGAGATATGGACATTTGGTCTCCCCCTTTTATTAACAAGTAACACTTTGATGATTAGGGTCATCTTAGGGTCCAGAGAAGGATGACCAGGATGGTCAAGGGACTGAATTCCTCCCATATAAACAAAGGCTGAGTGAACTCAGTGGGTGTATTGAGGCTTGAGAAGAGAAGGCTTAAGAGGGACCTTACTGCGATGTTCCAGTACATTAGTAGTGGCTACCAAGAGGAAAGAGACTGCCTTTTCACAAGGAGGCATGTAGAAATGACAAGGGGGGATGGTTACAAGTTGCTCCAGGAAAGATTCCTACTGGATTAGAGAGGAAAGTTGTTCATGATGAGAACTGCTAAACAGTGGAATGGTCTTCTAAGGGAAGTGTTTGCTCAATTTTAGCCAATTTTAAAGCTCAGATTGATAGGGTTCTGAGCCAGTTAATTTAAACTGTAAAGAGGTTAGACTAGATGATCCCTGAGGTCTCTTCCAACTCTCAAACCTGTGAATTTGGTGAGTAAAGTCAATCTTGAAAAAATGCCCTTAACTGGTTGGCCATATTCTCAGGTAGGTCATACTAACAGAAATTCACCTTTCATGCAAATATAATGGGGATAAATTATTTTAACTCTTAGTGGGTGTAGTGGTGGCCTTATTCTGATAAAATTGTCAAGTTTAATGAGAGATGAAACAGTTAAGTAAAAACTCTGCTTCAGGTTGTTCAATGATTTGCTGTAAAATATCTGTGCTCTTGTGTAATTAATTGTACAACAATTAACCAAAAGAAAAACAGAATAAGGTAATGAGATAGAGAGGAACTGTAGTTAATGCACCGCTTATCTCCTTTAAGGCAAATGTGAAAATGGATTTTAACATTAATAGCTTTCCTTCCAACTTAAGGAATGTAAAATCTTGAAATGTGAAATTAGAAAAAGTATGTGTCCTTTAAACAAACTTGACCAAACCCAGAATGACATTGAATGAAATCTTTATCATTACAAGCAAAGTATGTGAAATTTATTTTATAAATTCAACAAACAATTAAACAAACAAAACACAAATCTAAAAAAGTAAAAGCTGACAATATGAAGATATTTGGATCACTGCTACACATACAAGCAGCAAGATGGAGAATTATCTTCCCTCAACCTTCTAAAAAATACAGGGTTCCTGAGAGTTTGGCTTTGCAACTTAATCTTTTTTGGACTTCAAGATAACTCTATCTATAATCCAAGTACTATTTGTAAGCTACGCACATGCAAAAGTAAAAAAAATTAGGGGTTAGACTTTCAAAATAAAGATAGCAACTTCGCACCAGTAAGTCATAGTAGACGGGGTAAAATTAGTCTCTTGTTAAGAATTAGTGCTTCTGAAACTGATGTAGTTCTCATTCAAAACATTAGAATTTAAGCTTCTAACTTTTTGTGTTTGGCTGTTTTATTTCTTTGAGATGTCCAAATGTTCTTTTCCTTCAGGTAGGACATGATGATGCCAACAACATTATACAGTCCTCCCATACTTCATCTTCCTGACTCTGCAATGGATAAAAAGAATTGCTGTTCATCATAGCTAAATATTCAGAGAATTCTTTCAAGGCCAGTTATACTCTCTCCAGAGCATAATATGGTTACTACACAGAGTTTCCTTATGCTGATGAATGTGTTTCAGAAATTGTAGGTCTGCAAAACTAGCATTTCTTATCAGGAAAATCTAGATTGCCTTTCAGTGAATCTAGGTCTTAGTCTGTGGCATATGTGATATGTATGCAGTTTCCCACTGTATTTGACCTCCCAAGAGATCTGTGATGAAAGCCCATGTTCCTTTAAAGAGTGCTGCTTGTCACTATCTCACAAATTAATAAATCTATAAATCATGTGCAAAATAACAGTTTTGTATGTGTTTTGTACATGTATATGTGGGGTTACCTATTTTCAAGAACAGCACTGAAACCATTTCCAAGAAATATACTAGATTCATCTAGTAGATATGAAGGCAATGTTGCTTTGAAACCGTGCAGTCATATAGTAAATAGGGGTGACATTGAAGCACCAGGGTGCCTAGTGGTGCTGTAGACTTTAAATGAGAAAGTTTCCATGAGTGACTTCTCAGAAACAGTAGTTTCAGAATGTAGTTAATGTCAATTGACTTAATTTTTGACAAACAAACTGAAATCACTAAAGAAAGAAGTAATCTGGTTAATAATCGTAAATACGTAGAGCAAATATACTTAAGACTTTACATGTAGCAAACTGCATACTTAATAAAATTCTAGCTAACTTAGACGTCTTAGAAAATAATTGTCAAATCCTATTAATTATAATGGAATATTTTTAATGGGATTCCTGAAAGATCAGAAGTCTAGGTTATATATATATGTACAGTTTTGTTATACATAGCAATAAAAATCATTTTAATTCTGCATTTGGAATTCTGCGTTAGTTAGCTTCAAGAGGGTGAACAAACTCTGTCATCTCATGTCTCAGGTAAGCTACATCTGGTCCAAACAAATTTGAAGAAAAATAAGACATGCTATTAAGAGAACATAATTAAAATCAGTGGAGAAACCAATGCGGAAAAAGCACAGATGTTCAACCACAAATTACTTATGCTTTGCATAAATATACAAGTTACCGGACTCAAGTTAAATACTAATTAGCTGTCATATACAGAAAGCCAGGCTAATGCTTCTAATAGTGCTTTTTTTTCTTCAGAACCCACTTTTTTGGGGTTTTTTTGTTTGTTTTTTTTTAAGGTTCTTTCAACCGTTTTATATCTATTTTTCATTTAATCTGGAAGTTAAGATCTGGGAAGGCCTCTCACAAGGCATGAAAAAATTCTTTTTGTTCATTTGCAAAATATGGAGATTTATTTTGCAGACTCAAAGTCACACAGTGAAGAAAAAAGTACGATATAATGAAATCAGTCTCATTCTGTGGCGTAAGAACCTACCTAATGGTCATTCTACTCACGAAACTGAAATATTTACAAAGTTTTCAAACCTTGGTTCAATTTTACTATTGCTAACACTTCATATCATTTGAAAGTCTCCTTTTTTCTATGAAAACTCAAAAGTTGTAACAACAAAAAGTTACATTAACTGGAACAGCTGCCCTTTAGCTCTAGAAAAAGGAAACATGAATGAAACTACTACAAAATGTATTTTACTCTTATACCTTCTGATCTTTTATGATCAGTTGCTGTATACTCCTGCATGATAGTGAACTCTTACTGTACATTTACTGCTCACACAATGAAGTGTCTGTAAAGTTGAAAAATGTGGAAAAACATATGCTTCCATATCTGCTTTTTTCCTCTAGAGAGGTTCACTGTTAATGGTTTTATCCATAATATTATTTATATTGGTGTGAAGCAATCCAGGATCAAAGACCTAAAGAGCTTATACATATAAATATTGCAAAATCATTACAGCCCTTGGTAATAGTATTTCCTTGAAGCTTGACAAGAAAAACTATACACATATATTAGAACTTACCTTTAATAATACACAAATTGTAAAACATTAAAAGAATTTATGGCTTGTATTAGAAGAAGCACTTATATGCACATTTTCAGTATATTTCAATTCAATACCATTTGCTGAATATTTATGTTAATAAAGAAACAGTGATGAAAAACATGTAGATAGGTCTGAAAAACAGGTCAAGAGATACTGTCTTCAAACCCAGATCAGGAATCATGCTAGACTATGTGCATACTTAATAAAGATGGTACTAGAATCAACAGTGGTCCTTTTGCAGCTCCCTGAAGCTATCATACAAGAAGCAGAAACACAGTAGTTAGAGTCTGCATCTATAGTCTACAGTTAAAAGTGCTGAAATGTGAATCTCTTTTACTTAGAGTTAGAGAATAAACCATTCACTATGAGACCAGCTTTATCTGTATTTTAAAATAACAATAGCCCATTCAGTATTGCCCATGGTTTTTGTGTATCTATATTCTGACAGTTTTTTTGTATATTAGGATTTTCCGTTTTTGTTGTTATTGTATACATATCTTTCATTTACTATGTGTGTTGTTTGCTTTTCTTTACATATAGAAACTAATAGGAGGGGTTCTTTGAAGTGCAATTCTTTCCTTGTGTCTATGTTGTGTTTACAAACTAGAATGGAACTGAAGGACCCTAGGGCATAATTTTTTTCAGCTGGCTGGACACAGAAATCTGAAAAATTAATATAATTTATTTGAGTTGAACCCACAGATTGCTGTGACCCACAAATACAAAATGGTTGGTTAAACAGACACTCCATGCAAGCTGTACATTTTTATTCACATGGCACAAATTAATAATAAGTAGTGAACAACCTGGAAAACAGATGATTATTGCTTTATCAACTTCCATATGGTAAGGCTGATAGGTGTCTTCCTCTGAAATTTTTCAGTTTTAGCTATGGAAAATATATATACTCAAATAAAAAAAGACAGCTTTTCATCCTGAAATACAGTCTCCCGCTGTTGACTCAGGAGGCTCTGGATTGTCTCTCCACTCACCAGTTGTATTTTATGGGCTATCATCCACAAGAAGGAGATAAAACGCTCATGGAAAAATCAAAATAGAGAAGAATATTTGGCCCAGCAGCAAATGCAGAACTAATTCTGATCAGACTTCAGCATTCAGCCAGGATAAACACAACCTGTATAAATCACTTCTGTGAAGAGACTGTCTTATCTGTCTCTCCTTAGTAGAAGTGTGGGTGCTTTACTGTCTAAAATACACTTTCTGTTCTTGGTAAACTGTGATGGATTGCAATGTCCTTTTTTAAAGAGGTAAACAGATGAACAGTGAATAATGTTCTTCCTTTATAAAAGAGGCCTTCAAAAATACTTCTTAATCTATCAATATAATTAATCTATTAGTTGCCTTTTGAGCTTGAAGCATCTGAATTTTATTCCAGGAACTCCTGCTGCATATTCAAAGTACAAGACTGCCATTGATTAATCACCTGGTAAATTTAGGACTGAAATACTCACTGTGAGTGATGTTTAGGAAAAAAAGCAATGCTAAGTGTTAGGAGGATGAAGCTAAGCGCTTCTTGATGACATTCAGAACTAGGGGCAATGAGTCAAAGCTGGAGCATAGGAGGTTCCATCTAAACATAAGGAAAACATTTTACGGTGAGGTGACAGAACATTGGAACAGGATGCCCTGAGAGGTTGTGGAGTGTCTTTCTCTGGAGATGTGGTCCTGTGTAACCCAATCTAGGTTGCACAGGATCCTGCTCTGGCAGGGACTTTGGACTTGACAATCTTCAAGGGTCCTTCCAATCCCTAACATTCTCCAATTCTTTGACATTTCAGAAATTAACAAAATTAAAACAATGTAAAAAATATTTTAAATTAATTATAAATACATGTTAAAATCAGAACAAATTGATATTGTTTGAGAGCAAATAGGAGCAGGTAGGACTGATCTCTTAAATCTTTGGCAAACAGAAAGAGACTGGGCTTCTTAAGTGTACAGGGGAAGCTGGCATCTGCAAAAGGACCAAAAAAGGGACTTTTCCACAAGAATCAAGATGTAAAAGGGCCTCAAGAGCCCTACTGATTCCTATGAATGGACAAAATGACTAAATTTTCCCATCTGATTAGAGTGCATTTTTCTCCAGGGTTGTCCTCTGTAGCCTAAAACCAGTGTTGGTTATCTCCCATTTCTCTCAGAGTGTGTGTAAAGGCATAGTTATACAGTATCTGTTTTACTTGGTTTTTGTTCTTTTACTTATTTGGGGCTCTTCTCCTTTTCTTCTTGGTGATGAATTCAATAAATTCTTTTCTTTTCAGCAAAGCTGCCTTATTGCCTGTTGAGTTCTCGTCGAGAGCTAGCTGGTGTGCTTGGATTTACAGACACCAACACAGAACCGATCCAGACCTTCATTCTAACCTAGAACATAATGTCACAACTTACCTTGGTGCAGAAGGTGCAAAACCTGATCACAAAAGCAGAGAAGTGATTAGTATCTTCAACTACTACTGAGATTTAATTGATAAAATAACTTAAAATGCAGTTCACAGAACCTTCATTTATCTGTAAAGGGGATTGTAGTGTGGGCTTCAGAATAGTGATCATCTATTAGTTATATAGATTTTATTAACATTACAAAACTTTATCATAAAGGCTTGATACTTTTGCATCCAGACTGTCATCCAACTGAGAGGTGTACGCCTCCAGAGGTAAGAGACTACAAACACCTGTGTGTGTATGTTCTTAAGCTACTGTTCTTGTGGGAGACTGAGAAGAATTGTTAACAAAAGTCTGTGCAGTATTGTGAAAATGTAAAAATATGTATTACTAAATGTTTAGTGCTTCAGTTGGTTCAAATAGCTACAGTCTCCTTTACAACCAGACCATCACTGCTGATCTTCATAATAGTATTATTTTGCTGCAAGTGCATAGAGATAGTTAAGATTCAATAAATATGTTAGAAAACCTGATGTAGATATATGTGCCTAGATACAACAGGTATCTATAATTATGTTTTCAATTGGATACATATTTTTTGGAATACATAATTGCATATTTTATTTTTAATTCATCAGGTAAGGACACCCATTATCCTGGATACTATAAAATTCAGCCTTAAGCATTTTGTCTGCATGAAAAATATCCATTTATAAGTTCAGAATTTCAGAAGATTCATGGAATTTGCATCCAAAAAAGGAAAGCTTTCTTTCTCTTGCTAACAAAAATGACTTGAAATAGCAGAACATGTGTCCTCAAATTACGTAAAAAAAAATCTAATCTATTTTTAAAACTGTGAAAATCCAACTTCTTTTCACTTGAAAATATATTCCTCTATGTATAATACAGATACTCCATAAGATTTCTCTTAATATGAAGATGTAACTTTGTTACTATTTAAAATTAATGTTATTTTAAATGCTTATTCCTGAAACTAGTAGAAATAGATTGCATATTGAATTTAAGAGACAGATACATCACTTTGAAATGTATTAGTAAGATGCAGTTATGTAGTAATGATGGTACTCTTCCATTAATCTTCCTACTGTTTGATCATATGTACATTTTTATTCAGCATTATGCAGCATGGAAAAATACATATCCTTCTAGCATTGCATAAGAAATCAGAAAACAGTATGAAAACTATGTGTCTTCATGCAAACTCTCTCTTTACTAGAAATTAAACTTTTTTAATAAATTTCTGTAGAAATCAGTTCTAAAAATAATATTTTTGAAAAATTTGTTATGATTAATTAGTAGAAAATCATTCCTTATTAATTCTACTATGAATTCTACTAATAAAATTCTAGTTCTTTACTATTAAAAACTCTTCACTCTCATAATTTTTGAAGATTGTTTTTCTTGAGCTGTCTCTGCTGTAGACATGATTAGTTTCCTACAAAACCCTTCCATTGAACGTTATATTGTGAAATTTATAGTGGGTAATGATCTGCCTCTCACTTACATATCCTAGCCTTCCTTTTGTTACTGATATATGCTAAGAAACCCTTCTTGTTTCCCTTTATCCCCCTGGCCAGATTGAATTCTTTCTCTACTCTTGCTTTTCTAATCTGGATCCTGACTGTGCAGACAAGTCATCTGTACTCCTCCCAGTCAGCCTGTCCCTGCTTCCACTGCCTATAGACTTTCTTCTTGGGCCCAAGTAAATCCTGAAGCACCCTGTTAAGCCATGGTAGCCTCATGGCATTCTTGCCCGCCTTTTTCTTTCTTGGAATACACTATTCTTGGCCTTGGAAGACTTGGTCCTTGACTAACAACCAGCTGTCTTGGGTGCCTCTTCCCTCAAGGGCTTCAACACATAATACCCTGCCATGCAGAACCCTGAGAAGGGTGAAGTCGGCTCTCTTGAAGTCCAGGGTTGCAAGCTCGCTAGTAATTTGATGCAGTACAGATAGTAAAAGACACTGTAGGAACAATTAAAGTGATGCAGTCGCAAAACAGGTTAGCTTGATTCTACATGTCATAAAATACACTGTGCTCGCAGCTTCCACTTTCTGAAATCAAGAAACAAAAGCCTAAGTAGGATTGTCACTACAAAGACTTCAGAACTGTTATTACTGTGGAGGGAAAATAGCAGTTAAAAAAAAACTCTGGCACAACTACAAATGGCTATAAACCATTGAATCTAGTCTGAGAATTAGATTATGTTTCAGAACTATCAGTGTAGTGGAACAACAGTTTATTGCAAGCACTGAAAACATGTGCCCTATCACATGTGCCCATGTGATAAATGTATTACTGTGATTATGCATTTCATCTGCCTACCATGAAAGAGGATTGGACATGACGGTGTAAGGAGTACCCTTTGCATTCTCGATTCCAAGAGTAAAGTTTGTTGTCAGTAGGTGAGCAGTCCATATAACTAGTTAAGATACCTAGTTATATTTTACTCTATTTTTTTCCCAGTTAATTTGGAAATGGTAAAGAAATATCATTGCCATTAGCTTTTTGAGTCAATTCTTAAAACTCAAGTTTTCTGTAATCCTGCCATTCTTTCTGAGTGCTAGAATGTCACCACCTGTTGCCATGAGACAGCAGTGTGCCCATGTGGTGGGAGAATCCTCATAGGGGTCTGTGTTTACAAAAATTACATCATCAGGTAATGCTGAGGAGATGCAAGGGAAGCTGTTGAAAGAACTTTATTACAGCCTTCCATGACCTGGTGGAAAATTATAGGCAGACCTAAACTAGTCTCAGGGGTGCAGAGGAACATGGCAAGGAGCACTCAGAAGTCACAAGCTGCACAAAAGAGAACTCATCTGCCAGGGAAGAAAGACTTGGACAGTGGCTTGGCTAATCATTGTGACATGTTTCCCAGAATGATTCTGGAATATATACCATTTCCAAACCAAGCTTAACAAGGGCACAAGCAACCTTCTCTAATTACGGAATCATCTCTAATTTGAGCAAGAGTTAGAGGTTCATTACAGACTGCATTTTTTTCTGATTCTTGTTATGAATTGTTCACACATTTAAAATGACACTTTTGTGAAGTTTACCTTCTGCTCACTAGCTCTAATAATTTTTTATCTGGTGAGTAAACATCTTACAGATACTTTAGCTGAGAGGCATGCATTAGGATTTTGTGGCTGACTTTGCTAAGATTACACAATATAATCTTGGTGATTTGAGATTTGTATATCTTCTTGGATGGTGTTGAGGGTGTTTTTAGAAGTTCTAAAAATGCTTAGTTTCCACATTACTGATTGTACTTAAAGATGACGATGAAATACTTTTAAAACTAATAATGTGTTATAGGTCTCTGTTAATTCATTTTGTTGTTATATATATATGCAAAAAACCCAAGAACCTTAATTCTTAGCAAAAAGAAACCTATCTGGTTTCTTTACGTGAACAGAGGTTATCAGTAACTCTTCTAGGAGTTTGTTATCATGGCTATGCCATGTAGGTACAAGACTCTTGTTCTGGTTTTAATTCCTAATAAATATTTATCTTAACAATCGTAACAGTGCAAACAGGTTGTCCAGATGCTCTTATCTGTGTGTCAGTCTATGTCCCCAGCATCAAGGAATACCTGTCACTTCTACAAACCAACATACTAATTTTATGATGCTACTACTTGGAAGGCACACAATTTCTATTGTAGACACTTGCTACACTTCAATAGTGCATTTGACACAGTCTCACATTATATTGTTGCAGCCAAACTGGGTAGTGTGGACTAGAGGATTGGGTAGTGGAGATGGAAAGTGAACTGGCTGCAGGATAGAAGCCAGAGAGTAGTGGTCAATGGGACAGAGTCTAGTTGGAGGCCTGTATCTAGTGGAGTCCCCCAAGGATCAGTACTGGGACCAGTCCTCTTCAATTTATTCATTAATTACTTGGATGAGGGAGTAGGGTGCTCTGTCAGCAAGTTTGCTGATGACACAAAGCTGGGTGGAGTCACCGATACCCCAGCAGACTGTGCTGCCCTTCAGTGAGACCTGGACAGACTTGAGAGCTGGGCAGAGAGAAATTGAATGAGGTACAACAAGGGTAAGTGTAGAGTCTTGCATCTGGGCAAGAAGAACCTCAGGTCCCAGTACAGGTTTGGGACTCACCTGTTAGCAGTGCAGGAGAAAGGGACCTGGGTGTCCTAGTGGATAGCAAGATAACTACGAGCCAGCAATGTGTTCTTGTGCCCAGGAGGGCCAAAAGCATTCTGGGGGGGGATCAGAAGTGGTTAGCAGATCAAGAGAGGAGCTTCTCCTCTTCTAATCTGCACTAGTGAATATTGTGTCCAGTTCTGAGTCCCTACATTCAAGAAGGACACAGAGCTGCTGGAAGGTGTCCAGCACAGAGCAACAAAGATGATGAAGGAAGTAGAACAGCTCCCTTATGAGGAAAGGCTGGGGGAGCTGCGTCTCCTTAGCTTGGTGAAGAGGAGGCTGAGTGGTGACCTCACTCATGTCTATCAATACGTGAAGGGTGGATTTCAGAAGGAGGATGGAGCCAGGCTCTTCTCAAGGTCATGTAGTGATAGGACAAGGGGCAATGGGTGCAAGCTGAAACATAGGAGGTTCCGTATGAATATCAGAAGGAACTTCTTCACAGTGANNTATGAATATCAGAAGGATCTTCTTCACAACGAGGGTAACGGAGCATTGGAACAGGTTGTCCAAGAGGGTCATGGGGTCTCCTTCTCTAGAGATGTTCAAGACCTGCCTGGACATATTCCTGTGTGACTTGGTCTAGGAGATCCTGCTGTGGCAGGGGGATTGGACTAGAAGATCTTTGAGGTCCCTTCCAATCCCTAATGATTCTATGATCATTGTATTACAGCCTTCTCCTATTCCAGAAATTACTTTTCCGACATTAAATCCTAAATTCCCAGTTTAGGAAGCCTATTATCCCAAACTGTAAGTATATTGACTAAAACAGCAGATTGTGCTTTTACAAAGCTCTAGTGGTTTTCATGTCAGTCAAACAACATTTTACTCTTTTAGAGCTCTCAAGATTCATTCATTATGAAAAACAAATCTGTTAGCACACAAAGTACTTGCAAGTCAATACTGAATCAAGAATGAATGCCTGCTTTACAAAGATCAGACCTGTACCCTAATTTTCTATTTGACTACTCAATTTACCTTGCTTAGATTTTGAAAGCTCACATCAAGTCATGCACCAGTTCCTCAAGCCTATTTTATAAGGATTGTGGGACTGTTAAGTGTAAACAGAAAATATGCCTAAATAGGTAAAGCTAGAAGCACATTGCTGACATAAATTAAATGTCATTAATTTAATAAATTAGAAAGTATCAGTGAAACACTATTTTTAATGGAAAATTAAAGAAAAATTAAGAAAACACCATTATAGAATGTTTCAAAATAGTACTATGAAAATTAATATACAGTATAAGCATGTATTCCTACTGACTATGCCTTTCTTTAATCTAATACATACCTTCATTACATCTTTGAGGTGAGGCATGATAGCCAATGCAGCTCCAGTGCCAGATTGTACTCCTTCATCTACTACACCATGCTTGTGTTTCTCTACGCCAGTCTTACAAAGCCCTTATTCTATGTGGAATATGTTTTTTTTTTATACTAGCTATACAGAAACATGGCTAACACATATGAAAAAAAAGTAAAATTAATTTGACATAGCCATTAGACAAATTTCTGTGACAGTTAAGTCAAATACAAAGCTCCAGGCAGATCAAGGTAAGTTCAGATGAAGCAAGCATGACAAGCCTCATTTCTGAGCCCTTGCAAACTCAGTGTAAAGCTTATATGTTTCCAACAGTTCCATGATCATGCTACAGCATCATCTGATAATCACAGGCAAAAAACAGAAACTATGCTATATACATATATATGAGTGAGTGTGCGTGTGTGCATATAAAATGCTACCTCCTCTGTTCCCAAAACTTGTAAACCATGAAACTGTGTAAATTCTTTGATATCTGGGACTAGATTGACTCCTAACTTTTGGTCTTTCTATGCCATAAAGCTGTAAGAGATCATGCTGCAGTTTATGAGCTTGTGAAGTAATATTCTACTACAGAGTAGGATCAGACCTTGCTTACTTGTTCAGAACAGTGAGTAAAACTGAATATTCAACAGTGTGTTCTGGCTAGGTATCTTAGCCAGTATCAAAGCTAGTTCTTATTTCATGTGGAGAGTCACACAACCAACCCTTGGCATTAGTTAAGCTCTTTAAGTCTGTTCATGTGTGGACACTTATTTAGGAAAATTCTTTAGATTTGTTCAACATAATTAAGTTTCTGTCTGGTCACTTCAGAAGAAGGCAGCCCTCAGACTGCATCCAGTTGGTTTACTCTCGAAGCAAATTAAAGCCACCTCTTATTTGTAACAAAATATTATATAGCAACTCAATTATATATAATCCTTTTTTTCAATATGTTTCATAAAATTCTTACATATTTCAATGTTTACAGCCTGTAGGTCATTACAAATTCTGTTGAACTTGGGAGTTCATATAAATACATTATTGACTAAATGATATTGTCATTATTTTGACCTTCATGTCTCATCATATTAAGTACAACTAATCTCAGTTTTCCAAGCATAACTGTTAGTAACCCATGGTCTACTAGTACCACACATCTTATCAAGAGATTGATTCTCTATTTGCCAATGAAACATTGGATATATAATTGTTATAATAAATAAACACAGTTTTAGCTAATGGATGTTAACTTATGTCTGTAGGTTCCAGATTTTTGTTTAGGACTGAGAATATTAAAACATTTCTATCCATTGTTTTTGCACATAAAAATGCCTCTTCTTTGGCCTTCTTCCCCACCCCTCAGCTGCATGCCTGCTGAGAAAATAATTTCTTCGTAGTGGTACTGGAAAATATATATGCACTTGTGAATCAAGTACTATGTAGATAATCTTACTTACTTTCACACTTGAATGGCTATTCTGAATGAATACTATCTCTTTCATCAAAGTACTGAAGCCATTAGCTACATTTATAAGGATAGCCAAAACCATTAACTTAAAGTGCAGGAAAAGCAGGCAATAAAGACATTCCAAATCACAGAATTACAGAATAAACATGGTTGGAAGGGACCTACTAGATCACAGAGTCCAACCGTACCCACACCAACAAAAAAATACCTGATAGATAGAAAAACACAAAATAATCTCCCCCAGGCCTGCCACTATAGCATGTCACCATGTCTTCATGCTTAATACCTCCAAGGATGGTGACTCAACCACCTCTCTGGGAAAGCCATTCCAGTGCCTCACCTCTCTTTCCGGAAAGAATTTCTTTTGAAGATCTAATCTAAAACTCCCCTGCCTCAACTGCAGACCATTGCCCCTGGTTCTGTCNGTGAAACACTATTTTTAATGGAAAATTAAAGAAAAATTAAGAAAACACCATTATAGAATGTTTCAAAATAGTACTATGAAAATTAATATACAGTATAAGCATGTATTCCTACTGACTATGCCTTTCTTTAATCTAATACATACCTTCATTACATCTTTGAGGTGAGGCATGATAACCAATGCAGCTCCAGTGCCAGATTGTACTCCTTCATCTACTACACCATGCTTGTGTTTCTCTACGCCAGTCTTACAAAGCCCTTATTCTATGTGGAATATGTTTTTTTTTTATACTAGCTATACAGAAACATGGCTAACACATATGAAAAAAAAGTAAAATTAATTTGACATAGCCATTAGACAAATTTCTGTGACAGTTAAGTCAAATACAAAGCTCCAGGCAGATCAAGGTAAGTTCAGATGAAGCAAGCATGACAAGCCTCATTTCTGAGCCCTTGCAAACTCAGTGTAAAGCTTATATGTTTCCAACAGTTCCATGATCATGCTACAGCATCATCTGATAATCACAGGCAAAAAACAGAAACTATGCTATATACATATATATGAGTGAGTGTGCGTGTGTGCATATAAAATGCTACCTCCTCTGTTCCCAAAACTTGTAAACCATGAAACTGTGTAAATTCTTTGATATCTGGGACTAGATTGACTCCTAACTTTTGGTCTTTCTATGCCATAAAGCTGTAAGAGATCATGCTGCAGTTTATGAGCTTGTGAAGTAATATTCTACTACAGAGTAGGATCAGACCTTGCTTACTTGTTCAGAACAGTGAGTAAAACTGAATATTCAACAGTGTGTTCTGGCTAGGTATCTTAGCCAGTATCAAAGCTAGTTCTTATTTCATGTGGAGAGTCACACAACCAACCCTTGGCATTAGTTAAGCTCTTTAAGTCTGTTCATGTGTGGACACTTATTTAGGAAAATTCTTTAGATTTGTTCAACATAATTAAGTTTCTGTCTGGTCACTTCAGAAGAAGGCAGCCCTCAGACTGCATCCAGTTGGTTTACTCTCGAAGCAAATTAAAGCCACCTCTTATTTGTAACAAAATATTATATAGCAACTCAATTATATATAATCCTTTTTTTCAATATGTTTCATAAAATTCTTACATATTTCAATGTTTACAGCCTGTAGGTCATTACAAATTCTGTTGAACTTGGGAGTTCATATAAATACATTATTGACTAAATGATATTGTCATTATTTTGACCTTCATGTCTCATCATATTAAGTACAACTAATCTCAGTTTTCCAAGCATAACTGTTAGTAACCCATGGTCTACTAGTACCACACATCTTATCAAGAGATTGATTCTCTATTTGCCAATGAAACATTGGATATATAATTGTTATAATAAATAAACACAGTTTTAGCTAATGGATGTTAACTTATGTCTGTAGGTTCCAGATTTTTGTTTAGGACTGAGAATATTAAAACATTTCTATCCATTGTTTTTGCACATAAAAATGCCTCTTCTTTGGCCTTCTTCCCCACCCCTCAGCTGCATGCCTGCTGAGAAAATAATTTCTTCGTAGTGGTACTGGAAAATATATATGCACTTGTGAATCAAGTACTATGTAGATAATCTTACTTACTTTCACACTTGAATGGCTATTCTGAATGAATACTATCTCTTTCATCAAAGTACTGAAGCCATTAGCTACATTTATAAGGATAGCCAAAACCATTAACTTAAAGTGCAGGAAAAGCAGGCAATAAAGACATTCCAAATCACAGAATTACAGAATAAACATGGTTGGAAGGGACCTACTAGATCACAGAGTCCAACCGTACCCACACCAACAAAAAAATACCTGATCGATAGAAAAACACAAAATAATCTCCCCCAGGCCTGCCACTATAGCATGTCACCATGTCTTCATGCTTAATACCTCCAAGGATGGTGACTCAACCACCTCTCTGGGAAAGCCATTCCAGTGCCTCACCTCTCTTTCCGGAAAGAATTTCTTTTGAAGATCTAATCTAAAACTCCCCTGCCTCAACTGCAGACCATTGCCCCTGGTTCTGTCATTAGTCACCAAGGAGAAGAGGCCAGCACCCACCTCTCTACAACCTCCCTTCAGATAGCTGTAGAGGGGATGTGGTTCCTCCCTCAGCCTCCTGTCCTCCAAACTACACATGCCCAGCTGCCTCAGCCTCTCCTCATGTGACTTGTCCTCTAAAATCTCAATGTCTTTCCTGTAATAAGGGGACCAGAACTGGACACAGTACTAAAGATGAGGCCTCACAAGGAATGAGTACAGGGGCACAGTAACTGCCCTTCTGCTGACCACACTATTCCTCATACAGACCAGGATCCTGTTGGCTTTCTTGGCCACCTGGACACATAGCTGTTTCATATTAAGCTGGCTGTCTACCAGCACCCCCGCGTCCTTTTCTGCTGGCCTGCTTTCGCACTAGTCATTCCCAGGCCTATAGCATTGCCTGGAGTTTTGACCGAAAGGCAGGACCTAGCACTTGGCCTTATTGTACCTCATACAATTGGCCTCAGCCCATCAATGCAACCTGTCCAAGTCCCTCTGCAGATCTTTGCTGCCCTCCAGCAGATCGACATTCCCACTTAATTTGGTGTTGTCTGCAAACAGAGGGTGCTCTCAATCCCTTTGTCCGGGTCATAAGTAAAGACCAGTGACTGGATAAGTCTTATATAGCCATAAGTGCTCATTTTGAAAAAGAAGTTCCATTAAATACTATACGGTCAGAAATTGCAGCTCTTAAGCAGCCATTTATCTTAGCCAATTAAATGATTCATTATGGACTAGAGAGTCACTGATGAATGAAATACCAACCAGAGAATACAGTAGGGACTTGATTCAGTAAACTGTGAAGTTCAACAGATTAATACTTACATACTTATCAACATTCTACCAAAACCCTTTAGACTTCAATGCTATACAACAGGACTTCTCTCATATTAGTGCAAATAATTGTGTGAAAAAGAAATATGTTTGGTTAAGAATATTTCACAAAATGCTGTAGAAAAGATATTTATTAGATGTAATGTCTATGACAGTCCAAATGGGAATGTTACCTCTTGTGGGCATGCATTGCTTTCCTTCAATAAAAATTCAACCACAAAAGGAGTTATGTAAAGAATAGTACTCACGCTGACTAATATTTGAGAACTCTGGAGATTATACTTGATTTGAAATTAGAATAGAAGCACTCTGAAACATTCCCTGAACAACTTTTCCTCTTCCTGAGAAGCTTAATAGGACAAGCCTCCCTATTCTAGTGCCAAAATTCTCATAGAATTTCTTAGTATATTTAGAAACTCTACACTCCATTACTGTTCTACAGTGTCTCTCGTTTCTTTTTTCACATGGACTCTCAAATATATGAAGCAGTAGATGTAAATGACCTGGCATTAGTCTATCAAAGTAATTCTAGACAGGTCAAATAAGTAAAAGCAAATCTCACTGCAAAAGGTCTTATGAGAACAATTTATACAATAAATTCCCAGCAGAGAATGCAGTGATGGTGAGCTATAATTATGCAGGTTTGAGCCAAATTTTATCATTTTTACATACAAAAAATTTGTTCTCAGATAGAAAGAATTTGGAAACAGCTGTCTTCAGCTGTGCAAACTGCAGACAACTTGTTAAAAATACCACAAAATAATGTTTGCACATAGTCTACTAAGTGGAAAAAACAACACATTTATAAAATACCATTTGAATATACTATACTGGTATTTCTTCTAAAATAATAACTCAGGTAAAAAAACATGCTAGTTTTGCCTACATGTATTAGTGAACCATCAAAGTGGACCAAGACTGGAGGAAAGAGAGAGAAAAAAAGAAAAAAGCAGAATCATTTTCCAAGTAATATTTGGGCTTAAAATAAAAGGAAGTTCCTCAAAAGTGTTTCTGCTTAGCAATCAAGAACATAAAAAATACCCTTCTTTTTTTGATCATCTATCACTTCATTCAACCACCCAGTTATGTCATTTCTATATACTTAATCAGATTTTTTAACACATGCAAAATCCTCATCTACCATATAGGAAGCTCCTGTAAGGTTACTTTGTCTGTAAAATGCAAATTGTGGAGATAGATAAAACATTGTCAGTAGTAACTAATGGTCTCAGCCTCCTCACTAGGATGTTATCAAGCACATGATTTTATCAGAGTAAAAGAAACTTTCAGATAGTACTACATATAACATCCTGTAATGTGCCAAGCTGTAAAAAAAATCCCACAGATGTGAGAAGCACAAGTGAAATCCTCTTTAGAGACTAAATTGGGCCCTCTAATAAGAATGAAACTAAAAATTCAAGGGACGGAGTCTTCAGAGCAGAGCTAAACTAGTCTGGCCCAGACTGAACAATTGATTTTTCTGTTACTCTCTGTCATTAATCTGCTATACTTTCTGCAGTAGTTTCAGATAGTCAAATCATGGAAAGACAGGAAAGGGTAAAGAGGAGAGATGCATAAGTGTTACAGAGGAAGAGTAAGGTTAGTCTTTGAGGAAGATAATGCACAGAGGGGTAGTAAGTTCTAGGCATTTAACACCATTTTCTGTTTTCCAGATTTTAAAATGAAAAATAGAATTTACAAAGTTCTGATTTTGTTTAATATTAAAATTCATTGTATGTATTCTGTCTCATGCACTTACACTGGCATTTCCAGCTCTTTTCCAAACATACCTTTTCCTTGTCTAGTTTGATTTTGCAAGCATTATAACAGGTTTTTACAACACATCTAGGTTGAAAATGCATGAGCAAGGTTTTAGTAGTAGAGGTACTAGTACCTCTCCTTAGTTACCAAAAACTTCTATCTACAAGAACAAATCTTAGTTGAAAGAGATGGGTAGAATGAAAGAAACAGAAATTACAACAAACGTCATCTGAAAAATTTATAGAACCAGATGGTTCCTTCAACTCAGTTTTTGATAAAAAAAAGCTGTCTTAGGATCTTTCTTATCTAAAGAAAAAGAAAGATAAAGAAAAATTCTCACCATTGATCCTCCAGCCACATAATACACAAAGCACAAGATGCACAAAGCCCATTGAGCACTACCTTCTGTTTCTTCTATACCCCCTTATTATTTCCTTCTAACCAGACACCTTCAATTTCTGCTTTCAAATCAGTATTTTTTCTGGCTGTGAGAATGCACAGAGGACCTACAGAACAGATGCATTCGCTGACAGATGTAATGCTGTAAATGAGGAGATGTTTTAATGGTGCTTAATTCACATCTTTCAGAAAGTAACTTCAGCATAAACGCATCTTCATATTATAGTTGATTAAAAGCACCTCAATTTTTCCATAATAGTTTTATAATTGTTTGATTTTTATTGTTGAAACATACAATATTGGAGCAGTGTGTTGCTCTGTTAGGTAACATTATTATAGAATGTTAAAAAGATGAAGCTATCTAAAATATACATTAAAAATATACGTACTTTAGGTAAATGCTACCGGTTACAACTGCTATAAAAAAACCTTTTAAGATAGAAAAAGTACTTCAGATTAATATTTTTTAAAAAGTGAAATGAGACACTTACTTTGTCATTAACAAAAATAATTAAAATGTTAAATAATTAAAATTATGTAGCAATCTTTTAATTTCCTTATGCTCTGCAATTGAGGCAAGAGTTATGATCCGTTAATGTGCAATCAGATGACCATTTAAATTAAGTAAACAGCATTGCAAACAAAAGGGAAATGATGGTGACCTGTTAAACTTAACTTCACATGGAGTCAAAATTCACCATAAAACATGGAGTGTCATATATAATTTACACTCCAAACCAAAGCTATTTTATTATTAAAATCACAGTGCATGTAAGTGCTGTAGGAAAAATATTCTACGGAGATGGAAATAGAAACAAATGAAAATGTGCAGTAAAATGAAAATGCTACTTGAATACATTAGTTGAGTGAAGACTGTACATCACTACGGATTGTATGAAAATACAGTGAAAACTGAAAAATCAGAAAGCTAAATATTCATCTTCTCACTCAAATCACAAGGAAAATCTCCTGTTAGAGGAGCTGAGTTTATCCACCAGTGACAGACACTTTCAAGTAGCCTGAGACCAGAAAGGTTTCTGTGATGAGGTAATGAAGCCAGAGGTAGGAGGTTCGGCCCTGTTTAAGGTTAGGAAAAATAGATTTAGACTATAAGGAGTCAGAAAGACCCCCATCCTGGATAACATTTTCTGCTACTCAGAAAGCCTGAAGCAACTGGGCTAATAGCCCATTTGGATGAACAGGGGACACCAGGCCATGAAGATGCCTGGAGCTGGGAGCAAAGTTTTTGAGGCAAGGAAAGAAGGTTTGTGACCAGTGTAGAGGAGAGGTTGTGGGGGTATTGCCATCTATCCTGCACCCTGACTCTGCCTAAGGGTGAGCCAGCCCATCCTCATCTTCTTCATCCCAGACCTTTTCCTGGACCACTGCTGTTTCTGCCACCCCTCCCTGCTCCGAGTCAAGCTGAGCTGAACTGCACAGCAGGACACCGGACTAATCCCCTGCTACTGCTTCAGAAAGCCCTGCTAAGCAGCTGTGGGATCGTCTGCTTCTGCCAACCTTGTCAGGTTTTGGGGGTGGTGGAGACACAGAGAGGGTACGTCACAGTGGATGGGAGTCTGGGGGCAGGAATGGGAGCCTGAATTGGAGGAAGATGCTGCAGATGGATCCGGACAGGCTGGGTTAATAGGGAGAGGCCAACAAGATGAGGTTTAACAAAGCCAAGTGCAGGGTCCTACATTTTGGCCACAATAACCCCCAGCAGAGCTACAGAATGGAGGATGAGTGGTTGAATATTGGCCTGGCAGAGAGGGACCTGGGAGTTCATTTGACAGCTGGTTGAACACGTGTCCAGTGTGCTCAGGTGGCACAAAAGGCCAATGGCATCCTGGCTTGTATCAGGAATAGTGTGGCCTGCAGCACTAGGGATGTAATTCTCTCCATGTACTGGGCACTGATGAGGCCTCACCTTGAGTAGTGTGGGCAATTCTGGGCCCCTCGCTTCAAGAAAGAGATTGAGGGACTGGAGTGGGCCCAGACTAGAGCAAAGAGGCTGGTGAGGGGACTAGAGAGAAAGTCTTATGAAGAGAAGCTGAGGGAGTTGGAGTTGTTTAGCCTGGATGAGAAGAGACTCAGATGGGACCTTATCACGCCCTATAACTTCATGAAGGGAAGCTGTAGACAGGTGGAGCTCAGGGTCTTCTCCCAAGCAACTATTGATAGGACAATAGAGCATGGCCTGAAGCTGCACCAGGATAGATTTAGGTTGGATGTTGGGAAGCACTTCCTCACAGAAAGGGTGATCAGACACTGGAATGGACTGCCCAGGGAGATAGTAGAGTCCCCATAGATTTATAGAATGGTTCAAGTGGTGTAGTCCCCATCTCTGGTGGCATTTAATGAAAGACTGGACATGGCACTTAATGTCTAGGAGATTGTAGTGATTCTGGGTCATAGGCTGAGCTTGATGATCTTGGATATCTTTTCCAGACTTCATAATTCTGTGATTCTGTGACACACTGTTATAGGATCAAGACACAGATGCGTATTTCATAAACATGGGAAGGTCTGTCAATCACTATCCCTTGTTCTTGTGGGTGGCTTCAACTTAGCAGCTATCTGCTGGAAATAAAAAACAGTAGTAAGAAAACAGTCCAGGAGACTTCTGGAGTGTGTGGAAGACAACTTCCTGACACAGCTGGTGATGGAGTCAGTTAGGGAAAAATCACTGGTTTTCCAAAATATTGTTTCCCAAATCCAGGAAACATAACAGCAAAAACAGGTTACCCCTCTTAAATAGGTTATTGCATAGGTGTCTCAGCTTAGCCAGAGGTATAAGCTTCAACAACCAAGTTCTGGGCCCTGCTCTTAGGTCACAACAATCCAGTGTAATACTATGGTCTTGGGAAAGTATGGTTAGAAAGCTGCCTAATGGAAAAGCAACTGGAGGTGTTTATTAGCAGCCATCTTAATAGGAGACAGCAGTGTGCCCATGTGGCCAAGAAACACTGTGGTCACCAGGAGTACAGAAGTGATTGTACACATGTAATAAGCATTAATGAGGCCACCTCTTGAGTACTGAATTCAGTTTTGGATCACTGTCTTGGGTTATGGAATATAGAATTTGTATTCTATTTTCATCTGTTGAAAGCAGTTGAGAAGCTATGCGGTTTTGTCTCTTGTAACTCCAGGGAGATGGGGGAGTGAATGCCTTGTACTGGCCCAATTGTTAAAACCAGGTGGGGCAATGTTTCTTAACTATCTTCTGCTGATGGACCATTAAGGCTCATATCATCCCATTGTGAGACGCTTCACCCAGTGGGGGGAGCTGACCATTCCCACCTGCATAAAATGGGACTCAGGAACACTGCAGGCTGGCTCTACTGGATTTTGCAGAGGAAAAGAGCTATACAGCTACCTTTGCTCCAAGCTGCCTGCCTCAGCCTAGCCCAGTTTCGAGGTCCCCCGGGCGAACTCGGACCTCGAGGTTCCCCCCCCGCACGGTTCCCCAGGAGTGCCGGGAGCCGACAGCATCGACAGGAAAAAAGCTACATAGCTACCACTGAACCTTCCGAGGAGGAGCAGGCCCCTTTTTTTCTGCAGCATCACTGTTTTGACAGAGCCACATCCATCGCTCCAGGAGGACTGCAGCCACATCGCTGTTCTGAGCGAGAGCCGCGTCCGCCGCTCCAGAGGGACTGCAGCCACCACCCTGACTAACAGGGTGTCAGGTTGACTCTGTCGGGGTCCCTAGGACCTTCTTTTGTCTGGTTGTTTGTGTGTACTATCGGTGGGGTTTTTTAGTGTTCTTAGTAAAGAATTGTTGTTCGTTTTCCCAAATCTTTTTGCCTGGGTCCCTTCCAACCCCTAACATCCTATGATCCTATGAAATTGCAAAATTATAATATTCTGGAGGGAGGGGTTTGACAGTCTCCATTCCAAGGGAGACTCCAGCTTTCCCTAACCGATAGCTGTCTTCCCGAACCGAGACAATCACTCAATACAATAACATCACTGAGGTTCTGGAGTGTGTCTGAGGAAGGGCAGTGAAGCTGATGAACGGTCTAGAAAGAAGTCTTATGACAAGCTATGTCTAATGGTCAGTGCTGGCGCCAGTTCTACTCAATATATTAATCAGCAACCTGCATGCAGGGACTGAGTGTAGACTCAGCAATATTCTGATTATATGAAACTAGGAGAAGCAGTCAACCAGAAGACTGTGCTGCATTCAGAGTGACCTGGACAGGTTGAAGAGTTGGGCAGAGAGAAACAAGACTGAAATTCAGTGCATTAAGGGAAGAACAATTCCATTTACCAGTACAGGTTAGGGACTGGCTTGCTGGAGAGCAGCTATGGGGAAAAGAGCCTGTCTGATCATGAGCCAGGAGTGTGTCATAGTGGCCAAGAAAGTCATTTCTTAGGTGCATTAAGAAGAATGTGATGAGGCTGGAAAAGACCTTAAAGATCATCCAGTCTAACCTAAAACCAATCAAGTAAACCTAACATCTGACATCTAGATCATGCCACTCAGCACTTCATCCAGCCTAATCTTGAACACTTCCAGAAACGGCAACCTGACCACCTCCATGGGCAGCCCCTTCCAAAACCTGATCACTCTTTCAGTGAAAAAGTTTTTCCTATGTTAATTCTAAACCTCCCATGATGGAGCTTAAAACTATGACCCCTTGTCCTATCTGCAGTGTCCAGGGAGAAAAGACTAACCCCTGCATGACTATAACCACCTTTTAGGTAGTTATAGACAGTGATAAGGTCACCTCTGAGCCTCCTCTTTTCCAGGCTAAACAGACCCAGCTCTATCAGCCCCTCCTCGTAGGGCTTACCTTCNCCTCGTAGAGCTTACCTTCCAACACCTTTACCATTCTATTTGCTCTTCTTTGGACTCATTCTAGCACTTCAACATCCTTCCTAAACTGAGGGGCCCAGAACTGAACACAGTACTCCAGGGGTGGTCTAACCAGTGCTGAATACAGCACTCCCTCTCCCTGCTGGCCACACCATTCCTGATACAGGTCAGGATGCCATTAGCCCTCTTGGCCTGCTGGGCACATTGCTGACTCATGCTAAGTAGGTGAAGGGGATTTCTCTGCCTCCTCTATTCTGCCCTGTTTAGGATGCCTCTGGAATCCTGCATCCCATTATGGGATTCCCAGTTCATGAGTGATGGAGAAAGTCCAGTGCAGAATGAATAATACATTCGGGAGGCTGGAACATCTGCCTTATGAAGAAAAGCAATGAGAACTGTCTATTTAGCTTGGAAAGAGGGACACAGACGGGGAGAACTCACTAATGCTTATAAATATCTAAGAGGCAATTGTCGTTATGATAGGACCATGTTCTTCTTGGTGGTGCCTAGTCATAAGCCATGGTTTAAACCAGAACATAGGTTATTCAATTTGAATGTGAAGAAAAACTTTTTTTACAAGGTGGGTAACAGCACTGGAACAAGATGCCCAGAGACGTTATGGTGTCTCTCTCTTTGGAGACATTAGAAGCCTGTCTGGACCTCTCCATACCTCTCCATAAATCCCCATGAGGAGGTTGTAGTAATGTCTCTTGTCACAAGTAACAAGCAATTGGATGAGAGTAAATTACCTCAGATTGTGCCAGAGGAAGTTTAGTTTGGATATTAGGAAAATCTTCTTCTCTGAAAGGCTCTGAAAGAGCTTCTTCTATGAAGCTCTGAACTCGATGATCTTAAAGGTCTTTTTCACACAAAATATTCTATGATTTTATATTCAAATTTTCTGTCATCTTTTTCTTTATTTTTTCCCCTTAGGATAAGAATTCTAAATTCTATGTATCTCTACAATTTTTATTTACACCTTGCTAGTTTTCAAGCTGTTCAAAAATATAAATATTAGACAAGTTCATTCCCTTGAACCATTACCATGTTTCAGTATTTCTTCAGTTTTCAGCATGAGGTGCTCCCTTAGCAATAGACAGTACCCTATCTTCTATAAAAATAATTCCTATCTCATCCCTTTTAAATAATGGTTGTCACATCAAATGATTTATTAGAATCCAGACAGGCTCATTTCCCTTGTCTAACATAGTTTTATTTTATCAGAGAAAGTTATCAGGTATGGCTAGTATTATCTCTCTTTGATAAGTACAAGACATTCACAGACTTGTCTGGATGTATCCTGCCCATATACACTATCAGTTTACATTTGTTTCTCAACTGGAATCCACCAGTACAAGATCACCCCTGCAAAAGTCACTTGTATTAGATACGAGATTTCTTATAGGGAAATTGAATTCCAAGTTAAATATAATTTTATTAAGTTCTTGTGATTCAAAGAATTTTGAAGACTCCATGTAAAGGTGAAGACTAAATCCAACAACACAAAATACATATTCTTGAAGAAATCTGGCTTAAAAGGAGCTATATTTGTGATTGTCACACCAGACACATTTTATTCATAATAGCGGCATCTTTCTTCTAAATGTTCTTTCCCCTTCAATACAAATATTAGCTTTTACAGTTCTTGTATAGATGTTTCTCTAGTCTACTTCTATACAAATCAGTCAGTACAAGCAGCAAAAGATAAATCTCCCAAGAAAAAGATAAACGAGATATCATTTCTCTACAGTAAACGAAGGTCCCCATTTTCAGGTAAAAAAGTATCCCTGATGCTTCAGAGGAGGAATGAAAATAAAAATAGTAAAACAGCTAGTATACTTGATTGCTTAGGAGAACTATTTCCTGATGCTTACAGTGGTTTTGCTGATGCATTCATGAAATATGCTCAAATAAAATTCAGTGGAGTTGTTGCCTAAGTAAGTTCAAAATTAAGGTCACACAAAATAAAGCTGTAGTAAGAACACAGTCTTTGTGAATCTGCATGTTCATACTGGAGAAGATAAAACCAGCTAGATTCAAGGCTAGAGAGAAAGCTCTCATCAAGAGATGAGAGAAAGGAAATAAATTTTCATCAGTTTGTGTGCCCAAAATTTTCATCTGTTTGTGTGCCCAACATCAAAGAAATGGTCATTGCCCCACAGACGTCCACTGAAAGAATTTATCAAAATTGTTAAAAACTGCAGTTCCATTAAAACACTACATCCTCTTCTAGCTGTCCTTTCTCCATTCTCTTGATGGTTTCACTCTTTCCTATATAAAACTGCTTCAATAATAACAGGGAACAATTTTTCGTCTGTCTGTCAGAGTAATCACTTTGAGTATGAATGATGCCTTTCCCTTTCTTTTTCCATTAACAGATTGGGAAATGGAAGCTGGAACTTAAAATAGAAATGAGGGGAAAAAAGGACCTAGGAAAAAATTATCACCTGTAGTGCAGTCAGCATGTGTATTAGGACATTAATGTCATCCTTATCATGATAATGGAGATGGTTCTAATACTACATTATGGGGTTTTTTCACTTTTAGATGATTAAAAAAACCTTTTTTCTTCTCTTCTAGCTGAAAGAAGGAGGGCATTACTAGCAATGAAAATGTAGGTAATTATGGCACAGACACTTGAAGTGACATGCAAATTTACACAGAAAGTAGATCAAGATCATCACACCCCATGTGTCTCAAGTAACACTTAAGTCTCTTAATTATATGAATATATGAGAAATTGTGACTGTGTATGCATTTTACAAGGGCAGAATTTGTTCCATCCTACTGTCTGGAGAAAAGGATGAAAGACTGCAATGTGCTTTAATTTATTCTCCTGTGTGCAAATTTATTGTGTATGCAAAAACAGATACTGCTGTGATTAGACTTAATAAAATTAGGACTCCCTGATGCCTTGCTTGTACAGACATTGTTAAAATTCTTATAGAGTATTTTAATTTCATTGTGAAACTCAAACTTTATTATCTCTTCAGCTCATTTGTAATTTAATTTGTTACATGTTTTTTATTTTCTCTTCTGATAATTACACCAGTAGTTCACCTTTCTAATACATGATCTTTCTTACAGTACTGTACTTTCTATAATAGGCTAGATACTATTTGTGTGTTGCTGATTTTCTGGTTCAAATTATTCTTTCTACAAGACCCATGTTCCTTGTAACAGAAATCCATCTCTGTATACAGGTAGTTCCTTTTCTTAACCCACTTCCATACTCCATAGTGCAAAATACAGTTTCTCCTTTTCATAGAGTCATACTATGTTTTTGGTTGGAAAGGACCTTGAAAAATTACCTAGTCCAACCTGCCCAGAGTACCATCCAACATGACTTTGAATGTTAGCATGGATGGGACATCTACCATCTCTCTGGGCGACCTGTGCCAGTGTTTCACTACCCTCATGGTAAAACATTTCCTTCTATCTAGTCTGAATCTTCCCCTATTTAGTTTAAAATCATTACCTTTTGCCCTGTTGCAACATTCTCTGCTAAACAAGTTATCCCTTCTTATAGTCTCTCTTTTAAGTATTGAAATGCCACAATAAAATCACCACAGAGTCATCTCTGAACAACCCCAACTCTCTCAGCCCATTCTCATTCATTTTTGTGATCCTCTCTGGACCCATTCCAACAGGTCCATGTCCTCCTTCTGTTGAGTGCAATACTCCAGTACTCCCAGTGACGTCTATCCTGGCTGAAGATTAAGAGGTTTACACAGGCCCACTTCTCCTGCTTGGCTTGGTGTCTCTGGATGGAATCCAATCCCTCAGGAATACAGGCATGTTCAAGCATAACTTTGCTAGAGAGAATAAACAGAATAAAGGGAACAACTGTAAAATAGAGAGACCAGTTTTCCTCTCAGTATTCCTGCTGCTAAATTTTTGTTGGAAAGCTGTTCTTGTTTCTGTTCCATATGCAAGTTGATGATTCAACTGTTCAGTGAGGTTGATGGATCATTTTCTAGTGGCATAAGCAGGCAGATATTTCTAGCACATACTGCTAGACCTTTGCAGTTTCTAAGTTTTGTCATACTTACTTTGGTTGGGCAAAAATTGTTTCACTATGCTGGAAGCATTCTAGCTGCTGCTGCTAGTGGTGGTAATTGTATTGCTCAAAAAGAAAAGCTGCATTTCTCACTGCTTCTCTACCCTACTTCTAATGAATACTATGAGGTCTGTTGTTGGTATTTGTGCATCTTCTGTAACATGCAGCATAGATAAGCATTTTTCAATATCTCAAGCCCCTTCTTCCCCTAATAATTTTCTGCATAGCGCCTATATATGTGGTTTATACACAAAGCAAGACAAAAGCTAGCTCAACTATTCCAAAAAGAATATACCCAGCTCAGCATAGTTTAATAAGGAATCAAAGCTATAGTGATTTTAGCCACAGTCCAGCTGCTCTCAAATGGATTGTGACAAAGATCTAATTACACCACATTCAGAAAATAATTATTTTTTAAAAAGGTATGCTGTGTGTGGACCAGAGACTTAAATTACTGTGTGCTCTTGGGTCAACTAGTACTGTCACTGTGGTTTCTTCTTAAGCATGCCTTATGAAGTTACACAGAAAAGAAGGAAAAACCCAAACAGATGGGTTTTTCATACCTTCTTAATGTTAAAGCAAAGGCTGAGAAGTTTAGTTTGTTAACATGGTGTTTTGGGTTTGGTGGAACTCCAGTGTACCGCATAAAGCTCTAGAGATAAGAACTTGTATTTCAGAAAAATATAAACCATTGTTTTCTCCCCTAATCTGAGATTAAAAGTCAGGCATCACTTGTCACTGCAGTTTCATAGAATCATGGATCATTTAGGATCAAAGTTATTAAAATCTTTAACTGTAAGAACAAGCAATGAAGGCTGTACATTGTCAAGCTACTCTATGAGTTTACAGAATATATTGATTTTAGTAATCTTTTAGTAATAAAATACAATTCCAGTTGAAGTGGGATATTTGGAGGTAATTTATGTGTTACATACACCAAAGACTGTAAATGACCAGTTACTTTTCTTCTGCTTTTTAAGACTTGCAAGTGATGACATAAAACAATGCAGTTGAGTATAAGTCATTTGAAATTAATCACTTTAGTATAATTAACTCTTTTTAACCACTAGTTTTATAATTCATTACCTTTATTTCCCTTCTCTCTCGGCTTTAGCAAGGCAATCACCGTGGAGGGAGCAGAGTGGGCCCTCTTTACAAGAGGTAAAGCTGGAAGTCGCAGTCAGAACTCATGCGGGCAATGAGACAGAGCTGAGCCCCGAGTGCTGTTTTTATTGAGGTTTCAGGATGATCTGGGGATTTTCCTTAATGGGGGAGTCAGGAGTAAGTCGCTGACTTTCGGTTCTCTCTCAGCTTTAGCAGGGCAATCACCGCAGGGGGTGCAGAGCTGGCCCTCTTTAAAAGAGGTGAAGCTGGGAGTCACACTCTGAACTCACGCAGCAGTGAGACTGAGCCAAACCCGAGTGCTGACTCCTGGCTGCCAGGAGGGGTAAAATAAAACAAAAAAAACCCCCAAAAAACAGAAATCAGAGAGGAAGAGAGGACAGGTTGGTTACCATAAGACATGGTGACTACTGGGACAACTCGGACAAAGGCTGGTAGAAAGCCAGGGGGCACCAGAACAGAGGCCACACACAAGCATGCAGATACTCAGACAGGTGGTTGCAGTGAGTGCTGGAGCCTGGCACTCGATATGGACGATGGCAGGGACAACACCTGTGTTAGGTGTGGGCAGATCAGAGACCTGATGACCACAGCCGCTGAGCTAGAAGAAGTAGAAAGACTGAGAGCTGTAAGACACTGCAAAAGGGAAATTGACTATTTCCATAATGCGATATCTACAAAACCTGAACTAGGGTTAATTAGCAAGTCTCTCAGCCTCCCAGTAGTAACCCACAGGAGCAGGGTCATTGGGAACAGGTCTGCACACAACAGAACAAACAAAAACTGATTAAGTGTACTAGGTTAAGAAGTTCACCACCTGCAGAGCAGCTGCAGAATAGGTATGAGGCTCTG
>VZRI01012564.1:0-28498 GCA_013397515.1 Upupa epops | reverse complement strand
GGGTTGGTGTTGGGTCCTGTCCTATTANTCCTGTCCTATTAAACATTTTCATTGATGATATTGATGATGGGCTGGAATCCATCATGACCAAATTTGTGGATGACACCAAACTTGAAACTCATGTTGATCTGTTGGAGGGTAGGAGGGCCCTGCAGAGGGACTTGGACAGACTGGACTGAAGACTTGACTCTCTTGAAGTGAGACTTGGGCAGACTCTAATAGAATGTATTTCAACAAGTCTAAGTGTCAGGTTTTGCATTTTGTTTATAACAACCCCAGGCTTAGGCAGAACTATAGGCTGGGAATGGAGATCTTGGAGAGTGCCCACGTAGAAAGAGACACGGGAGTATTGGTGGACAGTAAACTTAGAATGAGTGAGCAATGAGCCCAGGTGGCCAAGAGGGCTAATGGCATTCTGGGCTTTATCAGGAATGGTGTGGCCATCAGGGAGAGGAAGGTTATCCTCCCCCTGTATTCGGCACTGGTTAGACTGCACCTGGCGTATTGTTTTCAATTCTGGGCCCCTCAGTTCAGGAAGGATGTCGACGTTCTGGAACAAGTCCAGAGAAGAAGAACTAGAACGGTAAAGGGCCTGGAAGGTAAGCCCTATGAGGAGAGGCTGATGGAGATGAGTCTATTTAGCCTGGAAAAGAGACTTTCTCTTCTACCCTTTGGTGGCAGGGGGTTGAGAGCCATTGCTCACCCTCCCACCCCCAAGGAGGGGAGACCTTTTTTTCTCCTAGAGGAGCTCCCTATCTCAAAAGATGTGTTTCAGCTGAAGATGACGAAGATGGTGATGACCAGAGAAGAAAGAAGTAGCAAGTACCTTCCTTTTTGGACTCTGTCCGCCAATCACCTGTAGAGTCCAGAGACTGACGCAGGAGGTCTGCTAGGAAAGGTGCCTCCTGCTTCAAAATATGTTTCTTTTTTAGGCATAAAAACACCTCAACTAATATTTGAAAATTTGATAATTATCAAACCAGTACACTGCACTCCTTCCAGCTGATTCAATTCCTACAGGCATTTTTGGAAATTAAAAGCAACTGTCATCTCCAGACTTTTCTGCACTCCAGTCATCAACCAAATATTTCTTAATCAAAGCACACAGTGCAGAGACCAAACAACAGTGCTCTTGTGCCATCTAGCATACCCTGCAGAGCTTAGATAGCTGAAACTTGATAAGGCTCTACTAGGTCAAGTCTAGAGTGGTGCATGTGGGGAAGAATAATTCCACGTATCTGTACAGGCTATAGACTACCTTACTCAAGAGCAACTCCAGGAAAAAGCATCAAGGGATGCTAGTTGCTACCAGCCATGGGGAAAGCTAGAGAAAATCAAAGGTTAAGGACAATCCCAGGCACAAACACAGGCTGGGTGGTGAACAGAGAGAGTTGGGGCTGTTCAGCCTGGGGAAGAGAAGACTCCGGGGAGATCTTATAGCAGCCTTCCAGTAACTGAAGGGGGGTACAGGAAAGCTGGGGAGGGGCTGTTTCTGAGGGCTTGTAGTGGTAGGACCAGGGTAATGTTTTCAAGCTGGAAGAGGGGAAGTTTAGACTGGAAGTTCTTCATAGTGAGGGTGATAACACACTGGAGCAGGTTGCCCAGGAAGGTGTGGATGCCCTCTTCTTGGAAGTGTTCAAGGCCAGACTGGATGGGGCCTTGAGCACCCTGGTCTAATAGGGGGTGACCCTGCTCATGGCAGTGGGGGTTGGAACTAGATAATGAAAACCTTGTTGCTTTTGGAATGGCTCTCTGAAGAAGTGAGCAGTGTTGTCTCAGTTATGATCGTCTTGAGATGTCGGATAAAGTGGGAGTGAAGTTATGGGATTGAGCAACAAGAGTGGATGCAGTCATGAAAAATCTGTTGAACTGTGTTTGAAATTATTGAAGAGCTAGAAGGAACCTCTGAGAAAAAGCTGTCTGGTGAGATGGCTGAGGCCTCTGTTCCTTTGGTTCCCATGCCAGAAGAGGCAATGGGAACCCCTTTATGGACTTAAAATTTCAATGGTAAACATGATAATTAGAATAACATTGTAAAAAAGGGGAAGATGAAGTGTGTGATGTATTTTGAATCAAGTGTTTTGCTCATCAAGTGATAATGAGGAAAACACTTTTGATCCAGGAAGAATAGACCCTGAGGCAGACCAGAACTTACATCCCCCAGACCCCTATAAAATTTGTTGCAATTAAGAAGGATGCGGCCAGTCATGAGGAGACTGGGATTGCTGCAGGAATTCCCTGACTAGCAGCACCTGACATTTATGCCCTGAATCAAGAACCTAAACAGGATGGCTTGACATTTTTCTTAATCAAAGAACTACATTTAGCTGTGATTGATTTTGGCTTAGTCTCCCTGTTTGCAAAAAATATGTTTGGAACTATTATGAATTCATATGGTATGATGGAAACCTACAACCACATCAGCACTGTGGAACCTAAGTATGAGGCAATGGCTGCCATCTTTGCTGTTGCACACATGAAACGACAGACTTGCTTTAATTGTAATCAGCTTGGACATTTTACAGAAGAAAAGCTACACCACCTTAACTAACAGCGGGCCACATACAAGAGACTACGAGTCCTTGGATTCCCCTGCATTTGTGATTTGTGGAAAAAAAAACCCAGTAAATGGAGACTGTTACGGCATAGTGTTCAATGGAATAGGGTTTTGGTAGATTATCTAAAAGAATACAGTTTTACTGGGATTTGATAAGGTATGAAATTTAACTTTGAATTAATTGGTTATAAATTTGGCTATGACATCTTGGACTCCATGTTGGTGTTTGTGATACTAGTACTTGGATGTCACAAGGTGACTTTAAGGTGTGACTGCATGAGTGAGACATAGAAAAATCTACACAGCAATGTAAGCAGATTCCTGAATGCATGTATGTGTGTATATGCAATTGTGAGATAGTGGAATGTCACTGTTTTGTGAGATTTTCTACAAATTTTGTTTTATAACATTGGTTTTAAAGTGAATAGATAAAAAAAAAGACCACCTTTGGGTGTGTTTTACCACGTTGTAAGAATTTTTGTAACTTGAGGAGGAAGAAACTGTTGTTTTATGTAGTTTTCGTAATGTTCCTTTAGCCCAACATCTAGCTAGGCTGAGTGATGTTTGCCTTTAATTTCTGTGCTTTAAAAGTGAGGTCTGCCTAAACCTTCCCAACTTCCACTTCCCTTGCTTGGAGTTAAACTGTTGCAAGGGGGTAGGAGAGTTGCTGGACAGTAAAGTTAAGGATGAGAAAGTTAAAAGAGCCGTGGGAAAACTCAGTCTTATCTCTGCTCATTAAGTTTGGAAAATACTGCTCTGAAAGCATTAAATTATTCAAGCTTGTATGTTGTGAAACAAGATTTTAAGGTGGGACTTCCTGGTTAAATTAAAGCGAGGGACTCAGAGAAAGGAGGTAGAAATTTTGCTTGACATTGAGGCTTCTTATTCAGTTTTAAATCAGAACTTGATACTCAACAGATATGCAGATATATCAACAGATATGCAAATACTTTTGCCACTGTACACTGTCGAACTGTGTTACTCTCATGAAGCAGAAACCATGGTGAGATATGCTGTGGGAACAGCTGGGCTAGAGATAGCATCTGAAAAAAGTACAGAAAATAAGCCCATGTATGGAGAATTTTGGAACAAACTACTGTATAAAAAGGCATTATCTGAGGCCTAGTTCCTCATTGCCTAGGTCATGAGACAGGCAAAGCCACAAAGAAAGGCAAACCTTGCCTCCTAACTCCAGCATACTGGCCACACATGGTAAGACCATGGATGGGTATTAAAGCCACACAGATGGGCAGGTGGGCTGAGCTGCACACATAGTATCTTCAAGATAGTGTTATTTCCACGGGGATGCCCACTAATAATGAGTGCCAGTCAGCTTGCATCTTCCAGTTGGTGGGAGATAGCCATGAAAACTGATAATGGCCTGGCATATGCCTCTCAAGCGGTAATGTATTTTTTACAAGATTGGGAGATGCAGCATCGTGCAGATATTCCTCACTTCCCTACTGGCCAATCAGCCATGGAGCACATCCATGGCTTGCTTAAATCTATGTTAAAGGGGGAGAGGCTCACACAACTCCAGAAGAAAGAATATCTATAGCCATAAATGTTTTAAACCTTTTAAACTGTGATGATGAGAAAGAATCCCCTATTTATCATCATCATGTTTCAGTGAGGGAAGAAAAGTCACAGATAACAGGCAAAGCACAGGTAATGATGGAAAAACTAGAGTCAAGTCAGTGGGAAGAATCGGATGGGTGAGGTAGTAGCACACCTGACAAGAGCTAGTGCAAAAGCAAAGAAGAAGTGAAGAGTGCACGCCCATAAGTGTAGCTGTAAAGATAACTGGGAATTTTGAGGCCCTGACAACATCTTTACATCTTTTTACCTCTGGAGTTGCAGCTGCTAAGGCCTTGGCAATACTTAATAAGCTTGGCTGTTGCTTAGCAAGACAATCTAAGACCACATCAAAAGCATTAAGTGAGCTTTTAGTAGATACTGATTCTATCAGGCATGCTGCATTACAAAAAATTAAAGGTAGATAATGGATTTGGGCGATTTGATAGACTGGTAAATGGTTGGGGCATAACAGGATGGTTATTAAGTCTTGTAAAGGCAGTCTTAGTAGGATTGTTGCTTTTATTTTGTATTTTGTTGTTTTTCCCATGTCTTTTGCAATGTATACAATGATTAAGAGATCGGTCAGTTAAAGATATTTTAGCTGTAAAATAAAAAAGGGGGAGATGTGGGGAAAGCTGAAGAAAATCAGATGTCTGACAAATTAACAGTACTTGCTAAACCATGGGAAAAGTACAAGGTCAGATCAACTTGCTTGGAGATGCAGTAAAAATAAATAGAACAGGCAAAAAAAAAGCTGAAATAACTATAATAAGTGGGCTGGTTTGTAGTGAATTCTGGAAAACTAACATAATAACCATAATGATGGAATGGAAATTTACAGCAGTGTGGGGCTACAAGCTGAAGGGTATAAAGGGAGGCTTTGTACGCAATAAATAGTCTTCAGATGCATCTCTGGAGTCTGTGCCTTCAATTGCCACAACCAGCACCGTGCCCTTGTGGATAAGGCCAAAGTCCTCTTTGGGTACATTATGAGCGTTGCCAGTTGGTCAAGGGAGGTTCTTCACTCCCCTCTACTCTGCCCTGCTTATGCTGTATCTTGGATACTGTGTCTACTTCTGGCCTCTGCAGGTCAAGAGGGACAGAGAGGTAAGAGGAGAGAGCCCAGCACATTCATTGCGGTATCAGGGGGCTGGAACATATTTGTTATGGGAGAGCCAGGTTTATTTAGCCCAGAGGTGACTGAGAGAAGATTTCCTAAACACCTATAGGTATCTAATGGGCAAGTGCCAAGAGAATGGGACACGGCACTTCTTAGTGATGTCCAGCAATAGGATTAGGGGACAATTGACGTAAGCTGGAACATAGCAGATTCAACTTGAACACAAAGAAAAACTTTTCTACAGCTAAAGAGTACTGGAACAGGTGCCCATAGAAGATGTTGAATTTCCTCCTCTGGAAATATTCTGCATGTGTTTCTGTGTGATTTGTTCTAGGAGAACCTACTTGAGAAGGGGGTTTGGACTAGATGACCTCCAGAAGTCCTTTCCAACCCCTACTGTTCTGAGATTCTATGATTCTACAATTTCCACAGAGGCAAAGAATAAATTACATTGGAAGCAATCTCCAGAGGTCATAAAGTCCAACACCTTGCTAAAGCAGAGCCTAAAGCAGGTTGCACAAAGCCTGTCCAGCTCAGCCTAGACTATTTCCAAAGAAAATATCACTCAGCTGTAATCGGCACCTGTTCAAGTGTTTGACAAGTCAGAAAGCAATTGTTTTACACAAAACTGTAATTTACCATGTTCTGATTTGTGTTGTCTCTCAAGCTACCCACCACGCAACTCCAAAAACTATCTGTCTCTATCTTCCTATTCTCCAAATATCTACTTATTAATAGCCATAACATTTCTGTAAAAAGGAGTCTCCTTGGACCGACCAGGCACAGCTTCTTCAGTCTCTCCACATACATCCTGTGCCACAGCCCTGATTATCTTAATGGCATTTCACTGGACTTGTTCCTGTATGTCAATGAGAGGAGCATATACGTCAATTTGTAGTCTTACAAATACCAGATAAAAGGCAAGGATGGATGTGCAAGCTACAGTTTAACAAATCACATCTGGGATGCAGTTGGCCCTCTTTGCTGCAAAGGTATACTACTGATTCACATTTAACTTTACCACGACCCTCACATCAGCAAAGCCAAGTGAGATAAATTCTAGTAGCAAATTGTATATTCAGATTTCAAAAGAAAGACAAAATACTTAAAGAAGATATCTGGATTTGCAACCTCAGAGAAGTCCTTAACAGACAACTAATAGTGACTGCACAACCTTTTCAGCCTCTAGTTCTTCATTATTTGTCATTTAATGTTACTGCTCTGGAAAATACTATGATTATTTATACTTAGTACAGAGAAAATCTCTGTATTATCTATTTTATAATAGTTGCTCCACATGAATGTAAATACACAGAAATAATTTTATGTTATAATTAAATAACAGTTAAAGTTAGGATGCTGAGATATAGCACTGAAAGGATTATATCCTTAGTAACATTCAGAGAGTAATTTAGTGACTGAAATGATAAACGCAGTCTTTATCAAAATCAAGGTACCACTATCTCTTATCTAATAAAGTTTTTATCCTCCTGAAAATAAACTAGTCAGTAAAATGATAGCAATAAACTAATAAGGTTCACACATAGATACAAAGAAAACGAAATCACTGACGAGACAATCTAATAGCATTTAAGACATTTTTAGGAACAAGAATTTTGTTCAAGCTCGAACAGAAACCCCCGTCAAAAACACAAGCAGAAGATCAAAATCTCATCTACCTGCTAGCATGACAGTAATGTGCTGCTCTGTGTCTTAGAAGATTAGAAAATGAGAAAGGACTTCCGTATGTGTCCTGTAGGCAAGAAGAGGTCTTAGCCAATTAAATAGGTGAACACTCTTTGCTTCTAGGAAGGAAAATAATTGTGTTTGTGAAGTACGCTGAATGAGGACATACCTGTTTTTCTCTGTTGAAAGGAAGCTATTGTGAAGAGAAAATAATATTAGAAAGTCAGGATAAGTAGTGTCATTTAGTATGTTTATGCTATTGACCAGTAACTACCTGGTATTCCTACAGTAAATGGAGCAAATGTGAGTCCTGCTGTTTCCAGGTGCTAAATAGCATATCAACAACTGAATAAGTGAAAACTGCAAATAAAGGGCTACTCCAGGATGGAGAGGAATGGGATATTTTTTGTTTGTTTTGGGATAGCTTTGGGGCTTTTGCCATTATGAATTTTGGGGTTATTTTTATTTTAGGAAGGTGTTAAGGAACACAGAATTTAAGCACTCTGTGCATCACACAAACATATTTTTTTCAGTTTTGAAAAGTTTGGGAAACTGTACAGTTCACACAGAAAATATTATTTCTGAAGCTTTCAGCCAAAAGCCAAAATACATTTTTTTAGCAGAGCCGATGTTAGCATTATATCTAACCAGAAAATATTGTCATTTCAACAAGCAATGTTGATAAGGCAGTACAGAAACATTCTGACATCCTTTAAGAAGTATTAAAATGTATTAAGTGTAAGATGTTTCAAAAATTCCACAATCTAAAATGAATCAGGTTTTGGTATCTGAGAAACTGTATTTCTAAACATTTCCCTCATTTCTAAATCTTGCACTAACTTCACTAATATTTAGAACAATAAGAACCCACTGCAGAAGATGGTGAGGAGAGTTCTGCTGTTGTTACCTATTATACAAATCTGTCATGACATTACTCTACACTGAAGCATACTATCTCTTAATATACTTACTGGTTAAAGTGGTTGTTGGCAAAAATTGAAAATTGTAACACATTTTAAATCAGCTGACTGTTTCTTCCATTGGCTTCCTTCGAAATGTAGGGGGAAAAAACCAATTTGAACAATATGATGACTGTATCTTGGGCAGGTAGGCAAATGACCTTTTGCAGAAACTAAATACCTCATAAATACCACCTTTCTTGTGTAAACGCAGAAGTATGTGGATGTCAGCACAGTTGCAAAGTATTCCAAGTTTGCCATGGACACAGCATTCTTATTTCAAAATAATACAACCAATCACAGTGGACTATTGGCACGAAAGCACCCAATCCAAGTTGATTGACAGCTTGTGGAATGGACAGATGAGGCATGGAAAATATTTAAAATTAGTTCATTTATCTTGCTCAGACAAGGGAAGAGACTGAGAATTTTTCATGTTTATAGAAGAAAAAAAGCAAAGGGAGAGAAAGATGGGGGAAGGGAGGAAAGGGAAAAAGAGGGGTTAGTGACAGGTAAAAAAAGGACAAGAGAGGAAGAAAGAAGGTGAAAGGCCAGTAAAAGTAGGAATGAGGGGGGTGGAGGAAGAGATGAGGAAAGATGATGAAAGCTTAGGAAAGGTGAAGTTTTATGTAATTAAATACAAATTATGATCAGTTAAACTGTATTTCATATGTAATGCATTTATATTATTTAGAAAATATATAACCCAACACTAAGAACACTAGCAGATGTTTTTAATGGCTTTTGATTTTATCATCATAGTTTTCAGACAATAAATCCCTTTTTTATAACTGCATTAAACATACATAGATTGTTTTGTCCTCAGGACCCAGATCATAGGTATTTTTCAAACATAATTCTTCTCACATACTTCAGAAATTATGCCATACACATCCAAAATGAAGAATACAATAGACTAAGTATCTACTTAATGCAGAGTGTCTTGTTGCCATTGATGTTAATGGAGCTCTTGGTACTGCAAGGGAGATAGCTCAAGTAATGCAGTACAAGTCAGACAACCAATTTTGTTCCTGAGATACCAATGGCTACTAACAAAGATATGTTTCCTCCTTTTGCTTTAACTTACATCACTCTATGGTTATTCCTGAAAAGGCTGCTGAATACTGTATGAAACTCATATATGAACTAAAGGTACCTGAAGCATACACATCAAACTTGCATAAGAAGCTCATACAGGAACAAAAAATCATGGAGTGTGTGGACATCTACAAAAGAAGAAGGAACACTTTTATATCAGGACATAAGCAAGTATCACAGAAGTCTTTAATTACTGATTTCTCTGCAGTATCAGGTCTAATCCATATAAAGAGAGGCTTTGAATCCCATTTACTTATTGGAATGGAAGACATTACTCTAAAAGAAAATGGAGAAGTTAAATGATGCAGTTTGAACAGAATATGAATAAAAAGGAATTTGTGTCTAACACATTTTCAACACATATACAGCTATGGATAACATTTGATTAAGCTTTTTACAACTATTTCATGTATGCGCATCTAATTTTGATTCATATAGAAACACACATTTAGGTTTTAGATTTTTAATTTTTTATTATGTCAATTTCTTTACCCAGCTTTACAGCTGCCGTGATTAACCTAGAAGGAGGTTAGACTTTTTCTCATATCTTTATTTTGGACATTTTTTTATTTTCTAATTTCCAGTTCTGAGAAATGCTTCACATCTTTGATGGACATGTAATTGATTTGTTTAATATTAGTATTTAGCAGAAATTTCTATTAAAGGGCAAGCTGTACTATTTTCCTCTGTAATGCCCAGTCCAATAAAAACACATTATAAACAGAAAATGTATAAGTGTAAATGTAACCTGTTCAGCGTGTGGACTCACCCATCTATTTGATCTAAGTAGGCAAACTGTATTGTTCAATGTTAAAACATCATTTTCAGCATCTCTGATATCTGCCTATGTATTTCACATGAAAATAAACTAATAACTACATATTTAATTTTAAAGGCTTTTTTTTTAGCGTGACCTACCACACATTGTAGAAAAGTACAACAGCCCACTACTTAAAAGGTCACAGAACAGGAAGACTATAGTTTGACTCCTAACACCAATTTTCAAAACCTCTTTTTGAGTGTATAGACTTCTGGAAGATTTTCTTTCTCTCTACACAGTGCATCCACTCCTGTGTTAATGGAACATTAAAAGATGCGGCATCATGTCTTAATGGCATAATACATTATAAAAGTCAGGTGGAGGAAGGAATTACACCTCTCAATCTATCAGCCATAGCTGATATTCCAGAAATACAACAACAGTTTGCTAATATAGCACTACCAATTGGTGCATTTTTGAAAAAGTTTCTATCACAGAAAGGATTTTTCAAAACTTGCTCAGAGTAGAAATTAAATAATTTCTTGAACTATAACCTGTCTTGCATTTCTGACACTGATTTGAATGTGTCTGCCATATTATCAAAGCATCCTGATAAATTCCTGTAGCGGAAAAATCCATATAAAACAAACTTAGTTGCTTTTGCTCCTAAATGCCCTTCTAATGACCCAATAGATACATATGTGAACTATAAAAATTTTCAAATGCAGGAACTGAGACAGCACACCAAAGATTTATCCACTCCATACTTTGTACATTTACTATGGACAGCATAGTGTCAACATCCAAGGAAGAACAGCATGGGTATTTGGACCTCTGAAGTCTCACAGAATAGCACAACTAACATAGTGATAGGAGGCTCTTCACAGGAACTATCCATAAGGACAGTTCAATACTCATTTATAAACTCATTACAAATAGCAGCTTCAAGGATGAGAATTCTACATCAGTAATTAAGTTTTGACTTTACAATTACTTATAGCAGAAAAAAGAAAAGAAGTTAAAAAAAGGGAAAAGGCATAGAATTTTTGTTATATTTAGGATTCAAAGTAGATGTTTAATTGCTTTCACCTCCTTACATAGAAATTGTTACTTTGCTCAATTTTTACTTACGATTATGAGGAAGCTTGCTTGCAGAAATAGATAGCAGAAGAATGCACTAAGGTTCTCAGAAAAGCCTAAGAACATAAACAATTAAAAAAAGAAAAGTATTTTCTCTTAAAGTTTTACAATTTTTATTCTATTTATCTGAATTAATTCTTTAAAATAGCAACCCTATGTTCCTTGATGGAAAACCATACAAAAAATGGAAACTCTTTTCAATTCCCTGCACATAATTTTTCCCTGGAGATAATGTATATAAAGTACTATGTGACACAGAGCTGAAAATCAATGACAAGTAAGTGATGATGAGCTTCACTGTCAGGAAGCAGGCAAACATCTGGTTTGAACAAAATCATTGAAAATTTTTGTGGAGTCCTAGAAAGTGCATTTTGGGATCCTGATGACACACAGCACAAAACCAGTGTGACTTGTTAAGACTTCTTGGAAACCTCTACTACCACAGCTGTTGCTGCATTTTCACTGCCAGGATACATAACTATGTTTGAACTACCATGAACTATTATATGAGACTTTGCATGAGGTAACTGACATAGAGTCTGTATCCGCTTTGTGATTAGCTTTGTGTCCCAGATTTTATTTTCCAGAGTCTTAAGAAAAAACATGAAAAAACCCAAGAACAATATTGTAGTAAAGAACAATTTTAGCAAGTTTTATTAACAAAGAGCATGAAACAGTTTCAAAGAACATCACAGTTGTGACAATCCAGCAGCCACCTGGAACTGTGCAAAAACTTAGTCACCTTCTACCCCTGATGGGTGGCTAAAACTGCCACAGGAATGAAAAAAAAAACCCCAAAAACAGATAACTGTGCTTTTCTCACACACACATAACCCTGTAAATGGTAAATTGTACCCACAAGATTAAAAATAGTGAAGAAAAAAAAAGATAAAATAATAATAAAGATACAACAGGGTAGAAGTGGATAGGGGAAAAGGAACAAAGTAAAAAGAAAAACAAATGTTATGGGGATAAAATGATACCAAGCCTGAATCAAGAATGAGGGAAAGACTAATAAAAACACCTGGGAGTAAAGATACAAAATATCAGGAAAAGGATGAAGGGGGATAATCTTTTTACCAAGATCATGTGGGAGGGGGGAAATGACAGATTGCCACACCTGGTCTGCTTGCCGACTCCAGGAGCAAAGAAAGAGGAAATTCCACCTTCACATGTGCCATTTAATATGTCATGGAGAAAGGGTGTCTATTGCTTCTCAGGTCGGTTATGTGATGGAATCTAGTTGGTTCCATAAGCTGTTGTGGCATGTCAGGCAAGTGTTGGGAATTAACCTATATTTTTTTTTCTATTGCACAAAAAAAGAGGAAAAGAACATGTACCTTCTCACAGGCTACTGCAGTACACTTTGCATACATAATTTATTGTATAATAACTGATTGAAACTGCATGCTCAATGCCTATCAATACTACTAAAGTAGTTGGAAATATACAGACAAATATTCTCATTTAAACATTCAGTAGCTGAAAAACATTGGAGGGAGGGGAGATACATACTCTTTCGTTTGCTTATGCAAAGCTTAGTGTAATTTAATAGTCTGTTCTCAGTTTTCAGGTAATTTCTACACATGGTCAAGTTATTTCATAAGTCTACTAGTCTTCCCATGCTGTGTGGATTTTGCAATATTAAATGACAGCAAACCAAAACCAGAACCTTAAAAAGTGTAATAGAGATTATTGTGTTTTCTATTGGCGAAAACAGTATGTGTTTCAGTGCTCTCACTAAGGTTGTTTAAATTTAAATACTGTAGTAATGTCAAGTTTACAATAAATATGGTTCATCGCGCATCAGCTGGGCATAATTCCCATTTCTTGCTGTACAATAGTGCTTTTCCATTATTAGTTATAACTTCTCCACATGCATTTTTTCTGATTTTTCAATTTGGCAAGCAAAAGAAAAAACTAACATGTACTACACAATTCAGGCATAGTAGTTTTTACAGCTGAAATAAAGACAGAAGTCTTTCTTACTATAAAAAAAGAAAAAAGCCATCAACATTGATTTTAAATATATTTTGGACAGTTTATGCTCTTATTTATCAAAGCAGCATGATGAAGGAAGTGCAGTGAACTCAACACCACTTTCACTCAGCATGAAGAAACTTCATACTTCAGTACTCACACACAGTAGGCAGAAAACAGGTCCCTAAATGCAACCAGGATACTTCTAACTTGCTACTGGTTCTGTATCACACAAAGCACACAGTACAGATACCCTTCCTGGATGTTACAAAAAGCAGTAAAGCAGCATCTGCTTTTTAGATGTAAAAAGTGGTAGAGCAGGCACTTGTAATGAATCCTCAAACATGACTCCATGCATCTGCATTTCTATGACCATGTGACTCGCATTTTGGATGGGGGTTGGATGTGGATGTTATCTACTTGGACTTTGGGAAGGCTTTTGACACAGTCTCAGTCTCCCACAACATTCCTGTTTCATATCTTCATTGATGACCTGGACCTGGGGATTGAGAGCACTCTCAGTCAGTTTGCAGATGACATCAAATTGTGTGGGAGTGTTGCTCAAGGGCAGGAAGGGACTTGGACAGGTTGCATCGATGGACCAAGGCCAGTTGTATGAAGCACAATAAGGCCAATTGTTGGTCCTGCATTTCAGGCACAACCCCAGGCAATGCTACAGGCTTTGTCCAAGAAGGCCAACAGGATCCTGTCTTGGATCAGGAATAGCGTGGTCAGCAGGAGAAGGGAAGTTGCCATGCCCTTGTACTTGGTCCTTGTGAGGCCTCATTGTGAGTACCTTACTCAGTTCTGAGCCACTCATTACAGGAAAGACATGGAGATGCTGGAACTTGTCCACAGGATTGCTACCAAGCTCATGATGGGTTTAAAGAACAAATTGTATGAGCAGAGACTGAGGGAGCTGCACATGTTTAGTTTGGAGAAGGGGAGACTGAGGGGGGACCTCACTGCCCTCTATGACTACCTGAAAGGAGGTTGTAGAAAGGTGGATGTTGACCTCTTCTTGGTGACTAATGGCAGAACAAAGGGAAATGGTCTTAAGTTGAGCCAGGAGAGGTTTAGATGAGATCTTAGAATTTCTTTCCAGAAAGAGTAGTGAGGCACTGGAACAGCCTTCCCAAGGAAGTGGTTGAGCCACCATCTCTGGAGGTATTTATGAAGCATGTAGACACAGTGCTTCATGACAGGCTGCAGGGGCAGNGGGAAGTTGCCATGCCCTTGTACTTGGTCCTTGTGAGGCCTCATTGTGAGTACCTTACTCAGTTCTGAGCCACTCATTACAGGAAAGACATGGAGATGCTGGAACTTGTCCACAGGATTGCTACCAAGCTCATGATGGGTTTAAAGAACAAATTGTATGAGCAGAGACTGAGGGAGCTGCACATGTTTAGTTTGGAGAAGGGGAGACTGAGGGGGGACCTCACTGCCCTCTATGACTACCTGAAAGGAGGTTGTAGAAAGGTGGATGTTGACCTCTTCTTGGTGACTAATGGCAGAACAAAGGGAAATGGTCTTAAGTTGAGCCAGGAGAGGTTTAGATGAGATCTTAGAATTTCTTTCCAGAAAGAGTAGTGAGGCACTGGAACAGCCTTCCCAAGGAAGTGGTTGAGCCACCATCTCTGGAGGTATTTATGAAGCATGTAGACACAGTGCTTCATGACAGGCTGCAGGGGCAGGGCATGGAGAGGGTTATTTTGTGTGTTTCATTCTCTCATGTATTTAGGGGTTTTGTTGATGTGGGTATGGTTGGTCTTGATGATCCAGGAGGTCCTTTCCAACATGCTTATTCAGTGATTCTGTGACTGTCTCATGACATTTCCAAAGCTACTTTTCAAGGAATTAGCCCAATATATTTGAAATTTAATCCATGAGACTTGAGTTTGGCAAGAGTGTCAACCACAATATATATTGTTTCCCCATGAAGATGTCATCAGGTTTCATTTGCTCATATTGACACTGCCTTAGAACTAACAACTTAGCAGTTTGTGAAGTTAATCATTCAGACCATCATTTAATCAGTATGCACAACTGGAAACACACTGTATTTTGCCACAGTGTTTGATTTAAATAAGATTTTTTTAAATACATGGAGAAAAATACCACCACAAGGTTGTTTAAGATGCTGAGCTTCAAAGACAAGCAGCTTTAATTATTACTTTATTGTCAATATGCAAAATGATAACTGATGATAAATGCATTTGGTAAAGAATAACCTTACTTGTGCTTTAAGCTACAAAAAAGCAAAAGATCTTGAAAGATAAAACCAAAATTATCAGACAAAATGGATAACTACATCACATTAATGATTACAGATGCTTGTTATCAGCAGTACAGACCCCAGTGCTCTACAGGAAGACCTCTAAAATAGTCAGTTTACAGGTCCCTAAAGAATCTTAACTGTTTCTCAAGAGAATTTAAAGAACCGTTTACTCACTATCACCGAATGTTTCTTAGAAAATCTGAAAATGGTAATACACCTACTTTCTACTTGTTTTCATGTGCAGCATTTCTGCAGTTCTCTGCAGAGAACCAGCTGCCCACCTTCAGTGCTGTGAGCTTTTAGCTCTAAGTAACAACTATGTATTTTCCCACGTCTCTCTTAGTTCTTCATTAATGAACAAAAATTTCATAGTCCTTTTTTTTCCCATACTAGAAAAAATACTCTGAAACATTTTAAAACTTTGACTAATGAAATAGACCTGTAAATCTTCCCTGAAAAATCAGAGAAAAAAAAAGTGATTTTGTAAATCAGTTTTTCCAGACATAAATTCTGCAAAATTTCTGTTTAATGGAGAGCAACTGATTGAAAGACATAGCTTAATCAAACAGAAACAAATCAACATAACCATATTTTAACAGGACCATATAGCTATTACTGGGGGAAAAAATAGATGGCTACTTATTCTAGACTTGTTTTTTGCCACTGATTTAGTACATGGGCCTGTGTCAGGGGATGACACAGTCCTCTTACAGTCCATGCTTGCTCAACTTCACTTCTCTTCAAGAACTAGATGGAAAAAAACCTCTCTCTCTTTTCCCTGCTTCTTTTAACCCTTGACCATATTGGGTGTTTGTTATATATTCCCATTTTCCACCCCCTTCTATCCCTGTTCTGATGCAGTTGGTACTTACACCTTTAAGTGTAGGTGGGTATCAGGGTTTAATACTTTGTTAGGGTTTTTGTGTGATTCTGGGCAGCTGCCTGTGCACTGCAGACTGCTAGAGGTAGAGATCCTTGTCACAGTTTCACTGGCAGTTTAGAAGGGTTAATTGCCTTTTCTTTCCCTCTTTTTTTCTGTTTTTGTTATTCTTTGTTAATAAAACTTTCTATCACTTTTTCTTTACTGTAAATGTCTCCTGGGTGTTTTCATGGTTGAAGACCAAGCACAACTCCCTTCCTGCTTGCACACTGACTCCTCCTCTTTTTATTCCCTCCAAATGATGAAAGGTTTATGTACTGTAAAACAGAATTTTTAGCAGGCATTAAATTACACACAGCATTAGTTAATATTATATAATTATATTATTATATAATATTATTATTCTCAGATCTAGAAGTACTCCCATTTGAGAAGCAGTGTTACTCAATACTGGCTCTTCTTTGAATTGAAATCTATGCCACTGACTTGCAATGTGAATTTGAGAAAAGAAGACTTTTGCACCACTGTGTCTCTCATAATATAAGTTTATTTTTTATGTCTGGATAGCCAGATACTAGCAAAAGTGTCCCTCAGAATTTGTCCTGTAAGCTAAACAGATTACACTTCTGCTTTTTCACTAACACTATAAAATGAATTAAATATATTTAACATAGCCATGTAATTCTTAGAGAAACCTCATCGTATTTTCTCACAGTCCTGCTTTTAAAAACATCACCTAAAATCAGTCTAATGTAGCACATCACAGTACATGAAATTCATGTGGCTTAGAATATCTGAGGCTTACCAAATGAGGTAGTTTTTGTTAGTAGCAATTTTGACTTTTGGCCCAAGTCCCTAATTAACACACTGTGCCAAAGCTAAGATGGAGCCGTATTTTCAGTAACATTGTGATAATGAACAAAAGCAAAATTTATCCATCAATATTTCTAATCTCTTTTTAGAGGCTGCCTGTATTCAATGGCTTGAAAAACCAATCTACCTTTTTTATTTTCTTACCACAAGTATGAAATTCAAAAGTTTCTTAAGAGAAGTATTATCGATGGACAGTTTTGAGGAAAAAAAATACCCCAATGGCAACTGTTAGGGAAAACAGCACACTACAAGTTCAGTAAGTGTGTGAATGGAATGTAAACCATATATAAAGGGGTTCATGAAGTCTGAAATGCTGTTTTCAAAAAAGTTTTCCTACAAGTTTTAGATAGCACACTATCTGCATAAAGAATTAGACTGGGCAACTCTGAGAAGAAGCAAGATGCAAGATTGTGCACATTGAATAAATGCAATACAGTGTGAGTGGAAGGTGTCAGCAAATAAACAAGTAGAACATAAAGGGGGTGGGGGGGTGGGGAAAGGATGCCACGGATGAAACACAGAACATATCAGTAATGGGGCTACTGAAAATAATGACAAGGAAATACTGCAACTCAGTAACTGAAATTCAATACAAAAGCGTTCATCTTTAAAATGCTATAAAAACATGGAAAGGCAACACCTAGAGGTTATGATTATGCTATATATGCAGGAATTGCCAAGCAATTTTTACACTCCATGATTCAGCTGTAAGTGTGTTGTGGAAGACAAGTCAGTGTAACTTGGTTCAGCAAGACTTTTCTGACTGTACAGCACAAAGGTTCTGCTGCCATTGTATCATTTCAGCGGGAGCCCTCGTTTCTGCTGTACCAAGAGTATAAGAAATATAAGGTTCTTGCTTATACCAAGAGTTTAAATAGTTAATTGTTCTTTATACCTTTCTCCCAAGGACGTGGCAGCTAAACCTTTCACGGAGAACATCTACACTCTAGTCTTCAATATCTGCAAATCCTAAGGACAGGAATGAGCACATGTTCATCCCTTTTGCATTCTGTAAAGGAAATGTGATTCTGACAAAGGTCTTTTAGCAGCGTGCTTACTTCACATACAGCTAGCTTTTATAGTATGAGTGACAGGTGTGCATGTCCGGTATGATTATCACAAAGACCACTGCCAGCTAGAAATCTGATCTGTCTTGAGATCAACATGTGTAAAATGCTAGTCCGAGCTGAAGAAAGACTGGTCTTAAAGTAAAAATCTGTATTTCTGAAAAAAATCTGAAAAATAACTTTTTCAGAAAAATTTTGGCAATGTTTAAAGGCTGGAATGTAACTGTGTGTAAACTTTTAGCATTTTGAAGGTTGATGCTTTTTTTTTTCGTTCTATTCTGTGGATTACTTTATAACTACAAACAATTACAAATGCATAATACAATAGTAATGCTGTACAAATAAGTGAACTTCATGGACTATGCTTTAACAATAAAGTGTGAAACACAGTTCTGTGACTCATATTAAAATATTGGTTCACTGCAGGAAAGACAGTCCATATCAAACTCAATGTTGTTTTTTTTTAAAATAGTCAACAAATCTTTCTTTTTTTCTAAGGGGTCAAAAATACATGTTTTAAAATGGAATAAAGAATATTCTGTAAATATAACACCCAAGTTTCACGGAAGTCAGAAATCAATTAAGACTTCTGTTCTCATCTACTAATTAAAGCTGCATGACATGACAATTTTCTTGTGAAGTCTGAAGTACAAAAATTATCTGGAGCAATACTACTTTTCCCTCATAATTTGATATAATACGTAGCATAGATTGTTGAAAATGAAAAATTATTCTGCATTATTTTTGCAGATTACATATTCCATCCCATGGCAACAAGAAAGTTGAGAGAAGTTCAAGTCCAGAATTTACATTCCTGCTGGCAAGGTGTGGTGAGAACATTGAATATTTTAGCATTACGATGTGGACAAACACAAAATAAAAGTGTGTTTTAAAATCATTCTGCAACAATTCTTTAAAAGCCAAAACAGCTATTCCACACATCACATTGTATTTCCTGGTTAGCTCTGAGGGGCTGTCAGGTTTGCATCTCTGAAAATTCCAGCTGTATCCAGTATTGATTTATATCATTAAGGATAGTCTATTTTTCTAGACAAAAGGCCTGCAATTCTAAGAACAATTGTCTTAATTCCCAGCAAAGGCAACACAACTATTATTCTACCAAATTATACTTATTAAGTATCATCAAGGTCCCAAAGATTACTGCAAGTGCACAGACGCCTCAAGTACACAGAATTACATAATTCTCTTTTGAGACTGTACCATTAGTGACATTCTGTTGAGCTTGCACCATTATTGTCCTTTACATATCAGAACATACATTCTCTGTTGGAGTAACAGGCTGAATATGACTGTGCTTCAGCAGCACAGTTCACTCACTGCATATTTTAGTTTCAAATTACAACATGAAGTAATTTATTTTTTAAAACAGTTTGCCAGAATTTGTGAATAGATTCTATCTTTTGTGGGTCAAATGATTAGCACATACAGTCAGGGCTGAAGAACCCATGTCTGTGTATCCTTTGTGGGGTTCTCCTTCAGGAGTATTGTTGCTAAGTGTTTTATGTTAAACATAGAAAGCTTTCCCTTCCTTTTAATGGGTAGAACTTCAAGAATAAAAGAATCTCACAAATGTGGGAAAACCAAAATATTTGCAAACTGCAATCTCTATTCATTAGACTACTAATCATAACATATCCATAGATAGATATATATGAACCAACAAATGGTAATAATGCTTCAGTTTTGTATTTAGTCTGAAGATGCCAAGTAACATAATGATAACAGCTTTCAAGAGTCTGAAATAAATACAAGAAAAAATAAAGCATGTAAGCCTGCAAGGAATCTGATCTTCCAGTTTCAAAATACACCTAAACAATCTGTGCCCACACAGACACTCTCCTGTCACAGATCCTTAGAAGGAGAAAATTAGATGGAAAAGCTTATGGGTCAAGATAAAGACAGGGAAATGACTCATGAATTGCCATCATGGGCAAAATAGACCTCACTTGGGGAAAATTAGTTTGATTTATTGGTAGGTACTATCTTACTATTGTAAGATTGTGAGAAACAGACAAAAATAAAAAAAAACCCTCCCTTCCCATGACCCTCTTTTTCCCAGGTTCAACTACTCTCCATTTCTGCCTCCACTACTTCCTCTTACCCACCCAGCAGTGCAGGGGGCTGGGGAATTGGGGTGTTGAGGTCCATCCACAGCAGCTTTCTGCTGTTCCTTCCTCCCATGTCTCTCTAACTCCAGTACAGGTTTTCTCACTCAGGAAACAATCTGGCATGAACTATTCTCCATAAGCTCAAGTCAGGAGGCCACACCAGCATAGGTCACCCACAGGCCACAATTCTTACAGAAAACTGGTCCACTGTGAAATACTCTCTACAAAGTGCAGTTCCTGCAGGCTTCTCTTGAAAGGTCCTCCACAATCTGCTCTTTCCACATTATGACATGGGATCCTCCACAGGCTGCAGTATGAGTGTGTGCTCTGAAGTGAGAATTCATGTGCCACAGCACAACATGCTTCACGGCAGTCTACTGCACAGGCTGCATGGGATTCTGGTTGCTTGAGCACCTCCTCCCCATTCTCCTTTTCTGACCTTGGTGTCTGCAGTCTTCTTATGCTGGGTGTTTTCCTTTTATTCCTTTCCTCTTTCTCACAATTACTGTGCATTATTGTTTCCCCTTTCCCTACTGTTTTCCCAAACACACCACCAGCCTGGCTGACAGGTACAGCTGAGTACTGTACTGAGTCCTGTGGAGCCTGCTGGACCCAGCTGTGCCCTACACAGGGCAGCCCCTAGCCTGTTCTAATTGTGGTCCCCTGCAGCCTGACCCTAGCTGCTGCCATCAACATCTTGATAAACACCTACACCAAACATATGTAGCCATGATTATCTAAGGATATAAGCTACATAAATTTGAAAATTGTTTTTCAAAATCCTTTTTATTGAATAGAGCAATATTGCTCATGAAGTTTTCACAGTGCACATTAAATATACGGTATGAAAGCTACATGAATACTTAGTACGCTTAATATTCATATTTAATATAAATATATGTTAGCTGAACTACAAAAGTGAATTACAGCCTTGTCGGGTTTTTACAGTAATTTTTAGTAATTTTATTACCACTGCTAAACCAAAAATCAGATATCTTGACATAAATAAAAGTTAGTGCATATATCACTAGTGGCACAATTTCCAGTCCTTTTATTTTTTCTAATAATTAGCTTGAAATATTTATTTTGAGAATATGAACATAACTAAACTTCTTTCTCAAAAGACTATGTATATATTGCATCTTCAGATTTCTGAATTACAGCGGTACCTCCTAAAAGGCTGCTCTTGCTGTAAAGAATATATATAGCTATATGTATAGCTATGTGCTATACATCATTCAGTGCCAACTGAATTAACAATTGCTTAGAGAACAACCATTTTCTTTAATTGTTCACAAGAGCTACACAAATCAGTATTTTTTTTAATTTTATACTTGTTTTTACTATATATAAGGTCTCTACAGAAAAAAAATTCATGAAAAGCAGGGCAACACTCTTTTGCCAGACCATATCTAACGACCTCCCACGGCAGCTTTTGAGATGAGATACAATGCAGATGTGTTTGAAAAAAACAATAATGTCAGACTCATCATATTTCAGAACACTTAAGAGATTTGGCTATTAAATATGGGTCAAAAATCACCAAACATACAAACAAATGACACTCGTTAAAATAAATCACACCAAATGGCATTTGTATGATAGGCCATTATGACAGTGCTACTACTTTCATAAATAAAGAATGAAAAAAAACCTTACATAGTAAAATATCTCAATAGGCTAGATTGTGAAATTTGACAGAGTCAATCAATTGCTGCAGAAACCAGACAAAAGCTCAGTCTGTAGTCACAAGGTTTGTGATTTCATTAAAATTGCACTGTATCTAGGACTCCACCACTCCTTTTATTTAAAATAATCACTAAGAAGTTGAATAGTAATTGTCAGCCACCTACACTTATATGAAGGCTGAAAAGCAAAAAGCAGTCATCAATAATAAAATTGCATTGGGTTTATGGTATACAGAAAGCAGATGAATAGATTCAAGGCACAGTTCACAATTTTTTCAGTAATTCAGAGTGGAACAATGACCTAGAAAAACCTCAATAACATTTTTCAACACATTTTTTACAATTAAAAACAAAAAAGTACAGAAATGGTCAATTTGAATTGTTCTGAATTAAAATCTGGATGGAAAGCAACTTCACAGGTGATGTGACCCCCAAAAAATAGCTTTCTACATTCTTTTAGTGACAAAACATCTGAAAGACTACATCAAATCCCAGTTAGGAAAAAAAAAATCATGGAAGAACAGACACAATGGCAAAAATTAAACTAAGGAAACATTTCTTTCCTAATGTACATAGTGCATTCAATACAGTCTGTGTTGCTCTGCAGACCTGACTCTGAGGTTTTCTTTTGCCTTCTGATTCGCTGAAGGCTTCCATAGTTATCAAACGAAATAGCATGCAGAGAAGCAGCACAAGGCTCACAGGTACTTACAGACTCATTAGAAATTTGTCGTAAAAATGCTGTTGTACTAGTTAATTTTGCTACAACAAAGCCTAAAGCTGTACAGATACCAAAGACTACACCAACTAACTCAGGCACCCTTTTGCATTTTATGAAATTCACATGGGCCCACTACTTAAGCTTGTCCAAGTCCCACTGGATGGCATCCTGTCTCTCAGGCTTGGTAGCCACACCAGTCAGCTTCCTGTCACCTGCAGATTTGCTTAGGAAAAATTTGATCCCATTGTCTATGTCATTGAAGAAGATACTAAACTGCATTTGTCCCAGTGTGGATCTCTAATAGACACCACTCAACACTTACCTTGGCCAACACAAGCTGTTGACCACCACCCTCTTGATTCTAACTTGTATGTTGTAGGAATGTCAAAGGCTTTACAGAAGAGCAGATGGATTACATCCCCAGCTCTTCCCTTGGAAACTGATGTAGTCAGCCCATCACAGATGGCCATTAGGTTGGGTCAGGCAGGAGTTGCCCTTGGTGAAGCTGTATTGGCTGTCTCAAATAATTTCTCCAGGTGCCTTAGCATAGCTTCTAGGAGGATAGGTTCCATGATCTTCCCAGGGACTGAAGGAAGCCTGACAGGTGGTGATTCCTAGGGTTCTTCTTTCTACATATTTAAACATGGGTAGAATATTTCTCTTTTTTTTAGACAGCAGGGAACTCACCTGTCTCCCAGGCCTTTTTTGATATCACAGAGTGTTGTTTGGCAATCACATCAGTTAATTCCTCAGGACTGGGTCACATTTTGTCCTGTGCCATAGGCTTATGTATATTCAGATTCCTCAGGTGATTGAGAACCTGATATTCTTTCACAGTGGAAGGGACTTCATCTCACCTGTCCTCATCTTTATATCCATCCACTTGATAGTTAAAGGAAGAGAGGTTGCCAATGAAACACCAGTCAAAAATTTTGTTTTGTATCTCAGTCTTCTCCTTGTCTGTTGCTACTAACATGCTGGCGGTGTTGATAGGGAGCACACTTTCTTTGACCTTTTCTGGCTGATATAAATGTAGAAGCTCTTCTTACATTGTTTGCATCTCTTGCCAAATTCAGCTCCAGATACACCTTGGCTTTCCTGATCTCTCTGCTAAACTCTGGGCAGTGATCCTATTCTTCTCAGGGTATCTGTGGCTGCTTCCACTGCCTGTGTAGTGGAAGTTCTTATTTTACCCTTTAGTTTGACAGGCAGGTCTCAAGTCATCCATGTCAGTCGCCCACCTCCTTGTCTGATTTCTTACACCAATAGGGTGAGAGGTCTGTGCTCTACGGAAAACATCCTGAATGATCTTCCAACTCTATTCTGCTCTCTTGCCTCTGAGGGCTGCTTCTCAGGAGGTCAATGATTAACTTCTTGACAAACTGGAAGTTTGTTTTCCTAAAATTCAGGGTCCTGACTTTACTCTTGGCTTGAGTCACTTTCCTCAGAGCTGTGAACTGCACAGCCTAGGCTGCGTCCAGTCTTGATGTCACTAATTAGATCACCAACTCCACAATGAAGTCAGGTTATAGTTGTAGGTGACTCGCTTTTAAGTGGAACAGATGATGCAACATGACAGACAAGATCTTTTTAGTGGTCTGCTGCCTCCCTTGGTCTAGTTTAAGGATATCACTAGGAAACTTCCTAACTTAGTACAGCCCTCACAGAATCACAGAATAATTTTGGTTGAAACAGATCTTGAGGATAATCAAGTCTATATATTAACCCAGCACTGCCTGTGCACCACTAGACCATTTCCCTTGGCACCATATCTAAACAATTTCCCAATCCCATCCAAGGGCTTGGCAACCCTTTTCTAGAAGAAATTGCTCCTCATGGCTAACTGAAACCTCCCAACCTCCCCAGCACAACTTGAAGCTGTTTCTTCTTGTCCTGTTTTTTGTTCCTTGGGGCACCAACCCACCTTGGTCCAGGGAGCTGGCAAGTGCCTCCTTTTTTCCCACTCAACACCCCCAACTCTGTCAGACCCAGCTCAGAGCACTCGTCCTCTGGACCCCTGACCACACTTTTCTGGACGTGCTCCACCCACCTTTGTATGGGTCATAAGCCTTTCTGACTTTGACAACAACTCAGGTATGCAAGGACCATCATTCACATTAACAGCTGACTGACTTTCCAGATGCAAAGCCTCGAAAGATCATCTAGTCCAATCCCCCTGCCACAGCAGGATCACCTAGAACAAGTCGCACAGGAACATACCCAGGTGGGTCTTCAATGTCTCCAGAGAAGGAGACTCCACAACCTCCCTGGGCAGCCTGTTCCAATGCTCTGTTGCCCTCACTGTTAAGAAGTTTTTTCTGATATTTCTGTTGTACAGAGGCACCTGGGAGGGCAAGGTGGGTGAGGAGGCAGTTCACCTGCCACACCAGGTGCAGACTTGTCTCCATCTATTGCTTACATTTAAATTGCTGCCTTTGGTCTGGCCAAGGGAGATACAGAATCCCCTTGATCTTCTATTTTATTCTGGTGCATATTCTTGTTACTGTTTCAAGGAGAGGAAATTACGGCTCCAACAACTTATCTCTTGGTCAGCCTCACTGAAGCTCATTAACGTTTGTACTTCCTCTTGCAGGTCTGCTATCAGGCTGAGCAGATTGTCCACTTGATCACACTGCACACAGCTTGCTGCCACCTGTTACCAGTAAAAGGCTCCATCACGCTCTGCCTGAGACCTGGACAACTGCAAGTTTTAGCGGGCACTCTATGTGGACTGTCATGTCTATTCTGACGAGCACGAACGGCAGTTTTCTGACAGATGGAGACCACAGTCAAGCCCGTTCTGGGAGTATGACCACCAGTTGAACTCATCTCCTGAGCTCACAAGGTGCCTATGCCCTTGCTGCATACCAATCCCACATGAATGGCCATGCAAACTGTCATATAATGCCCTAATTGCTCAGGCTTCCTAGACTGTGACTTTTTGTTGTTGTAGAGGTGGTTGCGGTCCCAAGGCACAGGCCTCATCAGCATCTCCCATGAGAACTAGTGCCTCCTGGTGGGTCTCTCTGCTGTCCTGGCCATTCTCTGTGTCAGGAAAACCCACTGTGAACCAAGCTTTGCTGCTCTGCTGCTGCTGCAAACTGGGCTGGCTTCACAGCAGTTAGCCTCAGCAAGTGACTTACTAAACACTGTAATAAGACTTTTTATCAAAACCCGATAACTACCACTTTGCTTATATAGTCTTTCCCTTTTCAAATTTGCTGCTCAAGATTTGCCATTTAGCAGGTAGCTGAAAAGTTTGACAGTTTCTGTTTAGATAAGAAGCAATTTCATTGCAAATTAAGAAATAGAATTCAGGAAATTCACCAGAAGCTCCAATTGCTGCACCCCAAACTTTCCCTAACAAGTTGTAACCTGCTATGGAGAATCACATGTTCACTTTACTAATTGTTTTAGAACAAAGCTCTACCAAGAACTGCAATACAGAGAATTATGTGTTTTATAACCTTTCCACATAATAGATAAATTGTACTGCTTAGACCTATAGGGGAGCACCAGCTGTAAAAGCTGAATTTGAGAAGTCTGTTTATTGCTACTCTAGTTTTGAAAATACTAGTTTTTACACTTTCATTTAGCTATTTTATTATGCAATTCTTTCACACAATATTTCACTATATTATAGTGATTGTTCAGCAGACTGAATTCCTTCTTCATGTTTAGGTATCTGGACACTTAAAATTGTACTTATTCTATATAGCAACACTAATTTTATGGTTTGTAAAGGATCACAGGATTATTCATTGCAGTAATTTGAGCTTCCAACCAAATTTTATATAGACTCGAGAAATTTTTTATCTATAAGAAAAGCTTTACCTAAGTCATCTAAATAATAAAAAAGTTTCTATGAAACAGAAATCATTGACATAGAAACGCAATACAAAACATTTCTAGGATGTCTTTTTCCCCAGCAACACCTGGGATATTGATATTTTCTGAATTAAATGCATTAACCTTCTTAGAATAAGAAAAACATCTCCAAACCAAACTGGATTTAAAACTTTCTTTGATAATTTTTAAAGCCTGAGAAATAAATTATATCAAGTTTTAATTCAAATTATTTTACTGTCATGCATACTGCAAATTTTTACAATAATTGTATATTTCTATGAAGCACTATTATTTCTCATAGTATAAAGCTCTCTAAGTATGTAGCTCTAAAGGATACTAGACCTCAGGTAGATGTTCCTAATCTCAAAAAAAAAAACATTAATCAAAAGACTTTAGGTGACCTGAGGTCTCAAGCATGTCTAAAAGTACACTACAATCAGTCCTCCTTTAAACTAGTTTAAGGCCTTATCATCCAAAGTACTTCACCAAAGAGGTCAGCAAAGAAGAGTCACTTAGCACAGCTGCATAATCCTAAGTATTGTACAAACTTCCACAACAAATGTAACTGCACAGAAGACAGCTTTTAGAGGAACAGCCTAAGACTGGAACAAATTGCTCTCAAGATAAAGGTCACCTACTAGTTTAACCACTTTCTGTTCTGAGGGCACAGCATGTGTTGATGGATGGAATTTAACAATTCTATGATGGTATGTATTATCTACAATTCTTCCCCATGCTGGTTTCATGTAAGCAAGCCAGAATGCCTGTGCTTAAAATAAAGAAGGCTCTCTTGACACCATAATGAAAAACCTGATAAAAGAGCTACACCAAAATAAAAATGTAACACAAGCACTCAATCTAGTATGATCCTAAATTATCGTAGTATTTGATTAAAAAAAAGGATATTTGAGATACTTCTGAAGTATCTAGAACATCCTGGTAACCATATTCACATAAAACTAATTCCAGACCATTAAAAGTTTTAGCAATGGTTACGTCCTGTATCATATAGTTTATACATTTATGCAATAATACAATCACTAAATACAGAGCAAGACACCTCAGGACTCTTTCCTCCTGCTTACTTAAGCATTTCCCAGTTCCTCAGATTGCAGTTGTGACATAGCTTTTCTGCTCGCTGCCAGAAACAAATCCAACATGGTGCTCACCACATGACTGCTGCACCTGTGGTGAGGGCAAAGGCAAAAGGGTGCTGGTCACACAGGCCCCACATCTGTGACAACAAAGATGGCAGACACAACTTAAGGTCTTCCTCCAGGGACTCTCTCCCCCACAGCTAAAGCAAAGTGGGGAATGGGTTGAGCTCACCATATGCTTGGTGTCTTCAAAAGCGAATGGTCCAGCAGCAGCAGAGTCTGGGCCTGCGTGGCTTCACTGCACCCAGATCTGAAGCTGGGTGGAGTGATGGCAGCAAGAATTCGCACCCTTGGCAACTGGTCATGCCCATGACAACTGCAGGAGTAGCTCTATCGGCAGCCTGAGCACATGGCAACTGCAGCTGTGGCACGCACCTGCTGGTGTCTAGCCTTTCTTCCTCTTGGGCATGGGTTCAATAAATCCTTTCTTTTCAGCAAAGTTACTTCACTGCCTGGTAAATTCTACTTAAGAGCTGGCTGGTGTGCTTAGATGGAAGGCATCAACGCAAAAGGACCCACCGAGACCAGACAGCCTTTTATCAAACTGCTACATAGCTGAATTATTTTTCTGCACTAAAAAAAAAAAAACTTAGAAAGCAAAACTATTAAAAATTAGGTAGCTGGACATCTAAACGAAATACATGAAGAGTAATTATTCCCCTCAGTAGCTTTAGGTTATGCATATTCCTCCTTTTACATAGATAAAGCAAAGACAATTAGCTTTAAAGTCTGCACTTTTTTTTTAAACAATGGTTATGGTAGAAATATTTAGCCATTAGATGCTTTTCTTACAAAGAGTGGTACAGAAAAGATTCTGTATCAAGAGATGGCTGAGGTGGATCAATCCCTGCTTTCTGATCCTCAATTTACCAAAATAAATACTGAAAATATTTAAAGTTTACCAAGTCTTATCCATAATGCTCTTGGCTCCTCATTAGCCATTTCATCACACTCAACCTGTGTCTTGGTTTGGGAAGA
>VZRI01012563.1:0-87665 GCA_013397515.1 Upupa epops | reverse complement strand
CCACACAGCTTGGTGTCATCAGCAAACTTGCCGAGGGTGCACTCAATTCAGCTGTCCATATCACTATATGGACATAGCACTGGTCCCAGTACTGACCCTTAAGGTGTTGTGCGGGACAGTGACAAACGCTTCACACGAGTCCAGGTACATGATGTCGATTGCTTTTCCCTTGTCCACTTGTGCTGTACCGCCATCATAAAAGGCCATCAAGTTAGTCAGGCAGGATTTGCCTCTGATGAAGCCATGCTGGTTACCAATCATCTCTTCATTTTCCATTGGCCTCCACGGCTTTGCAGTCTCTCCAGGGATGGGGACTCCAGTGCCATCCTGGGCAGCCTGGGCCATTGTTTGATAACCTGCAGGGCAAGGACAGCCCTGACTAGTCAGAGTCTGTCCACCATCCTGGACTTTAGGAGCTTCTAGGGCTGGGCTGTTAACCTTCAATCTCCCAGATTACAAAAAAGTAATGAAAGCAGTAGCTAGATGGTGCTGACACAAAGAGAGCAGCACCACCAGCACAACCATTTCAAGCACCTGATGCTGTTGGGGCTGTGTTTGCTGCTGCTGCTGCTTTCTCCAAGTCCTGAGACCTGCTGCCTCCTTTGTCTGAGCCAGCTGCCGATTCCTGTCAGAGTTTTATTTGCTGCAGGATTCGCAGAAGGATGCAGAGCTCTGTAGCCAGACACACAGACCTTGGGGATCTTTTAGCCAAACCCTGGGCTCTCTGTCACCTTCCTGCAGCAGCCTAGGGTGATTCAAGTAGGGTGATGTGACACTGTGGTGGATCCAGCCTTTGTTAGCAAGATCAGAGCCTCACCTCCAGGTCTGAGGTCTGAGGGACCATCTGTCCCAAGAAGGAGACATGGGCTTCATTTCTCAGTACAAGAGCATATCTGGCAACATAAGAAAGCAACCCCAGGCTGTTTGGAAGCACTTCCAGCCCAACCCAGTGTTAGAAATGATCTGACAGACCACCCAAATCTTTGGTAAAATACAAAGATTTATTGGTTGCAGTAATAAGGGATGAGCAAGCAGCGCTGGGTGCATGGCAAGGTATTCACTCCGCCAACACGCACACTTACAGTTTAAGGCAGCAACATTTTATAGCTTATTTCATACACATTATAACTTCAGAGGATTTCCTATATCAGTCTTCTCTTTGTTCACATCTCCACTTCTTAGTGAGACCCCCGGGAGCAGCGCTGGGTGCATGGCAAGGTATTCACTCCGCCAACACGCACACTTACAGTTTAAGGCAGCAACATTTTATAGCTTATTTCATACATATTATCACTTCAGAGGATCCCCTATATCAGTCTTCTCTTTGTTCACATCTCCACTTCTTAGTGAGACCCCCGGGTCCAAAGATAAGGTGGGAGTCAATGTTCTTGGCCTAATCTTAATTAACAGGGATTAGCTCCCCATACATTCCACAACAGTTTGCAGGTCTTAGATTGCTCAGCCTCCCCCCCATCCTGTTTGTCCTGCTGAGTTTCACTGTTTTGTTCGTTCAGTAGTTCTCCACAACGGCAAGGGGGGATATTGTTTTTACCTTGACACGAATCATAACATCTCACACCAGTGTCACAGGTGTGACACCTGGACGGACACACCACGGAGCTAGCAGTGACCTTCCCATGCAGACTGACTTTGAAAACATCTGCACTATGCTGTGGCAGTCATCTGGAGAGACAAATCAACATGACTTGGACCACTGAGCCCACCATACTGTGTTTCCACACAGCATTGGCCAAATCACCACAGAGCAGTGAAGATCTGAGCAGTTACAGCTCTTTCATGGTAAAATTCACCACTATCAGGTTGCAAACTTCCTGCTGTAGCCTAACACAGCCAATTCATTCTCCACGGATCTGGGGAACCCACTGTCTCTGGTTGTGTCACCTGCCACTTGCTCATGTGCTGTTGGCAGGGATGGTTGTCTTTATCTTTGAGATCCATACATGGCTCAATATGGTCTTGGTCCACAACCTACCCTCTGGGCTCAGCCCTTGAGGGTATTCTGCTGGGGAAAGCACACAGGGAAGAGCAAAGGAAGGATATGCTCCCCACAAAAGGCAGCAAATTGTGTTGTTCCCACCATAAATAACTTTCTGAAGGGGGTTGAAAGACATTTTTGGGTCCCTTCCTGCTTTCCTTCTGTTCTGCTTGATCTGAGAACTTCTTTTGCTTGTTGCCAGCAGGTTTCCTCACTAGGTTATTTCTAAGCTGCAATAATTAGTTATGAAGGGAAGAAACTGTACAGTATGTCTTAGCATCCCTTAAAAACCAAAATAAATCCTAACCACATCAATATTCCCCTGAGAGATACCAAATCCACAGCCTGGTGAACAATTTCAGACTCTCCACGTTGAACATATTAAAAGGAGAAACATTTTCTAGGAATCATGACAAAAAGATGGCCCTGTATTTGCTCACCTATGGCAAAAGTGAGACCATTGGCCTCCGCAGTTATTTATAGATGACGTTCTACCAGACAAGATTTTAGGGTCATTTTCCATTTACAATCCCATAAACATTCTCATCTTACACAAACTCTTTGCATTCCTGTCCTGCTGAGCCTGTGGAAAACTCTGACAGTACAGAAGAGTTCTTCTATCCAACTCATTCAGTTGAGTCCCCACAGCAGAAAGAAGGAAACTAAAGCTCTTGCCCAGAGATTGGGAATTTTCCAGTTCAGGCTTTAGTGGCTCCCACCCATCTGCACTAGTACAATAGTGGGGCCACGTCTGGCTCCATGGCAAACTCAAACACACTTGGCAGAGAGGGGGAAAGAGCTATAATTGTGTTTCTCCGGGGAAAGTGGTCATTAGCAGGGTATTATCTGGATAGTGCTTATAGAAACCCTGCCTGAATGGGCTCTATTTACAATAAGAAAAATTGCCAGAAAGTGATCAGAACATATGGGATCTGATGAAAAGGCTGCACTTGAGCTACATAAAAAGCCAATAATCTGGGAGGAAGTAGCTGCTCACAGCTAGGAATTTTAAGCAGGGATAGTGCTGGGGGTAGGATTTCAAATCCCATGAGATCATCAGTTTCAAAAATTCTCCATGGTCCCAAATCTTATCTGAAATTTGAAGCACTTATGGACTAACAGATTTAACCTTCATTTCTCTATTTGTATCCTTCCTGGACTAGAACACTGTACTGCCAGAGCTGGAGAGAGATTGAACTGGAGAGAGTCACAGAGATGGTTGATTAAGAAATGAATCGTGCACTAGTACTCAGCACTACTTTACTCTGCACTAGTGAGACCCCATCAGGAGTACTGTGTCCAGTTCTGGAGTCTCCAGCGTAAGAAGGACAGAGAACTCCTGGAAGGTGTCCAGAGCAGAGCAACTCAAATGATCAGAGGGCTGAAGAACTTCCTCTATGAGGACAAGCTGAGCAAGTTGGGGTTATTCAGCCTGGAGAAGAGGAGGCTCCTAGGTGACCTTCTACCAGCTTTCAAATGCCTGAAAGGGGCTACAAGAAAGCTGGTGTAGGCTTTTTACATGAGTGTGTAGTGAGAGGACAAGGGGAAAGGTGATTGAGGTTGGACATGAGGAAACAATTCTTTCCTGTGAGGGTGCTGAGATGCTGGAACAGGTTGCTCAAAGAAGTTGTGGCTGGCCCATTCCTGGAAATGTTCAAGGCCAGGTTGGATGGGGCCTGACTAGCCTGATCTAGTGAAACTGTCCCCATCTATGCACGGGGGTTGGAAGTAGATGATCTTTCATCTAGTTCCTTCCAACCTTGACCATTTTATGAAATGAACCCTCCTCTCACCTGTGAGAGATGCAGTTCTGCTGGGTTTCCTGGCTTTGTGCATTATTCTGTCAAATAAACATCTCCCAGCTGCCCTACTGCTTCAGTATTTAGGTCAGTAGTGACCTCTAGGGAGAAGCTGGGCTATTGATGAGTCAGTGAAGTGTCTCTTTGTCTCTCAGACCTAGCAGTGTCTGAGTTCTGCTGGTGGTTAGAGGTTGGTCTTGGGGACAGTGAGGTGGTCCAGCCATTGCTCGTGTTTGACAATATGTTGATAAGCCACTGGACATAAAAGAAACAATTAGCTGCTTGAGATTGTCTTTATCAGCTTTCAAACAGCCCACTCCAAGCCCTCACATGAAGAGATTCAAGGGCTTTTCTGCCCAACCAAACCACTCCTTGATGTTTAATGAGGATAGGGTTAGGTTGGATGTTAGGAAGCCCTTCCTCACAGAAAGGGTGATCAGAGCCTGGAATGGACTGCCCAGGGCAGTGGTGGAGTCCCCATCTGTAGAGGTGTTTAAGGACAGCCTGGCTGTGGCCGTTTAGTGCCCTGGTCTGGCCCATGTGGTGATGTTAGGTCCTGGGCTGGGCTGGATGAGCTCAGAGGGCTTTTCCAGCCTCAATCATTGTGGGGTTCTATGATAGTAATTTCTTTTCCAAACAACAGAGTAGTCATATGCCAAAATAAGACACAGGAGCCCTCACAACACTGGACATGTCCAGTGGCCTTGTGAGTGCTGCAGAGGAGCTGGTCCAAGGAGATCCATGGATAAAGCCCAGGTAAGCCTGCCAATCAGTACGGCTAAGCTGCTTTTAAGAAGCTACCATCAACTGCTGCCAAGCAAGCTACTCACTATCAGGCAATCCATCTCAACCTGACTCACGCACAGGCCATGGTCTCCAGCTTCTTGGCTCCCTGTCCTTTGTTCTGCAATCCCAGAAGGGCTGCAATTGAGGAGCAATAGCTCTTCTGAACATCCATCAGCACATGGGCTTGTAAACACTCTTCATAATCGTGGCTAATAAAATGTAGCTTATTAGCCAATCCTGTATGGGACTCTTACAGCCTTACTCATTGCTGAGAAAAATAAATTCTTTGCAGATGCACTGGAGCTTCCCTCAGTCCCACCTACAACTTGGTGAGCAATTGCAGTCCTTAGAGGAGCAGCAGGGATTTTACTGCCAGCTACAGCCCTCTCCTCTGCTCTTCTGCCTGGCCCCAAGAGCAACCGCCACAAATGGTTCCAAAAGAGGCAAGCAACAACACTGGCTTTTGCTGAGTGATGGAGAAACCCCGATTCTCCACTGCATGAAGGTCCTTGATACCTGTCCCAAGGAAAAACGTCAAGGCCTCTCATGAGTCTGGTGGATCAAAATCTCTGATGAGGAGTGTGCAAGAGCTACTTGTGAATAATACCACGGTTTAGGTTGGAAAAGACCTTGAAGCTCATGGAGTCAAATCATTAACCCAAGCATCCCAATCCACTGCTAAACCCTGTCCCTGAGCTCCAGATCTCCACAACTGTGAAACATGGCCAGGGATGACAATTCAACTACCAGCCTGGGCAGGCTGTGGACCTGGCCAGAGGACACTTCAGGAAGACATTTCCCCTCAGGGCCAACCTAAACTTCCCCTGGGGCAGCTTGAGGCCATTTCCCCTTGTCCTGCCCCTTGTTCCTTGTGAGACAAGACCAACCCCCAACTCTCTACACCCTCCTGCCACTTAAAATAACAAACAGGTGGAAGTAAGTGGGGTGGAGGGAAGCCTCCACTCCCTTAAGTTCTAAGGACCCAGTTAGTCTGGAGAGATGGCAGGTAAGGAAGGATTTGTTTGTGGTTTATAGGAACTACAGACATTTGGCTTTTATTTACACCCTGACCTTGCTTGTTCTCAACCACCAACCGGGCAAATGAACCACGAAATAGGATCATTGTAAAAAGCTTAAACCAGTGATTCAAAAGAGAATGTTTCACTTAGTGGAAAACCCATGCAGATTCTTCTCCAACCCCAGACGCTGCTCTGCAGCAAAGCCCTTTATTTTTTTCAAAGGTACTTGGGGAAGTCACTTATCTTGATATATGGAGTCACTTTCCATGAAATAAACATAAACCCAAATGCCTGGCAGTAAACGTAAACCTCCCAAGCTTCCCTCCTGCTTCTGTCCTTTTAGCTGTTTTTATTACCCCATCCAGAAGTATAAATTGGTAATTTATTGAAAAGTGAGCGGTAACGTTTGCCGGAGTAGCACAATGTGCTGCCCAGACTGCTGGGAAGAGGGCCTGGGTTTAGGAGCTTCTTTCTTCAGAATCACAGAACTATACAGGCTGGAAAAGACTTCTGAGCTCATCCAGCCCAGCCCAGCCCAGGACCTAACATCACCGCATGGGCCAGACCAGGGCACTAAGGGCCACAGCCAGTCTGATCTTAAACACCTCCAGGGATGAGGACTCCACCACTGCCCTGGGCAGTCCATTCCAGGCTCTGATCACCCTTTCTGTGAGGAAGGGCTTCCTAACATCCAACCTAACCCTCCTGGCAGCTTCAGGCCCTGCCCTCTATCCTGTCTCTAGTTGCCTGGGAAAAGAGCCTGAACCCCACCTGACTACGACCTCCCTTCAGGGAGTTGTGGAGAGGGAGAAGGTCCCTCCTGAGTCTTCTCTTCCTTGTGATGCTCTCATAAACAAACATGGGAGTGAGACCACAACTTCAGTATCTTCACTCTCTTCCTGTAGAGAAAACATGGAAAAACACTGAAATAAGCCTGTGGAAAGACTTTCTTTCTGTGGATGCTGTTTACTGTCAGGAGGTGCCTCAGCAGCTTCAATCTGGGACACTTCTGTGGAACTCCTGGTCTCCCTGATGCTTTTCCTTACCCTGCTGAGTTGAGTGAGTGCTGCCATTCTGTGCTGCCAGTCATGCAGGAATAAAGCCATTGTATTCACAGTCTCAGGAGTGGTATGTCACTCAGCTGGACTGGAAACCATCCGCATAAATTTTCTGAGACTCCACCACTGGTGCACACATTCCCCCATTTCCACCCTGCTACTCTGTCCTGATGCTGAGCAGACAGGGATAACTTTCCACAATTCAATTCATTCTCAAAGTTATTGCAGTTCAGAAGGAGCAAGGCTTTTGTCTCCCCAACTCTCAAGATTTGTAACAAAGGGCTTACTAAATTCCTGTAATGACAAGTATGAAACTTCTGCAGGATTTTTCCATAAGAGCAGCATCCTGCTCTGAGGGAAAACATCTCCTAAATGCATCCGCGGAAGCACTTGAACCCTCTAAAAATACAGCCCAGGAGTGAAGTCACACTGTACTGCCCTATTTTATACAGTTTTATGCAACCCCAATCATCAGCTGCCCTGGAAGTCCTCTCACCAGTGGACAACCGCACACAAGTGGAACTGGGGTTGAATTTGGATTAGGTCTCTGCAGGAGTGGGTGAAACCCCTTCACTGCATAGGGCAGGGAAAGGCTGTGGCATCTGCTGTTCAGACTCCATGAAGAGAGGGGCCCTACATCCCTTAGCCTGCAGCTTCGGGAAGCTACTCTGGTGCTTCACAGACATTTAGACAACAGGGTGGAGACCCTGGCCCAATCAATCAGATAGGACTTGAGAGAACTAATGTAGGCTATTCAGCATGATTTGGACAGACTAGAGAGCTGAGCAAAGAGAAACCTAATGAGGTTCAACAAGAGCCAGTGCAGAGTCCTGCCTCTGTGAAGGAACAACAAAATTCACCAACACAGTGGAGGGGATGATCTGCTAGAGAGCAGCTCTGTGGAGAACGACCTTGGAGTTCTGGTGGACAAGTTCATCATGAGAGAGAACTTCTTTACAGTAATTACAGTAATCACAGTAATGATGAGGCTGGAAAAGACCTTAATGATCATCCAGTCCAACCTAAAACCAACCAAGTAAACCTAACATCTAGATCATGCCACTCAGCACTTCATTCAGACTAACCCTGAACACCTCCAGAGACGGTGACTCGACCACCTCTGTGGGCAGCCTGTTCCAAAACCAGATCACACTTTCAGTGAAAAACCTTCTCCTAATGCCAGGTCTAAACCTCCCCCGATGGAGCTTAAGACTGTGATCCCTTGTCCTGTCTCCAGTGTCCAGGGAGAAAAGGCCGACCCCTGCCTGACCATAGCCACCTTTTAGGTAGTTATAGACAGTATAGACATACTGTGAACATTACAGAACCCTGGAACAGGCTCCCCACGGACGTTGTGGAGTCTCCTTCTCTGGAGAGACCTGTCTGGATGCATTTCTGACTGAACTGCCCTGGTTTTGGTTCCGCTTTTGCAGGGGTGTTGGACTTGATGATCTTTGGAGGTCTCTTCCAACCCCTGACATCCTGTGATTCTGTAATAAAAGCAAGTTCCTTTTTCAAACACCTTCTGATGTAAACAGTTACTACTAGTAGTGGAAAGAAAAAACAAACATAAACCCTGAGCAGTGAAAGGAAGGTCACATAATGGGTAAAGCCTGGGGTTTAAACCTTGATACCTTTCTATGGGCCACCAAGGCTGTTGGAGAAGATTCTTGTTGAAATGGGTATGGCACTGCAAGTCTGATTCTTCTGGGGAAAACAGCAGCTGTTTGGGGGATGGCTATGCACAGAGAATGAGATGTGTTCAGTCTCAAAGATGACACACTGGCTCTTTAGGAAGGCCCATCCAGTGTCCATACCCAGCTTAAGGAGAGTCANGGGTCAGTGGTATATAAGTGTACGCCACGTGATAATAAACGCCATTTATTGACATGACATTGATGTGCACCTCGGTGAATGGTCAAGCTCAAGGTCCCCCATAGGAAAACGAACAGATCATGTAATGTTCACTGCAACAGGAAGGCCCATCCAGTGTCCATACCCAGCTTAAGGAGAGTCACAGCTCTAACAACTGGAAGATCAGCAAGTGGGTGAGAAAAGAGTCTTAAATCAGCAAAACAGCAACCAAAGACAACCAGCATTATTTAATGGAACCTGTCAGTAGATCTGTCCTACACAGAATGGTTTGGGTTGGAAAAGACTTTCAAGATCATCAAGCCCAACCATTAACCCAACTGAACCAAGACCTTTCCAGGAAGTTTTTCCTTATGGCCCACCTGAACTTCCCCTGAGGCAACTTGAGGTCCTTGTCCCCAAGTCACTTTCCTCTTGTCCTGTCACTTGTTCCTTGTGAGAAGGGACCAATCCCCAACTCAGTACACCCCCCTTTGAGGTACATCCCCCTCCCTACACAGGACTAATGCTCAGGTCAGCATCAGAAAGCCAGTTCAAGAAGAATCCACACACAACACTTCATCTTAAGACACAGCTTTGAGATTCCAACCCACATAGAAGGGGCTTTCTCCATCCTCTTCTCCAAGACCCTTAACATTTGGTTTAGCTAACCCTCAGCCAAGGAAGACCTATCAAATCAACATGTGTTCCTTTTTCCTCAGAGACAACAGCCTTTGCGATGGATTTTTTTCTGGCAGGGACCATAGCAGCAAGCAGTTGTGGCAAAGGAAGGAATTCTGCAGAAAAGCCACTCCCATTTGCAAGCAGATAATGAGCAACAGAGCTAGCGTGGAAGCAATTAATTCTAATCACTTACGAGACAATCAATTTTAATTATGGGTTCTTTGAAACCCAAAAACCCGACAATTATTGGTAATAGGCTTTTCTTGATGGCAGAGAGCGAATAGAATTTGTTGAGGCTGGGTTTTTTTCCTGCAGTTAATTTTAAAAAATAAAATCAGCTTTTAGTTACGGGCTGCCTTGGCTGACGCTGACACACGAAACGGTACTGTCAAGCTGAGTTTAGATCTCTGTGGGCAGAAACACGGGCTTTGAAGAACTCTTGGGTGTGTTTTTGTGTAATTGGCATTCTCCTCTCTGCTGAGAGCTCAGAGGTACCTTCAGAACAGCTGGACGTCTCCAGCTTCAATTCAGGTAAAGCATTTGCTAACAAATGTCAGCTGTCACACCTGGAGCCTGCCCAATGAGTGACTTGGCAGTCTTTCTGCCCCTGTACTCTCTGTCTCTGCCCCCAGGTGTTCTTAGCAGGCTGGATTTGCTGTACACCACCAATGTCCATGGTAATGTGGGCATAGACTCCTCCTTACCAGTTACAGGACTTCTTTGCTTGCCTGTGTCAAGCTCCAGCAGCCACGCTTCACTATTGATACAAGAACTGCGTGGGAGAGACTCCCCACAAGATGCTAGTGCTGGGCCATCCACGAGAAATACAAACAGTACAGCATCACTGAGACTTTCACTTCAGGATCAGCAGCTCAGGCTAGGCTGAAAGACAGCCCCACATTCATTCCTTTACAGCTGTTGGAAGAGCACTATAGAGGATTTAACACTTATTTCAGGAAGGACATAGAATTTGGAGCCCCTGGCTGTAAGAATAAGTTGTTTGAGTGTCCTCTGTCCACACTGACATGTTTAGAATTTGACCCAAGGCTCAGGGCTGGCCCTCAAAGGTCACATCTTAACTGCTTCACCTTCACCATTGTGTCTCCTGTGACAGATGAAAGGCAGCCCATGCCCCATGATGCTTTGGCAGACACAACTCACTTTCCTTAAAGCCACTCCGAGTGCTGCTGTGGCAAAGAGAGGCATTGCAAAGCCTCTCAAAGATGGGGAATAGCAGAGGGGCCATTTTCACTGTAATGAGGTCTCATTACTGCAAGAGATCTTGAAGGACAAGAGCATGGAAGCATTTAGCAGTGCTCAGGAAGTCAGAAAAAAGAACAAGATTGTCTAGGGCTGGAGGAGCACATGGTGGTTCCTGAAAAGGCACCTGATTCTCCAGGATGAGTATCTTGGGCAATCATTTACACCAAAGGCTAAAAGAAGTGTAAACTAAACACAGCAGCGTTCTGCTGGAGCTGCGCTGGCATCAACAGCTCCGAGGAGACTGACAAAAGACCGTTTCCATAGAGTTTCAGAAACTTCAGAGCAGTAGAAAAAAATTGACCTTTAATAACAAGAAAACTTTCCCTGGGAGAATGAGTTGTGCCAGAACGACAAGGTCTTGGCAATCCTCACAGCTCCCTGGGCAACAGCTGCACTGGCTGCTCCCTGGATACTCCTGGAGGATGAGGAGATCTTGTGTGGGATTACATTAATCCCAAAGCTCCACCACTGCTCCCCAGCAATTATTCATCTTCCCCCCATAGTGCAGTAGGATAAAGCTCGAACCTGATTTGCAAGAAGTGCTTTTGTCTCTCAGGTTTGTCTCTAGAAACTTCCCTGAATTAAAGGGGTTTATCTCAACGGGTGTTATCAGGCTGCAGGATTCGATGCAGTTTAATTATGACAAGGAGTTAGCGTTTACCTACCTGCTTAACAACAACATGTCATGTTCCTTGTTTAATCAGAACACATTAAATGGTTCATATTTAAATCCTCTTCAGCATAAGGGTGAAACAAATGTTACAGCACAACCAGATTGTTCCCTATAAATTACTCTGTTGAGAGGCAGAAGAAAGCGAAAGGGAGGCTGTGGGCACTGTATGGCAGCTGAGTGCTGTACTGTGGAACGTCCCAGTCCTGACATCCAAGCACTCCCCTGCTCTAATGGGTCACTTCAGTGTAGAGATACAGAGGTGCTGAACTCCCAGCCATAGCCCTGGATGCTTCTAATGCAGGCTCAGAGAATTATAGAATGGCCCAAATTGGAAGGGACTTCCAAAGGTCATCTAGTCCAACCCCCCTGCAGTGAGCAGGGACATCCTCAACTAGATCAGGTTGCCCAGAGCATTGTCCAGCCTCATATCTCAGCACAAACAGCCTTTTAAACCTTGAAGGTGAAAAACACACTTGATATGTGGAAAAAGGAAAAACGAGACATCTTACAGGGTGGTGCAGCAGGAAAATCCAACAACCCACAAGTCAGGCAAGATTATCTCTTCCAGTAAATTGCCTTCACTCTCTCAGTTTTTCATAGAATCATTGAATCATCATGGATGGAAAAGACTTGCAAGATCATCAAGTCCAGCTACCTGCCCTACAACCTGAACCACTAACCCAGCTCCTGAAACACCCTGTCCCCCTGTTTGTTGAATGCCTCCAGGGATGGTGCCTCCACCCCCCATCCTAGGCAGCCTGTTCCAAGCCCTCTCCTCCTCTTTCTGGAAAGAAGTTTTTCTTAAGACCCAACCTGAACCTCCCTGGCACAACCTCACCCCATTTCCTCTTGTCCTATTGCTAGTACCTAAGAAGAAGAGGCCAACCCCCTGTCTTACTACAACCTCCCTTCAGGTAGTTGTAGACAAAAACAAGAGTCTCCCCTCAGCCTCCTCTTTTCCAGGATGAACAGCTTCAACTCCCTCAGCCTCTGCCCATCAAACCTGTTCTTCAAGCCCTTTACCAATTTCATCGCCTTCTCTGTCCTCTTCCCAGCACCTCCATGTCCTTCCTATCCTGTGTTGCCCAAACCTGCACCCAGTACTTGAGGTGCAGCCTCACCAGGGCCAAGTTGCTGGTGTAGGTCAGGGTTCCATTTGCCTTTTTGGCCACCTGAGCAAACTGGTGGCTAGTGTTCAGCTGCTATCAATCAGCACCCCTAGGTCCCTCTCTGCTGGGCAGCTCTCCAGCTACTGCTCCCCAAGTCTGTAGCACTGCTGGGGGTTGTTGCGGCCCAAGTGCAGGACCTGACGTCGAGGCTTACTGAACGTCATACAATGAGCCTCAGTTCATCAATCCAGCCTGTCCAGGTCCCTCTTCAGAGGCTCCCCACACTCCAGCAACCTGAGTGTTGTCTGCAAGCTGACTGAGGGTGCACTCTGTCCCCTCATCCAAACCATCAATATCTATGTTAAACAAGAATGGCCCCAGCACTGAGCCCTGGGGGACACCACGCATGATCAGCCGCAGACTGGATTTCACTCCAGTCCAGCACTTCGGGCCCTGGTTGTTCTGCAGGTACCATGTAATGGAGATCAGGATGACCTGTTCCATTAGCTGCCCTGGAACTCAAGTCAGACTAACAGGCCTGTAATTTCATGGATCATCTTTCCATCCCTTCAAACATGCCTTGCCTTTAACACACCAGACTGCCTCTGTGACCCTCTGCAGGGGCTACCCCAGTCATCTTCAGGTGATATTAATGGTGCTATGTGTGAAAGAGCAAATCCAGGATGGGGATTAAATGGAGGAAGAGGCTAACCTCAGTATTCAACAGCATCTCCTGGGAAATGGAGGCTCCAGAGATTCAGAGCACTTGGCACTCTTCTCAGCAGGCTGACAGCTCAGGGGAAAAACGTGTCTGTTACTAAAAATTAGGAGTTTTCATATTTCATTGTGGCTCTCACCGGTGTTTCTGGTGCTAATCTCCAAAGCTGTGCTTTGTACTGTCTCTTATACCTTCTAGTGTCTCTTTGTCAACCTGCTTTTAAGATGTAAAAAAGACTACAAGTATTTGACTACTGCTAGATTAGCAAATTCCTTGCTCTGAATTGGATCCTCTTTCATTTGTCATTGTCACCACCCCAAGATTAGTATGAAAAAGACTTTTATATGGCAGGATCTGCTGGAAGCAGAGATGAGTTTCCTACAGAGGACACCACCGTGGGTTTTTCAGAACTTCACTGATTCCAACAGCTGTAGATTCTTAAAAAGCTTTTCCTACAATGTCCTCTTCTTTGTTACACAAAGAGAAAAAGTGCACAGAGAACCAAGCCCAGCTGCTCTGGGAATGTATTCCTTGGTATCTTCTGACCACACCAGAAGTCAGAGTTGCATCTCACATCAGTCAGAGCAAAATCAACCTTTTCCTCCAGCAGGATGAGGGGAGGAGATGCCAAAAGGAACCACAAAAATCATAGACTGGCCCTGGTTGGAAGGGATTTTCAAAGGGAATCCAGTCCAGCTCCCCTGCAGGGAGCAGGAACAGCCTTAACTAGGCCATATTCCCCAGAGCCTTGTCTAGCCTCACCTTCACTATGTCCAGGGATGGGGCCTCAACTCCCACCCTGGGCAACCAGTTCCAGTGTTCAAGCACCCTCCTGCTGAAGAACTTCTTCCTGTGCTCCTAAGAGAAGCTGACAACAGTTTTCTTCCTGCTGTTCTGTAAATCCAGACAGCAGCGGCTGCGTGACTCAGCCACGTGGCAAGAACACAACAGTGGCCATGGCAGCAAACCAGCAGGAACCTCACTCCTCTTCCAGGGTGATGCATTTTCAGGGCTTTTCCTCTTTCAGTTACCCCTCTGGTGTCTTCAAGCTTGCAATGATCAGTGTGATTCTCTTCCACTCAACATGGAGATGTACTGGTATTGCTGGTTTATCACTGCACCTGCTCGCTTTGCCATGCAGGTAGGGGACAGGGTTCTGCTGGGACAGCACTGTTCAGAGCTCCCCTGGCATGGCAAGGAGCCAGAGCTGGGCAGCAGCAGACAGAGCACACTGCCACTTATACTGCCACCACTGCAGACCAGCTCCAGGTACATCTGCAGCATTCCAGTCCCGTCCTGGGAAAGGGGCTGGGGGCCCAGGGTAGGTAGGATGCATCACAGTTCCAGAAGGAGAGAAGGGAAAGAAAGAGGGACAAAGGGACTTTTATTGGGGTGCAGGGAAAATGGGAACAACCTCCCTCAAAAATCCCCAATCTCAGGTCTAGGTGCCCCAACGGCAGTCATGGTCCTTTGGCCACTTAAATGGGCCACTAGCTGTTACTGGCTTCAGCCTCTCTGAGTGGAGGAGAGCCTTATCTGGAGTGGGGGGTCTACCTGCCTCCCTCACACTCTAAAACAGAACAGATACTATTTTAGGAACAAAAGGAAAGGAAAGTTGAAACCAAAACCTGTTTTTCCTAACGTTGGATACCTTCTCTAATGTGAAACCATTTCCCCTCCTCCTGTCAGTCCAGGCCTTCATAAACAGTCCTTCTCCAACGTTCTTGCAGTTCCCTTCCAAGACTGGAAGGCCGCTGCCAGATCCCTCCACAACCTCCTTTTCTCCAAGCTGAACAACCTCAGCTTCCTCAGCCTGTCCTCATGGCAGAGGGGCTCCAGTCCCCTGATCATTTTCGGGGCTTCCTCTGGACCCGCCCCATCAGGTCCATGTCCTTCCCGTACTGAGGGCCCCAGCACTGGACACAGGATTCCAGGTGAGGCCTCAGCACGGCAGAACAGAGGGGCAGAACCCCTCTGTCAGTCTGCTGGCCACCCTTCTTCTGATGCAGCTCAGGATGTGATTTGTCTTCTGGGCTGCAAGCACACACTGTCTGCTCAAGGAAGAGGAAGAGCCAGCTCAGGGGACAGGGTATATATAGATGGGTCTGATTGCATGTGGAAGGACATCGGTGTCACCTACTTGAGAGGAGCAGGGAAGGAAGCATTTAGCACCAGCAGCAAAACATGAGCACTACTGCATAATCACCCAGGGCATATATCAGCCCTGATGTGCTTTTCTGCTAAATTCCACTCTAATTACATGAGAGTCTGTGGACACCAAAGAAGCTGCAAGTGAAGTACCTGCAGCTGCTGCTGTGAGTGACAATAGAAATGTACAGACCCACGCACACACAGCTACAGACACCCCCACACTGCCGGCTAATTAACAGGAGCACTGATAAATGAGGCTGAATTAAAAGCACCAAAGGTTTTCCCCTTTTCAAAAACCAACAGCTCCTTCGCTGAAGTTCCCATCCCTTTGACATTTCTCAACCACTTGCTCCCTCATCTGGTTCCTCACTCACATCTCACAGGGAATTGGAGCATCCCTTTGCTCTTGTGTCCAGGCAGACAAAGAGAACAAGCACTTGCTTTGTCCAGCTCCTCCTTTCCCATCAGCTCCTCACCTGTGAGGCAGCCAACAGCTCTGCTAAATGACGCAGCTTCTGTCAAACACAGGAGTGATGGTTTCCTAACAGACTAGTGTTCATCAATGCTTAAAAACAGTATTACAAAAAAAATGCCAGAGGCAGAATCCAGGCCACACGACGCTGAAGAATGAGTAGCTGTGACAGGCTGGGGCATTTATTTCATTTGCAGCTCATGAGAGAAGGGCAAACAAGCCAATGCAGACATTTGAAGTTGTCACTTTGTTCACTACCAGAGGTGAAAGCAGGGTGGGAGGATGTGAGATGACACCAGCTGTTAATGAGATGTTTGCAGATGCATTTAGAGGAGGAAGATGCTTCATTAACCACCATTAGTCATCCATTTCACAACCAAATGGTGAACATTTGATGGCTTCCAGCTCTCCTGGAGTTTTGGTTGGTTTGGGGTTGTTGGTTTTTGTTTTAATATACAAGTGCAAAGCTTTCGCTGAGAACAGCCAGCCAGGTAGTGCTCACCAGTAAAGTCAGTGCTGAAGAAAGGACCACGATGAGCACTTGGGACATCAAGATCATCAGAAACAAGGTCCACGCCTAGTTCAAAATCTGGTCTTGGTTTTGCTTAGCACCAACTATCCAGATGGTCCCATGGTACCCAACGGTATCATAGCCTCTGCCCACTGCTTTGTACTGCTCAATGCCAGCTCTCATCAGGCTTCAGATCCCTCCTGTGTCACCCCTTTCTCTCTCTTTACATTCCATTTTTTGGGACCTAAGAGAACTTCAAAGCAGCCTAGGTCTGCTCATCTTCTCAGCCCAGCCCAAGGTGCATTACTAGCGGTGTTGATAGCTTCACAACAGCTGCTGGGTGGCACCCAGCTCAACCACCACCCAGCTGGCACTGGCTGGCAGCACTGTTTTAGACAGGATATGTTAGAGGCAGGGCAGTACAAGCTGGCAGTGCCCTGGGCCCATCATCTCAGGCAGACAGAGGAAAACACTTCACTCTAGCAAGTAGCAGAGAGGTTGAATCTTCCCAGCTCCAGGACATGGTGAATACTCCAGGATGGAGGTAAAAAGACAGACACCCACATCCCTTAGCTGCTCTGCACCATGGACAGCATCTGCAGGCACTGTCAGAGCTGGAAAAGCAGTGGAGAAGGCTGGAGTGAAACCAAAGGGGTCACTGAATCAGGAAAAGTAAAGCACTGCAAAACCTCCAGCAGGTTTTGAAATTATTCCATTTTAGTGGCAAAACTGTGGCACAAAACACTGGACAGCAACACACAGGAGTCGCTGGGGACTTCACTTCTGAAGCCAGACACAAAGCCTTTGAGATACAGGGATGGATATCTGAATTCAGAATGCTGACCCAGATTTAAAAAAATACTAGAAACAAGAGCCTGGAGAACTGAGCAGAACTGGGAAGTGATTCCACAAGGCACACACAGCCTTCCCTCCCCATCAAATTTACAGACTGGTCAGGAAGAAAAAAACAAAGAAAGTAGCTGCATCATTGCCTGGTGGGGCAAGAGATCATGAGAAATTCACATTCTTTTGTCTTTAAAGAGTTTGCCCACAGTATCATCAGTGAGACCAAGCAGATGTTTAATTGTTACATTAAGTGATAAAATCTTCAATAATCAGCAGTAGAAGGAGAAAGCTATGTGTATTCCTACAGGAGTCTTGGGGTAGCATGAGAATAGCTGGGAGTACAGCCCCAAGGAAAACATTTCTAAGGAGTAACAGGCTTGGTTATGAATCTAACAATCCCTATGTAGGATCACTTGTATCTCCCTTGCCATGGTGGGGTCTGGATTTACCTATCTAGTAAGTAACTGATACTAGGTCCTGTTTGGAAATGGGGGAGAAATGGTAGAGAAGCTGGGGAGAGGCTGGCTTTCCAATGAGCCACCAGAAGTATTGGCTGGGAATTAGCATGTGTGTGTTGGAAGAACAATCAGTGCCCATAAAATACATGGAAAGACAGTAGGGGGTATGATGTGAGATCCCTTCCCTCTCATGTATGGTGCCAGACTGCAGGCTGGAGACAGTTCTTCTATGCAGTGTTTCTGTGGCCAGATTGTCTGTAGTGGAAGAGACTCTTGGAGTCCAATTTCCCAGAGTGTTTGAGAGCTTCTGCAAAAAGCTTTGTCACCTGTCAACACAAAGCAGAGAAGGACTGAGTACAGCAAAGTCCTCTTCAGGACCAAGTCACAGAGCACACTGCACACTTATACACCATCACCCTGATATGACCACGTGCAGGTCCAGTCTTTGAGTCTATTCAAATCAAAACAGATTTTCAAGGTGCCTCTGTGTGAGTGGTGGCTCCAGCCCATGACAGCCATTGTTTCTCCTGGCACCCTGAGCCTTTGAGAGAACACAGTTTGAGAGAGACCTCAAACTCGGAGATCACAACACAACCCAAAGGGCTCTGCAGTGCCATGAAGGACCAGGTGTGGCAGCACACTGTGCATGGGGACTCCTGCCATGCCTGTCAGTGTGCGTTTTGCGCAGAGGCAAAATCTGTTAATCCTGACTGGCATCTGGAACCCAGCTGACCAGTTCAAATCACTGGATTCCCCATCACACCCACTGAAATGAACAGGTGTTTCTGCTGCACCTACTGGGAGACAGATGAAGCTCTTCTGCAACAGCCAAAGCACTTGCAAAGGACATCGAAGTGCTGCTGGCAGCAGGAGTCCCCCTGCACATTGCCAAGCATTTCTTTCCCTATCAGTAAGTGATTAATGATTGGTTGCAACAAGGCAGGCAGCAGTTCCACTGGCTGGCACTTTGAAAGTGGATTGCCCCAGGGCCCATTCGAAAAAGCCCAGTTACACCCTGCTGCCAGGTTTCAGGACCATACTGGGAAAACATCCCACCTAAAAACTGTCCCCGTGAACAACTGCCAGGTGTTACAGGCACTCCTGTGCAAGACATTTGCTCTGAAGTGAAAATGATACAGCACCTACTTCAGCTGCAGTCCAGGACTCCAGAGTCTCCTTGGTTTTGTTTTGGTTTGAGCAGCATGTAACAGCAAAAGGAAAACAGATTCCAACCATCATGTTGCCATGATTTTCAGGCACATTATTATTTATCAGAGATAATGAGGATCTAAACCCACAGGAATCTAAGGGCTCAAGGGCTTGGAAGCTCTGAAGGCTCTTTGAGCAAGAAGAAAGAACAACATGAGATGTACCTGGAAGTTAGTGAGCAGAGCAATCCCACTGTCAACAGCCATCCTTCGGATCACATAGTTATCCTGGACAAACTTGGTGTTGCTGTTGGGCAGGTTAATCACCAGATCTACCTGCCCATCACTCAGCAGCCTGAGGAGACAAGACACAAAGTCAGGATCATGGGGTGACCTGCTTCACAGCCACCTATGATAGACAGCACATGCGTGAGAAGTCTCCATGGGGTTTAGTCTCCCATCCAGAGGCAGGAGAAGAGTTGAGGAGCTTTAGTTGTGCCAGCCTTCATAGGGCTTAACACAGCGCTGTTAGAGGCTGAATACTCACATCACACATGTCCTTGTGTGGGACTGCAAGATGGTGCAGGACACCCAAGTGTCACTAAACACAACCAGCCAAGGAGATGTTCATTGGTTAAGCTGAAACCTCCCTGCTGTGGCAATTCCAGATAGAATCAGTAGTTAAACACTGGAACAGGTTACCCAAGGAGGGAGTTGAGGTCCCAATCCCTAGAGATCTTCAAGGTAAGGCTGGACAAGGCTCTGGGTAACCTGCTCTAGTTGAGTTTATCACTGCTCACTACAAGGGGGTTGGACTAGATGCCCTTTGGAGGTCCTTTCCAAAAATTCTATGACTATGAAAACCAAACATGTGGATTGAATCCCAAGTCCTGTTAAATCACTGGCTTAACCTCACTGGGGCCACAACTTTGCCTTGGTTGCTGTAGGATGTTAACACAAAGATGTCAAACTGAGCACTACTCTTACCTTCTGACTGAAGGGAGGTCTGGACTCTGATTTTCCTTCGATGGCCAGGCCACAGGATTTGCTGGGATCCCATTAGCATTGAGCCAGTTGGAGGTGCCCTCTGTGGCATAAAGCTGTTAGGGGAAAAAGCTGCAAGTGTTTCCTGGGTGTTTCCTTTCATTTAACTGGTGCAGGGCTGCCCCTCTGGTTGTCAGAGCTGAGCCTGAGTATTTTTCATTTCACCTTCACTTCCAGATGTTCTATCAATCATGAAAACTTTTGTTCGCTTGGTATCTGTTCACTTTATGGATTGCTGGGTTAAAAATCCCCATTCTTTGAGAATGGTGTTATTTTCTTTAATTTCAGATTCTGAAAACTTGCTGGCTTTAAACAGCTGAGCAAACCTACCTTTAGACCTTCCTCGTGCAGTAATTGTGCTACGCTGAGGAACCTGGGGCGGAAGGACTTCTGGAAAAGGAAAATTATCAGATATAAGAGTATAGCAAAGAGTGTGTGTGTGAGTGCACATGGAGAAATACATGGACCAGAGTGTCATTCCAAGAGCCCAAATCACTCCCAGCTAGCACACATCTCGTTACCCCACCAGAGTGTTCCCATATCAGGAATTCTTACAGCATGTTAACTGTCTGTGCAACTGCCTTCTCAAACACACCAGAGTCTCCTCTGCTCTTAATTAAACATCTCAAGCATTTGACTTCTCTTCTGGAAGGTAACATCTACAGACAAGCTTTGGGCTGCCTTTCACATGAAGAAGAGCCCCTGTGAGCTCATTTCTAACTCCATGGGGCTATGGGAATGGGTAACAGAACCACCGTGAAGACTGGGACACAAGAGTTCCACAGGGGTCCAAATGCCCAGCTACTCAGTGCACCTTTGAGAGTCCCTTATTGTGCCAACTCAGCTCCAGTGGGATTTAGAAAAACTTGCCTGCAGATTTGTTCTGGAGGCAAGAACGTTGCTGTGGGAGCCATCTCACTCTGTACACTGACTGGAAAATATAAATACACAATGTGACAGGCCTAGCAGCTTCCCAGTCAGAGAGAAGGGTTCTGCCTTCTGGTCAGGGGGGGCTGGCTTTCATAACACTATTATGGACTTCTACCAGCCACATCCTGAACACTTGTGACACATAAAACAGCCTCTCCATGAAAAGAAATTACAGCTGTCAGCTCACATTGCAGCAGCCTCAGATTTACAAGCTGGCTGGAAAGAACTGGAGTAAGAAACCATCAGTTACTAAAGGTGAAAAGTACAAGCAGATCTATTTAGTGGGAGATATTTATTGCAGGAGAATTGTAGCCTTTTTTCTTTATCGGAAAAAGGCCCATTTCTTAGAACCTCTCTGGTGTTTGCTGTCTGGGAAGGGTTATGTCTTCGGTTAAGGGAGTGCATCTACACTGCTTCTCATCCAGATACAGCTCAAAACGCAGCCAGCACATTCCCCCTCTACTCTACCCTAGTGAGACCTCACCTAGAGTACTGCATCCATTTCTGGGCTCCCCAGTTCAAGAGGGACAGAATGTTACTGGAAAGAGTCCAACAGAGGATGACAAGGATGATGGAGGAAAGGCTGAGAGACCTGGGGCTTTTTAGTCTGGAGAGAAGACTAAGAGAGGATCTCAGTCTATAAATACAGGAGGACTGGGAATTAAGAAAGCAGGGACAACCTCTTTTCAATTCTGTCCTGGATAGGATGAGGAGCAATGGATTCAAGCTGTAGCACAGGATGTCCCACCTCACCATGAGGAAGGACATCTTTACTGTGAGGGTTACAAAGCACTAGAACAGGCTTCCCAGGGATGTTATGGGGTCTCCTTCCCTGGAGGCTTTCAGACCTGTCTGGATGCATTTCTGAGTGATCTACCCTAGTTTTAGTCCTGCTCTGACAGGGACTCAATGATACTCAACCCCTTTCATCCCCTGACATTTTATGATTCTGTGATCTCCTGTGATGAGAATAAATCACTCCATGGGTGCTTTCTGCACATTATGATCACCACCAACACAGATGTGAGACACATGCACCCTGTCCCAGGACAGCACTGAACAGCCCAATCAGCAAAGGCAATAAAAGGAGCTTCCTGACTCCTCTTGTATAAACTAGAAAGTGTTTAATGGTAGAGCTGGGATTCCAACCCTGTAGATGTAAGTAGGTGCCCAACTCCAGAGCAGAGAGGGATCAGGACGAGGTTCCCAGTGTTACCATTGCACTTCTCCAATTGGAATTTAATTATGTAAAAACTATGCTGAGATGAACAGAGATCTTTCCGTGACTGATTTGTCATTTTCAAGCTTCTTTGGCCAGAAAACAAACTGCAAACTACTCATTAAAGAACCTTGTTAATTCCAAAAGGTTTGGGAGGTTGAACTTCAGGGGTTGATTTATCTGGGGTTTTTTTACCTCCTTATCTTTTTCCCCCTTGTTTTCTTTATTTTCAGACCTTTGTACCACGAACATTTGGCTCAGTTTAACAGATAACTGACACAGAACCTACACAAATGCTCTCTATAGCTAAAATTACTCCTGTCTGCTTGTTCCCTTTCAGCTGCTATCGAGAAAAGAGGCTTAAATTTTGAACCAAGTTTTACACTTCACTTTTAAACTTTTTCTAGGCAGCAAGCAAAGAGTTTTCTGCTAATTTGAGGTAACCTAGAGCAACAGCTTCAATCACAGTGGCAAGAACGAACTAATTGCCTTTATGAGGCCCAGTACTGTTGCAGATGAACTGAAAATATCTGATTGTTTTTGAAGAACATCCTAACATTGACAAGTGTTTCTGTCCTGAGCACCTCCCACAGCCCGGAATTCTTCCCCCATGATAAACTGAGATGCTCTGCTTTTCTGCAGTGCTACCTTTTGATCCTAAAAAGCACCTTCTCCTCACTGCTAACAAATGTGAGTGGTGCAAGGCTGTTCCCAAGACAAACTCATAGGGAACTCCCTCAGGAAAAGGCTGTTTGCTAAAGCATCACAACACTCTAACAGCATTAACATATGCTCTGCACTGTCAGAAGATGCTGCAGCTCTGCCAGGAATGAAAAGCATGTCCATGGGGAAGGCTTAGCAGGGAAGCTCTGCTCTATGAGAACAGTCTTGCTGTCTTGTTGGAGGGGAAACAGTTTCAAAAGGTCAAGAGACAACATACAGGTGAAGGGCAAAGCAGCATCCCCAGGGCTGCTGTTTGGGAGGGAGCAAGGGGTGGGCTCTGAGCTCTGGTTTCTCTGAACTATCCATCTAGGAGCTTTGTTCCCCACAGAAAAGAAGCTCCTAACTCTCTGGTCCCAGGTCTCTGCCTGCAACAGTTCTGGGGTTTACCCTCAGCAAACTTCTGCAACTCCCTGTAGCCAGAGGGAAAAAGACAGTTGAGCTCTAAGGAACCCAGTAAAGATCTCTCCAGTGTTTGTCCCTCACCATCTCACTGCACTTCAAGGTGCATTGGAATATGTTTAAGCCATAGAGACATGGGACTGAAAGCAAGGCAACAGATACCAAGTTATCTCAGCTTGCACTGTGAGGCCTTACCTGGATTCCAACCAAAACCCCTTTTCTGGGGAAGGTGAAGCCCGTGGCAAGCATGGCCTTCTGGAAGGCCGAGTGCAGGTCATCCCCAAAGCACGCCACCTGGGAAAAGGCACCAAGAGGATAGTGTGAGGAGAGGAACCAAACCTAACCCCACTGCTTTGGCAAGAAACAGCGATGACACACTGAAACAGGCTCCTTGGGCTTCATCCCACAGAATTGGCCTGTTCCTGTGGGAAACCAGAAGAAAGGAAAAACAATAAATCAGGAAATGATGGCAGACAAATATTAAATGCAACAGTAATGAAGGACTGAGCAACTCTTCAATTTCCAGTCATATGATACACTAAGGAGTAACAACAATCGATTGTGCTTAGTTGTGGGTCTGCTGTGCACAGACTCTGCTCCCGGGTTTGCCGGGGCACTGCAAAGTGTTTAAATCCCATAAGTGGGCTGCAGGCAGGCTGGACTCCCCCTGCTCTGGCTGTCATCAACTTTCTCAAGAAAACAAAGCCCAGCATAGAAAGACGCCTCTGCATTCAAAGTCCATGGATATGCAGGATTCAAGCAGACTGTTGCCACGTACTCAGGAAAGCAAAAAGCCATCGTGGCAATCCCCAATTCTTCACTTTCTGTAAACACAACAGGGAGGAACAGATCAGCACGAGCCGTTTAGCTACTCTCCATCGCTCAGAAGGGCCTGTGGAGCTCCGGTGCTTACACATGTCACAGAGCAACGATCTTCTCAAACAGCCCAGCCTGACCAAACCTGGCAATTCTGCTGACAAAAAGGGATGTGAGAGCTTTTGTCGGAGTTAAAAAAGAAATGGAAAAAAAAACAACCCCAACTCTCACTTTTCCTGGCTGACTCCAGACTTGTTGGAAAACTGTAAGAAACGGAGACTGTCAGCAATTTTTTGCTTCAAAAGAACAAATATGCATGCATGCAGGTGGGATAAAGGGGCTGATGGAGAACTGTTCTCCTGTTTTCCTCTTGTGGCCCTTCCCATCACATAGTGAGCCCTCACAACCATGGTCTTGCCGTTACCATGGTGAGCAGACACCAGTATTCTACGGCAGAACAACAAATGATGATTTGCCAGATCTTATGAAGTTAAAAAAAGAACAACCAACCAAAAGTCCTGCAAGGGAAGAGGTAAAAAAATACCATCACAACAACAAGTATGTCAGCTTTTCTTTAAAAATCCAGCCTGGAGAGTTCGGCCTGTTCCATAATGCATCTGGCTGAAGGGTTACAGATGTCCTGGATCTTCTAGGGTGGTAGGGACCCCCCTGTCTTGTAATGTTTTCCAACCTGTGTTCTCCTGCTGCGGGGACCATAGCTTCCAGCTAAATGCACCTCTACCAGACACAAGTGACAAACTCGAGCCCAGATCAAGCTGCACATGTGAGAAATGTCTCTGAGGAATAATCAAGTACCCAAGTTCCCAAGTTACTGTCCTTCCGTCCCTTGTAAGCGAGCCTTTCACAGCAGTCACATTTTACGGCATTTGTGAATATGGATCTTCACCATTCATAAAAGTTAATAATCCCTCCTTTATGACCAAGGTAATCTCTAACTTCCTATAAAGCTCAAGAAAAATAACTCTTGCCCTTAGTTACACTTTTATTCCTTTTTTTTTTCTTGGGGGGACAGGGAGGGTGTTGCTGTAGTCAACTGTGTTCTGAGGAATAAGTGACACCAGTTACTCAGCTTGTTTCTGCCCATTAACTCCACTGAAAGAGAGTCTCCTGCAGTACCAATTCCCCTCCTGTTATGAAAAGCAAAACAATGTAGTACTGGAGAGTCGTGGGATTTGGTTTTTGTGCTTTTTCATACTAAAAAGATGAGCTTATCCTAAGGAAAACACCTCATGTGGACAAAACCAAACTCCAAATAGAGCATCCCACGCTCTGCTTGCTATAGCAGAGCAGAGCAAAAGACTAACTGACTCAGTATTTCGCCTCTTCCCAACAGGACTTTCTCTTTCCAAGTAGCCCAGAATAAGCTTCTTGCCAGCATAACTCTTTTCTAGAGGTAAGAGAGTGAGTTCAAAGACAGCCTGGGAGCATCCAGAGATGCTCCTGACAGCACAGCAATAACTCTGAAACCCACCCAGATGAGTCAATGTCTCATCAGACAAAGAAGAGAAGGATCCCTGCTGTAGAAAAACAGCCCAGGCTGCCCCTCATCCTACCAAAAGCCACCACAGTTACTCACTTTTGCTTGCCTTTTGCACCTGGGACATGCCTTGGTGGTTATTAGGCAATAAGAAAAGCCATCCCCATGCAGATGTGTTTCCTTAAAGTCACCACTACATTCTGAGCTCAAAGGCTCATGACCTGTAGCCTTGCTGTGACTGCCGTGACACATACTGATGAGGAGGTGCAAAGCTGCAAGCACTTGTCTGTGGAGAAGCAGGTGAAGTCCTGAGAAACTCCCTGAAGCCAACAGCTCTTAGACAGACTCATTTCATGTTGTCACTTCAACCAGGTCCAACCCAGGGCACTGACATGCAGGTAAAGAGGGACATCCAGTGGCTGAATACCCTGGGTTTTCCAGGACAAAGCCTTTTTACAGCTCAAAAAAGGAGTTTTAAATTTTCTGAAGGAGCTACAGATGCTACCACGATTCAAACAGCAATACAATCACATTGAAAGGTTCACAATATTTAAAGACAACTTAGATTAATACAAATTAGCAAATCTAAAAAGGTACCTCCCCAGTAGAGGCCATTTCACACCGGAGAATAGGGTCAGCACCTTGCAGTCGGGACCAAGAAAACATTGGGGCCTGGTGAAAGAGAGAGTGAAAATACAATGGATCATTTAAACAAACAAAAAACCCAACACAAAACCAAAAGAAAAACCCACAATATCCAGCCATACTTGGAAGTGACAGAGCCAGATGTGAATTAACCAAAACCAGCAACACTGGTCAAGGCTGATAAGTAAAGGTTGGCAAAGGAGTTCCCCCAGCAGTTTGATGGTCTGCTGGAACAAATCAGTGTGTATTTCCCCAACACATCTCTCTGCTCACTAGTTTTGGGCACCATAGTATAAGAAGGACATGGAGGTGCTGAAGTGGGGCCAGAGAAGGGCAATGAGGCTGGGGAGAGGTCTGGAGAACAGGCCCTGTGAAGAGCAGCTGAGGGAACTAAGGTTATTTAGCCTAGAGAAGAGGAGGCCAAAAAGAGATCTTAGTGCTCTCTACAGCCACCTAAAAGGAGGGTGTAGTGAGGCTGATGCTGGTCTTTTCTTCCAAATTACTAATGATAGCACAAGGGGAAATGGCCTCAATTTGTGTCAGACATTTAGATTGGATTTTAGCAAGAATTTCTTCCCTCTGAGAGTGGCTGGGCACTAGAAAGGCTGCCCAAGGAGGTGGTAGATTCACTGTCCCTGGAGACATTTAAAAAATGAGTAGATAGAACACTTGAGGCCATGGTCTAGTGGTTAGGGAGATGTTAGGATGAGGGTTGAACGTAATGATCCTGGAGGTCCTTTCCAGCCATGATGATCGTATGATTCTATGAGTCCACTTGCACCCCCATGGCCCATCTCTGGTCTGCAGTACCCCCCTGACACTGTTAGGTTAAGGAGGTATTTTAAACAGAAAAGCTGTGAAGCATCTAACTCACAGAATGATAAGAGATCCTAGCTGAAGTCAATAAGGTTTTCTGAGGAAACTCTTCCCCAGTGGAAATGTACCCTTCACGGGAATCAAACCTTTCCACAGTGGAGTGGCATAAACAAGGTGAACCTTCACGAAGAAGATTCATGCTTTCCCTCTCCCCAAGAAACACATTGCCCTAACTTTTTTTAATCCTTTCTATGGAAATATTAAACTCCCTGATCATTGCTATTAGCTAAGGACTCAGGTCAGAGTAGTCCTCAAGTTCTCTTGATTTAACCTTAAAAAAAATAAAAGGAATTCTTTGTTAAGGAGCCAGTGACCTGATGTGACAAACCTGGAGCAACTTTTCTGCTCCATAACTTTTGTCTGCCACAAAATGAAAATGCATCATCAGGAGTAGAGGCTGGGACTGCAAATAAATCCTATTGAAAATGTAGTCAGTTGTGCTCTATCCAGGGTTTAACCTTGGGCAGACCATGATGTTGATGTTGCTCTGCAAGCAAACCCAATATTTCAGTCACTACAGCTAATACGGATGGACTCGGAAGCTACAAAAGAGCAGCTATGCTGAAAAAGAAGAGTTGGGTATTTAAGCATTTAAGAACTGCTGAAGAAACAAAATCCCATTTCCATGCAAATATTGCTGGCAATAAAAACACAAGGGGACAGCAAAGACGATGCCTGAATAATGAGAGGCAGGTTGAACCAGGATCTCTTACAGCATTTAGCATTTCCAAGGGTATTAGGAGGTTTTTATATCTGACAAATCCACCCAGCACACAGGCAGTGTAAAAGGCTTTGGAGAGAAGGTTTCCAGAACAGAGTTGGGGTTTCAGCTCTGTAGCCGGTGTTCCCTGGAGAGGCAATGCTCTTGCCAGTCTGGCTAATAGCAGTGTGAGTCTAAGTAACAGACATTTATAAAAATAAATACAACTTGCAAAGATAAAAACAAACTCTTGGATAAGCTTTTCAGGTAAGCGCAACACAAAGCTACATCCAAACAGCAGTGGATTTGTCTGGCATTTCAATTATTAGTTGCAAGATGCTGGTTGTGAAAAGCTAAGGGAGCTGGGGGTGTTTAGTCTGGAGAAGAAGAGACACAGGAGGGATCTTCTCCCTCTCTTCCCCTGAAGGGAAGTTGTAGTCAGGTGGTGATCAGGCTCTTCTCACAGATCAGGATGAGAGGGCAGGGGCTGAAGCTGAACCAGGAGAGGGTTAGGTTGGATGTTAGAAAGTCCTTCCTCATGGAAAGGTTGATCAGAGCCTGGAATGGACTGCCCAGGGCAGTGGTGGAGTCCCCATCTGTAGAGGTGTTTAAGGATAGACTGGTTGTGGCCCTTAGTGCCCTGGTCTGGCTGATGTGGTGATGTTAGGTCCTGGGCTGGGCTGGGCTGGATGAGCTCAGAGGGCTTTTCCAGCCTCAATGACTCTGTAATTCTGTGTTGTCCCTTTCCCCAGTTTTCACTTGGCAAGGAACATATCAAAACTTGAAGGTTTTTGGATGAACAATTATACTATTTTCTGCACTGCTATTTTTCATTTTTATGATTCACTTCATATTTTTTTTTCATTAACTTCATTTTTTTTTCTACTGCACAACCAAAACTACCCACAGTACTCTCTGGTACTTTGGTACCACATCAGCTCAATAATTACAGAAAGATTTTCTTCTCTGTGTGAATAGGAGGCACAGGTAAAGGGGATTCCATGCATCCCACAGCCCAAACTCCAGATAAACAATCTGGGGGGCACCCAAAACACCAATTTATTAGCTATTCTTATAAACCAGCCTGAACTTCAGTGCTCAGTTCTGCAAGTGCGTATTTCTTAACGCAGTTCATGGAGATGCTTCAGAGTGAGTCAGAAGGATGAAATAAAATCAGTGGATACATTTCCTTTCAGTTTTCTCTAAAATTCCAAGCATTCATTATCCTGACAGAAACTACAGGTGGTCAGTTTGGCCTTTGAGTAAATTGTTGTCTCTGGCCATTAAAGCACTGATTGCCCATTAATGCCCAAGGCACTGGCTCTGCTGTGGGGTTTAGTGGTGCAAACCATACCTTAATCCCAACATATCTGGATGGAATAATAGGGCGTTCCAGTGTGGGGAGGGATGCCTCATCAACCTCTTCCCCAATCATCACTTTTGTGGCCACGTTGACAAAGTCTACACCCAGAGTCTTGGATACAAAAGGGAAGGAGCGCGAAGCCCGTAGGTTGCACTCTATCACCTGCAGGGAACAAAGAAAAAGACCACAAGGGTCAGGCTCTGTGCAGTGAAGAGTATTCCCATTTCTGGACACCAGCCTGGGCTATCAGTACCGACCTCCCTCATCTCCACGCAGAAGATATTCAGTGACCTAAGCAAGAACCAAAGGAATTCTGCATCCCACTATCACGTTCACCATGAAGGTCATTAGCAAAAGAGTAATTGCTGTCAGGGAGAAGGAAGAGGAGCAAGAATAGTTAAGACAAGACATTATGGACTTCTCCAGAGCAAGGCCAAGCAGAGAGAAAGCAAGGGAGGAAAAAGTCCTCCCTGTCCCTCTGCGGGATCTGTGAATAACTGTGTGAAGCAGAAGGCTTAAATGCAACTGGTCTGGCTTTCTCCACCCATATTTTGTGTAGCAGGATGCCTAACCATCCAAGGCAAAGCCTGACTTCCTCCAGCAGCCACCAGAGCTCTTACCAGCACATCGTTGCCTCTCACCAAGAACTGAATATTGAATGGACCAGAGATGGTAAGGGCGTTCGCAATCTTCTGTGTAGCCACCTTTACCTATAAAAGCAAATAAATAATAAAGATGTGTGTGTGTAGGATAAATAAATACCACAAATGTGAGCATCATCTTGCATGTGGATTCCTTTAGATGTTGTTCCTCTCTGCCCTACAAGTGTAATGTGAACCATATGTATGAGTTAGACAGACCTCTTCTGCTGTGGAACCTGGTTCTAAACCAATGAAACAAGAAAAATAAATCCCATGGGTCTGAGAGTGTGTCTACACTCAGTTACCAGGACCCCATTCAGACAGTCCTACGTAGCCAGTCATGGGGCACAATGGGCTTTTACAAACACTGGATAGTTGATTGCTTCGTTGATAATGCAAAGGGGAAGAAACAGATTCAAAAACTTACTTTCTTGTCTCTTTTCAGCACTAGTGCAACACTCACCTTCTCCAAGGCTCCCTGACTAATGGTCTGTGTGGGTAACACGAGGGTGGCATCTCCAGAGTGAACACCCGCATCCTCCACGTGCTCTGAAACCACATGTGAGACAACCTGCAGAGAGCAATGAGACAGCAATCAGTCACCTCACATGCTCTCATCCAGTGCATCCTCCTCCCCAGAGGTCCAAAAGATACGGACAAGGTAAAAAAAAACAGGGATAAACCGTGCTCTAAGTTCTGCCTGCCATGGGCAAAACCCTGTCACTCAGAAAGAGAAACAAGGATGGGCTAAATCAGCTGCTGTGTTGTTTCCCCCCTGCATCGTTGTGGTCTCCTCATGGAGAAATGCAAGCAGGGGAAGTTCAGCCCAAAGGGTTTAACTCGAATCAAGGCTCACCATCTCAATACCAACACTGTTTTCCACCAGCAAGCGAGATCACTAAGGCTGAAAACAGATTATTTCTGCTAACTGAGTTGTTTGGGATTTCTGTGGTGAGAGTGGTCTCTGATCAGTATTGAAGGACAAGAAGAGGCTGTGATAAAACAACAAGGCTAATATGACAATGTGTGCTGGTGCAGACCTCACTAAATCATTTGGGAAGCTGGTGATTTCAAATCCAGGATAAATGATACTCTAAGGGATTCATTCACGTGGTTAAGCCCTGCTTAAAACTATCTGGATGCAGATAATCAGGCAGGTTGAGCTTTTCAAGCATGGTGGTTTTGAAGTAAAGGTTAATTCAGCTTTTCTTGGAGTTTTAACCTTCTTCTCTACACAAATCCATTCAAACACACACTTTAGCAAATCTCCAATCCTGGAAAACAAGCTGAATATTAAAGAAAAGCCAAGTTCTTACCCTTCCTTCTTTGGCCACAGCATCCATTTCCACCTCACGGGCATCTTTGATAAATTTAGTGATTACCACAGGGTGATCCTGTCCACAAGACAAGAGAAAAAAGTTTTTATTTGAGAGCATTTGGGGGCCAGCCAAGAGCTCCACTGCTCACTCCTGGAAAACTTTTGGGAGCAGAATCCCACAAGAGCAACCTATTTGTACCCTTATTTCCACAGATGAGTGAACTTTGCAAGAAATAATGGGGGGAAAACTACTTGGTTTCCTAAGTCTGCCCAGGAGAAGTTGCCATCAATTATACCTTTTAGGAACAGCCCATCCTTGAGTCTCATTGTAGATTGTCTCCCTGGTAGACATAGCTTTGCTTTCTCTTCTTCCTCCCACTCTCCTCTAAAACATTCTCCTTGCAGACACATGCTCCTTTCACCCAGACGGCTAAAAACTCATCCACATTCCTCCTGGTCATCTCTGTGTCTCAAAATTTTACCTGTCCCCTCCACTATTAAGTGATGTTATTTATTAGGGAATAAACAGAAATGGCTGAAAGTCTGTGCATGCTCAAAAGGCTCCTCCTGAGCAAATATAAAGTGACTCGTGAAGTTACAAGACACAATTCCTTACATTTATCAGCACAAGGGTAAATTCAGAGGCAAGGACAGCGCCACAGCCTACGTTGCTTCATAAATTTAGTGGCTTGTGTCCTATAACTTTCTGTCCTGCTGCCGTTTTTCACCAGGAGATTTTATAGGAACTTACAGCCTTGTTTATGCCAGACTGTCTCAACACTCACAAGAAGTTTTTAACGTTACTGACAACAGAAACACCATCATGGCACAACACTGAGACAGCAACGCAGCTAGCACAGAGGAATCGTGCTGTTCAGAGCACCTCCTGAGCTCGTGATGCTCTGCTGGATGGAGCTGAGCTCAGCAAAGCTCTGTTAGCAGAGAAATAAAAGAGCATGATTGGTACCTGAGACACTCTGGCAGCTTCTACTAAGAACTTCTTCATTTCCTCCTCAGAGAACACCACGTTCATTGCAGACCCACTGTGAGAACGGCAAAGAAAACAGGTTACCTTCCCTCGTGACTTCCAGGGGGATATCAGAGTGTCAGACACCAGAGCACAAGGTTGCCAACTGCCTTTGCATGACAGACCAACCAAGAAAGCTCCAGATTTGAGCCACCTGCTCCACTCTTGACTGAAAAAAAGGCAGAGCTAGTACCTAATGAACCACTCCTACCGTTCCCACGGAAGAGAGATGACCTCCAGACCCATAACAACAAATAAGATTAAGAACTGTGACTGTGTAGCATTGGCATTGCTGCCAAACACCCTTCCTTATCTTTCAAAGCTGCCCCTGAACTGAAGGAGATGGCCAGGTACCTCACTTGAAAACAAACATCATGCCTCTCCATTCCAATATGTGTCTCTTTCTCATATGAAAAGGATCCCCACATTTATTTCCACCTGTAATTTGTACTCAGTAGACCTCCTCTCTCTGCCTAATCACTCAGCTACAGAGAAACTCCTGACATTGTGATCACTCAGAACATGTGAGTTTGCTGTGGGAAACTTCTTCACAAGCATAGCTGTTGGGGACAAGTGACTCTGTATGATGTCTGCTTAAAGAGGAGCAGCTGCCACAGCACAGGGACATCAAACATGTCTGCAAGCAAGAGACTTAGCAAGAAAGGAGCTGAAGTCCAAAGATGCTGATATTTGCTCAAAACAGATGCCAGCCCAGATAAATGGCCTCAGCACATTCCATTCTGTTCTTCCTAGTGACAATCATAGAATCACAGAATCATTAGGGATTGGAAGAGACCTTAAAAGATCATCTAATCCAATCCCCTTGCCACAGCAGGATCACCTAGACCAAGTCACACAAGAACACATCCAGGTGGGTCTTGAATGTCTCCAGAGAAGGAGACTCCACAACCCCCCTGGGCAGCCTGTTCCAATGCTCCATTACTCTCACCGGGAAGAAGTTCCTTCTGATATTTATACGGAACCTCCTCTGTTCCAGCTGGCCCCCCATTGCCCCTTGTCCTATCACCAGGTGAACTTGAGAAGAGCCTGGATCCTCCTGACACCCACCCCTCACATAGTTATTATAGACATTAATGAGGTCACCCCTCAGCCTCCTCCTCTCCAAGCTCAAGAGACCCAGCTCCCTCAGCCTTTCCTCATAAGGAAGGTGTTCTACTTTCTTCATCATCTTTGCTGTTCTACAATCTTCTGGCTTAATTGTACAGGAACCTTGAGGAACATTGCAGATGTTTTACAGGCTTAGCCTCGAGATTGGATACAGGTAATGCATCCACAGAGACATTCTTATGGTGCCTCATGGCCACTAGAGATCCACTAGCATCCTTTACAGCTCTAAGCAGTTGTCCCACCCACTAGGATGGGCAGCTTTACACCACACACACGGCATGTTTTCCATGCACACCCTGAAATTACCCTCCCTTGTCTCAGAGGCTTTTGAAGCTCCTGTCCCAGTCATGGTGAGCTCCAAAGGTGCAACCTCACCTCAGCACATAGGAAGGCCTCAGCAGACAGGGGTAGTTCACAGTGTTTGCAAATTCAACTGCATCCCTCTACGAAAAAGGAGGAAAAACATGCTGTGAACAAGCTAGAACAGATCTCAAGGCCAGCATGATAGAACAGACACCTGCTAACTTGTTGAGTATACACCCCATGCTGTGTACAAGTGATTTGAAGACACTTCCCTTCCAGTTTCCATCACAGTTTCCCAGATGCAATCCCAACTTACCAGTGTGCTCACAGCCTTCCAGGGAGCCTGGTCCACGCACAGCTCATCTAGAACTGCTGAGAACACAGAGCGGTCTTCTGCCCGGTCAATCTGCACAGGGTTTGTGCCAAGGACTTTCACTCCGTTCTGCTGCAACGGCACCGCCAAGTTATTGGGAATCTGCCCACCGACAGAAACAATGCAGCCACTACATCCCTGTTGGCAGAGCAAGAGGAGCACATACAAGTCCACGTGAGCCAAACATGAAGAGCTGCTACAAGGAATCCCACATTTAGATAGCATCACTTTTCAGGTTGCTACAAGCAAAGGCAAATCATAACAGTGCTGATCCAGAGGATGCAAATTATGATCCAGAGCCTCTGCAAACCAGCAGTATCCTCCTGGATATCACACAACAGGCCACGGCAACCTGAGGACAGATTCCCCTATTTTTACTACCAAGTTGCAAGGCAGTTTAACTGCCAGCAGAGAAACAACTAGGATACTTGAAAGAGGAGTTTGCTTAGAAAACAACATCATCAGATGGGCAGTTTTGTACATGGAACCCCTAATGCTTTCATATAACCATAGAACAGTTTCAGCTGAAAGAGACCTTCAGGGTCATCAAATCCAACCTTTTCCTAGCTCTATCAACATCACCATGTCCTTCAACACAACATCTACCCTTCTCTTCAACACCTCCAGGAATGGGAACTCAACTCCCTCCCTGGACAGGCTGTTCCAATGCCTGACAATCCTTTCAGTAAAGGAACTCCTCCTGACATCCAACCTGAACGTCTCCTGGTGCAGCTTAACGCCATTTCTCCTCATCCTATGTCCACTAGAGAGAATAGAGCAATCCCCATCTCTTTATTACCTGCTTTCAAGCTGTTGTAGAGAGCAAGGAGGTCTCCCTTCAACCTCCTCTTCTCCAGGCTAAACAGCCCCAGCTCCTTCCGCTGTTCCTCATACAACATCTGTTCCAAACCCTTTACTAGTTTGGTAGCCACCTCTGTCCCCTCTCCATCCCTTCAATGACCCTCTTATACTGAGGTGCCCAAAACTGGACACAGCACTTGAGGGGTGGCCTCACCAAAGCTGAGTAGAGGGGAATGCTCCTGCTGGCTACACTGTTCCTGACACAGACCAGGATGCCATTGGCCTTCAAACCAGTTTGGTGACAAAGTTGACAGACACAAAAAAAGCCTTGGGGTACCTGCAACAATTAGGAGGACATGAATTATGTTTAGATTGTGTAATAATCGAGGGCACTTGACTAGCAAACAAAAGCTGATGAAGCTTTACCCAAAGGAGAAGGAAGCCCCCGGAACAGCTGCAGAGAAGGGCTCTCCTGAATCAGATGTGTTTTACACAGTTTTCCCCATGTCCAACCAACGAGGAACATAAATCAAGGGATCCACACTCTGACTCTAAAAGAGTCCGCACGTTCTTTTAATTAACCAGTGTAGTTTTCCTGAGGAAGTTCAGCCTCACTGACCTTCCAGGGAGAGGAACTTCTTAACAGGGGATTTAAAGGGATTTAGAGCAGCAGATATGTAAGCTGAGAGCAGGATGGGCTGTGAGTGAGCAACAGAAACCACATGATAAATGCCAGTGCAAACCCTGCTCGACTCTAATGTGCTTAATTTCCTATCATAATGAAAAGCCACTAGAAAAGTCTGGCATTTAGGCAGAGCTCATTATCCCACTGTCCACAAGATCACGATTTTCTGCTACTGTATGGTACTGGAGACCAGGCTTTTCCTTTTCACCACATAGATACTTAAGGGATGAAATGCTGCTGCTGACCAACAGTAACTATCTGAAAGAGCTTAGGATGGGGGGGTGAAAGCTGCCTCATTAGTGGGAGGTGGAGCAAGGACAGAGGCTGGTTTGTGCCTGGTGACATCAGAGCTCACCATCTCCAACAAAGGAGAAAAAATCTATCCTGCTTCCAGAGCCATACAGAAGGCAGCACTTACCTGCAGTGCCCAGAGCCCTTATTGTCCCACACGGACACACCGTGGATAAAGGAACTGCCCCAACTCCAGAACAGCTCCTGCTTGGTAACAAGTCAACCAACATCCCAATCTCCTCAACATCCCTGGAACATGAGCATCCCAGCTAAAAGCTTCTCTTCAGCTGTCACTCACTCCCGCCTTCAAAGCAGCTCTCCTCAATGAACCTCTCAAAGAGACATACAACCATCATGGCTGAAAAGGACCTCGATCATCTAGCCTTCATCCCAACACCTCCCTAACCACCAGACCAAGGCCCCAAGTGCTCTATCTACCCTCTTCTTAAACATTTCCAAGGACAGTGACTCCGCTACCTCCCTGGGCAACCCACTGCAGTGCCCAGTCACACTCTCAGGAAAGAACTTCTTTCTAAGAGCCAATCTAAACCTCCCCTGATGCAACTTGAGGCCATTTCCTCTTGTCCTATCACTAGTAATCTGGGAGAAGAGACCAGCACCAGCCTCACTACAACCTCCTTTTAGGAAGCTGTACAGAGCTATAAAGTCTCCTCTCAGCTTCCTTTTCTCTAGACTAAATAACCCCAAAAGAACCATCAGTTGTGACCCAGATGCTGCTTGCTTCTTCCTTTACAGTTATGCTGCTATTCCCCCAAAGAGCCTCTGACTGCCCTGCCAAGGAGCAGGGCAGCTCCACAGGAGAATAGGGACACACAGTGAGGGGTTCTGCTGCCTATCGTATTGTCACCAGACATATTTTAATTAGAAAGAAGATGAGTAACATTCTTGCCACTGGATATCTTTCAAATACAGGCTATAGTGAGAGAAGCCTAGGGAGAATTATTTCCCCCTTTATAATAAAAATCATTCTTTTTATTACTACCTTGCTTTTATGTCATTAGTAATAGAGTTGGGGTTTCTTCTTCCCCGAGTTTGAAAACAAATTAGACCATTAAGATTGTACCTAAGAGCCTCCTTTAGCTTTATGAATTGTTTCAGAATGATCTTAGAAACTGAAAAGGAATCAGAAGAGGCCCTCAAGCAGATAGAGATTAAAATAAAAAGGGAACATCTTCTCCAGAAACGAAAAGCCAATAAATCTAAGGGAAGGAATTATTGTTGTAAATTATTGTCCTCGAAGACCACCATCTACCTTTCCACATTCACAGTAAATTAAACCTCCCCTCAAGAGGTTTTCAGCCCAAGGTTTGCTGCTGGTCCAAACAGCTTTTGGGGAGCTGATGGAGCCTCTCCAACTGAGGGCAAGGGGTTGCCAGTGGTGCCTATGGTTTGCTAGTGACCCAGGACTTCTCCCAATACTTGTATATGAAAACCCCCAAGGCAGCAGAGGAGGAAGACAGTTTCTAAGATGGGTCTGTAGTCAGGGCACTACTCCTACTTTGTGTGTGCAGCTGGCAAAGATGGTTTTCTGCAGGACAGGAGCAATAGCAGAATTACATCCTGAATTTTTAATTTGATCTTTCCTTTCAAGACTGACTTCCAACTGCACCTGCCTGAGGAGCTGTTCTATTAACAGGATATTAGGATTTCCCTTGCCTATTTTTTTTAACAAAATAACCTATTTTAGACTGCACTGCTGGAGGATGTGCATGACTCTGGGCAGCCTCTCCACTCCTCACAGACTCAGTTTCTCTACTGGCAAATTAGCATAACAATACCAACTCCTCTTATCACTCGTTTTAAAGAGTGTTCTAAAGCACAGCTGGGTATTTATTACTCATCTTGCATTTACTAGACAGCACAACTATGGTTGTTTAGGCTCAGCCCCTGAGGGCTTTAGCACCTCCAGAGCAAACAACAGATTGGTTCTTTCCATACCTAAGTCAGAGCAGAGGAACCCCCCCATATCTCTCTCTCCCCCTGCCTTCTCTCCTCTCACCAACACCATGGGGTTTACTGCACAAGCAGGACAGGATAAAACCATGCCCAGAGCCCAGCTGGTGAGCATGGCTGGCTAAGCTGGGAACGTGCCAACAGCCTATCCTTCTCTGTCAGCTCCAGATACCACAGGATGCTGCTATTGGACCTGAAGATCTGCAGCGCCTCCCATGCAGCTCACCAAGCCCTGCTGTGACAAGCAGGGCAACACAAGTTCCACTATGTCTGCATTATTCTTCTTTCACTAATTTGCCTTCTCCAGCTTGCTAATTACTAGCACTACATGTTTAAATGAGTGGTTGCTCCCTCATCACCACTAACTACCTCCTCTTTGTTTTCTGCCATAAGTAGATGCTGTTTCATCAGTGTTCTCTGACTGACAAACCATTGCCCCAGTCTCCTCCATGCCCCAAGTTCAGAAGTCGAGTTCTACTTACGCAAACACGAGTTCCATGCTTATAGAGCTGAGCCTAGTGGATAATCCTAAAGCATCCAAAGCTCAGCCCTTCAGACTGTCTTAAATCTACACCTTCCAGTAAGAGTCTCTGCTTCTATGAAAAACAGCTGGAACACCATGAACTAAAAGGTAAGTATGGACATGCAACCTAAAACTGATCCTAGGCAGGACTTTGCAAGCAGTTTAAGAGCAGAGCCTAGAGACTAGGACTCGAGTTCTGAAGTGTGTTTGCTCAGATCCAGATTTGGGACTGATCAAGACATAGCCAGGTTAGAAAACTATTTTAGAAACTCACACCCCTTTAAAAGAAGATCATCATGGAGTGGGGAAAAGAGCCAAGTGACATCATGCTTAACACGACCTGGGTTCTGCTAAATTTCTTCAGCTACTTGCACTGAATTTCAAAGGAGATGAAGCTCCTGTAAGCACCTCCATCTCCTTAGCCATGAATGCAAGATGCATGTGGTACCAGTTAGAAATCAACGTTCTCCATATGGAGATGGTGATTTTGATACACAACCTCCCATTACCAAATCATAGAATCACAGAATGGCCAGGATTGGAAGGGACCTCAAAGATCATCTAGTTCCAACCCCCCTGAATAGGCAGGGATAACTTCACTAGATCAAGTTACTCGGCCCCATTCAGCCCAGCCTTGAACACTTCCAGGGATTGGGCAGCCACATTTTCCCTGGGTAACCTGTTCCAGCATCTCAGCACCCTCACAGGAAAGAACTTCACGTCCAATCTCAGTCTCCTCTATTCAATTCTGTAACCTTTTCCCCTTGTCCTCTCACTACCACCTGTGTCAAAAGCCCTACTCCAGCTTCCTTGTATATTGGAATATTCTTGTATATTCAGATATTGGAAAGCTGCTCTGAGGTCACCTGGGAACCGCCTCTTCTCCAGGCTGAACAACCCTAACTTGCTCAGGCTGTCTTCCAGCCCTCTGATCATTTGAGTTGCTCTGCTCTTGGCATGTTCTAAGAGTTCCCTGTCCTTCTTACATTGGGAACTCCAGAATGGGACACAGTACTCCAGGAAGGGTCACACAAGTGCAGAGAAGAGGGGGAGAATCAGCTCCCTCAACTGACTGTCACTGCTACTTTTGATGCAGCCCAGGACATAGTTGGCTTTCGGGGCTGCCAGCAGACACTGACAGTTTCTGTTAAACTTCTGCTCCACTCCCACCCCCAATTCCTTCTTCTCAGGGCTGTTCTCAATCCTTCCTCCTCCCAGCCTGTATTTGTGCATGGGATTGCCTCAACCCAAGTGCAGAACATGGCACTTGCCCTTGTTGAACTTCATGCAGTTTGCACAGCTCACTTCTTGAGCCTGGATGGCCTCCCTTTCCTCCAGTGCGTTGACTTCACTCCACATCTTTGTGTTGTCAGCAAACTGACAGAGGGTGCATTCAATCCCACAATCCATGTCACCAACAAAGATAAACAGCACTGGTCCAAGTACTGACCCTCATCACACCTCTCCCTTGGGACACTGAGCCATTGATCACAGCTCTTTAGGTGTGACCATGCAGCCAGCTCAATCCAACAAGTGGCCCATCCATTGAGTCCATATCGTTCCAGTTCAGAGATCAGAAAGTTGTACAGGACAGTATCAAATGCTTTGCACAGGTCCAGACAGATGATGTCTGTTGCTCTGCTTTTGTCCACCAAGGCTGTGACTCCATCATAAAAGGTCACCAAGCTGGTCAGGCAGGACTTGCCCTTGGTGAAGCCGTGTTGGACGCCACCAATCACCCTTTCTTCCCAGACCATCTCTTAGTATCAGCACTTGTGAACACTTGAGAACCTCTAGAGACAAGTGCATTGCCTGGAGCAGAAACTGAAACCTGTTTTGGTTTGATGGGAATCACAGAATGATTGAGATTGAAAAAGCCCTCTGAGCTCATCCAGCCCAGCCCATGACCTAACATCACCACATCAGCCAGACCAAGGCACTAAAGACCACAACCAGGCTGTCCTTTAACACCTCCAGGGATGGGTGGACAGGGACTCCACTACTGCCCTGGGCAGTCCATTCCAGGCTTTGATCACCCTTTCAATGAGGAAGGGCTTCCTAACATCCAACCTAACCCTCCCCTGGCAGCTTCAGGCCCTGCTCTCTTATCCTGGAGCAAGTTGCCTAGAAGAACAGCCTGAACCCCACTTGACTACGACCTCCCTGAGCCTCCTCTTCTCTTGGTTAAACAACCCCAGCTCTCTCAACCTCTCCACATCAGACTTTCTCTCCAGTCCCTTCCCCAGCTTTGTTGCTCCTCTGGATCTGCTCCAGCTCCTCAATGTCTTTCTTGAGGTGAGGAGCCCAGAACTGCCCCCAATACTCAAAGTGAGGCCTCACCAGTGCTCCATAGACAGGGAGAATCACATACCTAGTCCCTTCTAGGCAAAGCCCTTTCTGATCTGCACACTGGCCCCCTTCTACCTCATTCGCCCGCTATCACAGGGCCATGACAGCATGGCATGTCCTGAAACACAGGCTGTGCACATGACCTAATCAGCTGCTTCACTGGAGAGGACTTATACTTCAAGGATACGCTGAAGCGCTAGAGCTCAGCACTGCAAGGGCAGAACAATTTGCGCGATAAATGACTGGGCAACAAATTAAATCTGCTTGTAAGTATTGCACAATATGGCACCCTGCAGAAGAATGTAATATTTATTTGGCATTCATTATTGAGCAGTCTGCTAGGGACATCAACTGTGTGTAAAATGCAACACTGTGATCCAAACCAAACAGCTTTTGCTAGCAAGTTTCCCCCCCAGCTGCTCCTCCAAAGCAAGCTGGTGACATGAATTTTGAGGAGCTTCAGTTGCCTTGCAGCTTCTCATAGTGCCTCTGCTTTTTATTTACCTCATATTGGTAGATGTCCAGGATCCTTTCTAACGACAGCTCCTCAAAGTACAGTCTGTCGCACTCATCAAAATCTGTGCTCACCGTCTCTGGGTTGCAATTCACGACAACGGTCTTGTTGCCAAGCTGACGCAGCGTACGGATGCTGGAGACTGCACACCAATCAAACTCCACACTGCTGCCTGCCACCAGTCACAAAAAAGGACAAGAAAACCCCAAAATCAGCATTGCTGTCAATGCAGAGCAACACATCTAGCTGTCCTCTCATGGACAAACCACTCACAAGCATGAACCTCTAGAACAAAGAGGCATCAAGTGATGCCCATATGAGCACCAGGGCTTGGTGTCCGGTCAGCACTGCAGCACTTGGAACTTCATCAATGCTACAGGCTTGAGGCAGCACTGCAGACTGGGTTATGTTAATAGATATGGTCCATAACCTCCTACACTCCAATACTAAAGACAGGTACCATAACCAGGGAATGAACGAGTTAAAAAAAATCATTAAATCACAGAACCCCAGAATGATTGAGGCTGGAAAAGCCCTCTGAACTCAACCAGCCCACCCCAAGACCTAACATCACCACATCAGCCAGACCAGGGCACTAAGGGCCACAGCCAGGCTGTCCTTAAACACCTCCAGGGATGGGAACTCCACCACTGCCCTGGGCAGTCCATTCCAGGCTCTGATCACCCTTTCTGTGAGGAAGGGCTTCCAAACATCCAATCTAACCCTCCTGGCAGGTTCAGGCCCTGCCCTCTCATCCTGTTTCTAGTTGCCTGGGAAAAAAGCCTGACCCCGACCTGACTACAACCAACCTTCAGGAAGTTGTAGAGAGGGAGCAGGTCCCCCCGAGTCTCCTCTTCTCCAGGCTAAACACCCCCACCTCCCTCAGCCTCTCCTCATCAGACTTCCCCTCCAGTCCTTTCCTGAGCTTCATTGCTCCTCTGGACCCACTCCAGCCCCTCAATCTCTTTCTTGAGTTGAGTGGCCCAGAACTGCCCCCAGTATTTGAGGTGAGACCTCAGCAGTGCTGAAGTTTTGTTGGAAAATAAATGTAATGTAATGTGTATCTGAAAATCCTTTAGCCCTTTCTGACCAGTTCCTGCCCTTTTCACACTCCATTATTGTGACTGTACGACACAGCACTGACCAGAAGCAGCACTCACTAACAACAGGCACCACCATGGATTCCCACTGGAGATGGAGTTCGAGAAGACACTTCCCACCAACAGCAATGGGAGGGTACCATGTGACCTGTCTGTCCAACACAAGTAGCTGCAGCTTGGAACTGAGAGACTTTGAACAAAAATATCCCTGAATAACATGAGGGTTTTTTTTCTTGTTGATAATTGCGGAATGAGCCAAGAAAAGCAAAAGTGAAAGTCATCATCCACAGAACTCAGCTGTCTGTTGACCCAGCTCTCAGAGCCACGAGGAAGCCTGTGCTGCACAATCATCTGAGTGGGCTGAAAATCCAGCAGCGAGAGATCTGCTGATAGAAAAGCAGCTGAAGATATCAAAATATTTTCATAGTCACCGCTATATAAGGTGGTAAAATGCCAAGGATGTAACAACACAGGCATGAGCTGGCAGTAAATACCTCAGAAAAGTGTGGGAGCACCAGGTTCTCGAGATGCTAACATGTGCAAAAAGATTTGAAAAGAGCCCTAAAACTTAGTGGCGATCACAAGTGAGAAGTGAAATGTAATAAAACCCTTCTGCTTTCCCCAGGGCATGAAATGAAGTGTCCAAGCAAGTGTAAAAGGCAACTCTTGCATTAGGAATTGATGTCCTGGGCACAGTGCTCTGCAGGTTTTTACCACCATGTGAGGAAAGGAACAAATGAAGCACAAGGATATCCAAAGGAGGCTTGAGGGCGCAAGAAGAAAGGAGGAGAAAGATTTACCTATGTGGTATGGTCCACAGCCCAGCACCATCACTCCACAGTCATTGAATGTTACATCGTGTTCCTGAGGAGGGAGTGAGAACTCCATTAGGGTCTGAACTCCACAGGCCTGTGCTTTTCAAAATCAACAGCTTCTGATGCTCAGCCTATGTCTGACAGTTGGATCCATTGGGGCTCAAGGCTGATCTCTGCATTCCTAACACCTGACAATCTGTTCCAGCGAGACATATCCCTGTTGGTTGTAGGGGGATTGGACTAGATGACCTTTGGAGATCCTTTCCAACCCAACACATTCTGTGATTCTATAACAACACTGAGGAGTTAGCACTAACCTCACCAGATTGTTACCCAAGCAGAGGGTTCCAGGCCAGCTCTAAAGGGATCCCCACATACCACCCCAAATAATTGCTGCAGAGACCAAGCTCTCTGTGAGACCTCCAGAAATAACACAGTGTAGAGAAAAGAGATCAAACTAGACAGCGACGAAACCATCTTTGCCTACCTGCCCATTGTATGTAACATAGAGGTAATTCGTTAGCGCTGGGTATTCTGCTGCCAGTGTGTCAATCTGTACAGGGAAGAAGAAGAAGAGGCACTGTGGCTTGGCCAGTGCAATATCTTTCTTATGTGCAGCTGTTTTGTAGTTTTTCTTCTCCTCTTTTTGTTTTCTACTGTTATTTGTCCAATCATTTGCCCCTAGTGCCTTCCCTTAAAAGGAGTCCTCACTGTTCAGCCATCAGGAGACAGTCCATCACCACTTTTCCAGAGACACCACCTCTTTTTTAGCTCTACACCTCTCTGATACACCTTTGCAGCCCAGGAACTGTCCCTGTCCATCCCTGCTTGTCCAGGCCTTCATTCTCTCATTAGTTTGACAGATTTTATTGCAGAGATCTCCATTTCTCCAGGTCTCCTATCATCCTGGATCTTCACACTTCTACTCCTGGCCCCATGTCACTCACAGCCTGAACACAAACATGCACGTGGAATCCCTTGGGGGCGAGGCTGAGTAGCACCAGTGGGGCAAGTACTACACGTTCATTCTGCAGTATTGGTCATGCTTTGATAAGTCACTGGCACACAAAGCCAGAGCTATGTTCAACCATCCCTTCCAGGCAGCTCTCAACAATTTCACCTAATTAGTCACCAGAGCACCTCCAAAAATAATCTGCCTCCCAGGCTGGTCACAAACTATTTGCATCAACTACTTACTGCACAGAACAGCAGTGACTGGTCCATCTATGTCACCAGGGATTGATGGAGCTCCCAGAATGAGTGGCCAAAATGTCTCTACATAAAATACCAAAGTCAATCGTAGAGCAGCCCTGACAGGGACTTGTACCTGCTACACCAGTAAAAAATCTGCCCAGCTTCAAGTCATCCCAGAAATCCCCACTGGCCATCCAACTCCTTGTGGTGTCGTTAGCACCGTGTAAATGTCTGCTGCTCATTACAGCTGCTAATGCCACTGCTTGTACTTCCTGGCTCAAGAAGGAACATATGCCTGGGAGCCCCAAGCGGAATGACCCCATTAAGGGTTCTCCCGCACACACATCCATCCCGCCCTGCAGTGCCATATGCAGCTGGAAGAACAAGAGTGCCATACAAGCACAGGAACGTTTCTGTGGGCCAGGTGACAACAGAGAAGGAGAAGAGCAGCTGGGGAACAGAAGGAGATTTGGCACCTGGACGTAGGCCCGAGGATACACTGGGCTCTCTTACAAATAGGCGGTTCTTCGGGTTGGGTTCCCCCCCCCATTTAAAGAGGAAATCAACCAGCTGGTAGCAGTTTAATACCAAAGTACCTATAAGCAGCAGCAGAACACCTAGCAAAGCACTGCTGCCACTGCCATGAATACCAGATGAGCTCATTATGCTCCTGCTATCAAAATGAATAGCAAATGAACCCATAACAATAGCACACTTCACATAAAGGATTGCCCTGTAAAAGTTACTACTAGGAGAAGAAACGTATTGCATTTCTCATGGCCACAGCACAGCTGGGGAGGCACTTCCAGCCTTTCTTGAAGCCAAGGAGCTGCATTTCCCCTCAAACAGTCACACATAATATGAACAAGAACGTTCCAGGTGTCCCTTTGGGGATGTTCAGGTCATTCCACTGACACCTGCAGCGCACAAGAAACAGCTCCACACGGATGAAATCTGCTCTCTTCCAATGTCAACTTCAAAGTGAGCATCACACTCTGCTCACTGCGGCTGTGTCTGAGGCTGTGGAGTTCTCCTGCTCCTCACTCCTCTGGGAGCCCCACCACAAGCAAGAATGTTTATCANTAAAGAGGAAATCAACCAGCTGGTAGCAGTTTAATACCAAAGTACCTATAAGCAGCAGCAGAACACCTAGCAAAGCACTGCTGCCACTGCCATGAATACCAGATGAGCTCATTATGCTCCTGCTATCAAAATGAATAGCAAATGAACCCATAACAATAGCACACTTCACATAAAGGATTGCCCTGTAAAAGTTACTACTAGGAGAAGAAACGTATTGCATTTCTCATGGCCACAGCACAGCTGGGGAGGCACTTCCAGCCTTTCTTGAAGCCAAGGAGCTGCATTTCCCCTCAGTCACACATAATATGAACAAGAACGTTCCAGGTGTCCCTTTGGGGATGTTCAGGTCATTCCACTGACACCTGCAGTGCACAAGAAACAGCTCCACACAGATGAAATTTGCTCTCCTCCAATGTCAACTTCAAAGTGAGCATCACACTCTGTTCACTGCGGCTGTGTCTGAGGCCGTGGAGTTCTGCTCCTCACTCCTCTGGGAGCCCCACCACAAGCAAGAATGTTTATCATGTACCTGTTTCACCCAGGGCACCACGTTCTTCCTCAGCCGCAGCTGCCGGCATTGGACCTCAGACAGCCTCAGGCATTTCCCCATCTGTCTGTCTGAGAAGCCCAGCTCCTTGGCTCTCCTCAGAGTCTCAGCTGGAACCATTTCACTGGGATTTAATAAGAAAAACACCACTGCATGAGGCTTTGCAGAGATACTCAGAAGATACTGGGGTGCTCACATCTTCCATCCTGCACAGAGTTGCTATAGGACCAACTTAAGGTCATGTGGCCTGAAGATGTGACAGGGGAGGAATAGGTTGGATGTTAGGAAGCCCTTCCTAATGGAAAGGGTGATCAGAGCCTGGAATGGACTGCCCAGGGCAGTGGTGGAGTCCCTATTCCCCCATCCCTGGAGGTGTTAAAGGACAGACTGGCTGTGACCCTTAGGGCTCCTGTGTGGCCCATGGGGTGATGTTAGGTCATGCGCTGGGCTGGATGAGCTCAGAAAGTTTTTCCAGCCTCAATGATTCTGGGATTCTGCAATTCAGAGTCAGGGTCTCTCAACACTTCCTTACATTCTTGTTCTCCTGGGTTTGTTTTCCCACAGTCCTAGTTTTTTGCAGGTTATCTCAAGCATGTTGTTTTACCCAGCCATCTCAGCAGCTCCAGTTTCTTGAACATTTTGCTTTTGATTTTTTCCCATCCTTTCCATTTCCACTTTCTTCCCTCCACTTTTTTCTCTCCCACTCTCTTTATTTCACTTGGATTCAACTCCACCTATAGCCCTTAGAGTTTCTGCCTCTCTCTGTTCCTAAGCTACCTCCTCTAAGCTGAACTTTTGCAAAAATATTTTAAAAAAGGCCAAGTATTTTTATCAGCACTTCTGCTTTTTATCTCCATTGCTGAGAGCATCGCTGCCTGCCCAATAAATCAATATTTTATGAGCAAGAAAGCAAGCTTTGAATCAGGAAAAAGGAAATGATTAGCAAACAAGCAATTTTCTTAAATCAGAGCTTTTGAACGATGTCCTTCGCTTGATGGCATTTTTAAATAAATAACATTATGATGTTTGAGCGGGACTTAGTATTGGTGAGATCACACCTCAAGTACCGGGGGTAGTTCTGGGCAGAAAGAGAAAGAGATTGAGGGGCTGGAGTGGGTCCAGAGGAGCAATAAGGCTGGGGAAGGGACTGGAGGGAAAGTCTGATGAAGCGAGGCTGAGGGAGGTAGGGGTGTTCAGCCTGGAGGAGAGGAGACTCAGGGGGGACCTGCTCCCTCTCTACAACTTCCTGAAGGTTGGCTGTAGTCAGGTCGGGGTCAGGCTCTTCTCCCAGGCAATTAGCACCAGGACAAGAGTGCAGGGCCTGAAGCTGCACCAGGGAAGGGTTAGGTTGGATGTTTGGAAGCCCTTCCTCACAGAAAGGGTGATCAGAGCCTGGAATGGATTGCCCAGGGCAGTGGTAGAGTTTCCATCCTGGAGGTGTTTAAGAACAGCCTGGCTGTGGCCCTTAGTGCCCTGGTCTGGCTGATGTGGTGTTAGGTTCTGGGCTGGATGAGCTCAGAGGGCTTTTCCAGCCTCAATCATTCTGTGATTCTGTGAGGTTGCCGCAGTGGAATGTGTGAGGAAACTGAAGCACAAAAGAGTCATTGTGTTCAACTTTCCACTCTAGCCCAGGCACAGAGTTATGAGATCAGAACTGGGGTTTCCTCCAGGACATCCACAAGCTTCTTCCCCTGCAGTATGAGATCCAAGGGCCTAACCCATGAACGCTGGAACTGAAAGCACCAATGGATGTTTTGTAGGAGGAAACAAAGCACCATCCACCCATTTCTCTAGCAAAACAGGTGCTGGCCATCGCCAGCAAGAGCACAGCCACGTTTGACTCCTCTTCTAGATCCAACATCCCCTAAGTTGAGCAAACCTGACCACCCTAAGCAAAGGAGGCCATTCCAGTGCAGTTTACCCCCTTGCTCTCCCAGGAAGCACACAGAGCTGTTGTCACTTGCTTACTGACAGGGAAAGAAAATTGCCTTCATTTGCAGCTTGTTTCAGTTCAGCTTTTGGCATCTCATTATAACAATATAATTCATTGTCACCCTGCAGTGGGGCGGGTGGCAGAGCAGCAGTGATTATCAGGTGATGTGACTCATCTGCCTTGGGCTAGGAGCTTACTGGAGGTTAAGATGCTCACTACTGCAGCAGAAAGGTAACCAGGTAACCAGTTCTGTACAAGATACCCAGTGCCTAAACTAACCATGAAATGAAACTGAATCCTTTCCTCTGCAAAAGCCACCAAGGGTGGGATCAGGCTGATCCCTCAGAATGCTTGAGTGCAAATAACTCTTTCCAGAGCTCACCAGAAACCCAGCACTAAAAGGAAGAAAAAGCAACTTCAAACACAGGACCCAGTCCCCTGGAGCAGCACTTACTGTTCAAACAGACCAAAAAGTTCTGCACATATCAAACCTCCTTGCTGGTTTACAATCGATTCTGAGACAAGGTTAGATTGAGCAGCCGTAATCCCCCCTTCTTCTATAAGCTTCCTTTTCATTACTGTCGCCTCTGCAAAGTTGCTATCAGAAGTTCTAGAGCTTCCAAAACTAGATGGTGAGAGTTTTGCATGGAGCCATAACTGTTTAGTGGCTGTTCTCTTCCTGGAGAAGCCAGAGCCCTCTGCACATTTTGTGGTTAAACAACAAAACAAACTTGAGTTTGAACTCGGCTCCTCCTAAATCTGCAATGGGTGGATTTAAGCCCAGGCTCCAATTTAGCTCTGGCAAGAAAGATATACCAAAAGCAAGAATATATGGAAGACAAGCTCCTAGTGCCCTGTCCTGGAAGGGCTCTTCCATCCCCGGTAGTCAGTCAGCCAGACATCTGGAAGAATTAAAATCCCTGCCCGAGCTCAGGCTGGATTATGCACAAAGACATGTTCCTCCTCTTTTCTTCACCATCTTGCTCTGCTCCAAGGCTCCTAGTGGCTTCCTCGATTTTCCTGATGTTTTACAAGATTTTGAACAGGCTACAATTAAAATAATGAGATCAGTGTATAAATTCTCTCCCTGCTTCTCTTCAAGGAGACAGATTGTTACCGATTTTCCCCTCCTGAGAAACTCATGAGATGACTGACAAAAAGCTATGAAGGAGCACTCAGGGAAGCAGGAGCTGTAAACCAACAAATCTCACTCATGGAACAACTATCACTCTGAAACTTGAACATGCAGGTCCCTGGGCCAATACATCTCATTGTGGACATCTTGATTTAAGTAAGAAAAACCTCACACTGTGCCTGATGACTGAAGAGACTCACAGCCAGGATGAAGTGATGCACTGGAGCAGCAGCTCACGCCAAAACATAGTCAAGAAATGGGTCATAGATGACTCCTCTAGCCCTGGTAATAGAGAGCTTTGAGGTCTTTTAGGGAGAATTTTTTTTACCAAAAGGGTTACAAAACACTGCAACAGTCTGCCTAAGGCAGGGATGGAATCCCCACCCCTGGAGAGATTTAAAAGGCAGAGAGATGTGGTGCTCAGGAACATGGGCTAGGGGTGACCTGGCAGCACTGGTCAAAGGTGACCTTGATGATCTTAAAGGTCATTCAGTGTTTCTTTGCTGGGATATGAATTTCCCTGCTTCTGCTATTGTTTCTAGCACTGCTGGAGATTCCCTAGCGGCTTGTAAAGGGTGAAGTCTCCAGATCCTATCTATCAAGGAAAAAAAAGGGATGGAGGATTTTTACAAACATACAGATGCTCTGAAAGAAAGTACAGCTGTGAAATTACCACCAGTGGCTCTGCAAGAAAACAGAAAGGATCTGCTGCCAGAGCCATCATGCAGAGCACTGATAGCAGCACTGGAAAGCTCTTAATACTGATCCTCCTCAGGTACCCAAAGCCTAACTTCTTCCCAAGTCCTCCCTGCCCCACAGTTCACAAAGATGACAAAAGTAATCACCTCAGTTAGTTAAAGGCAACTACTAGAAAGATGCCAGTGTCAGTCCTCAAAGGGTATAAATCAGCACAATCTCATTTATCATCACCAGAGATACTGTGCTTCATACTACCCCCTACCCAGAGCTGACTTATGCTGTCTGACCTGTCCCAAAAGCACCTTGCCAGCAGCACTGCCACTGTGGATAACAGCAGGCAAGCAGCAAGCGTCCCACAGGAGGATGGTCTGTCCCATCCTTGGTTCCCAGGACACCTGCTACAACCAGGATTTAATTCCACACCCCTATTTCTGTGGCTCCTCCAATACAGTCACGGTTTGGCATCAAGTCGTGCTTCCAACAAACAGCTTCTTGCACAGACACAGGGCCAGGAGCTTCCAGAACAAATCAGTAATAAACTTCTTGCACAGGCCACCAAGTAGAGCTCCTAGATATAAGCACTGGGCTGAGGTGGGTGTGCATCATCCTTCTCTCTTCTGCTTCCCCTCTCCTAACCTGCATCTCTTTAGGAACAAGAGCAACACATGGAACTGAAAAATGGGGTTTCATCATGCTCATCTCAGTGACCACAAACTCAGGAGCAGATGGAAACAACCACATACAAACAACCCCTCACTGCAGACAGTAAAAAAGAGAGGCTAATTCCAAAGAGCTTTTCTCTTGCACTCAGGCCACCAGTGTCTTGAGTCCAGCAGACCCCAGATATGACTTCTTAGTCTAGCCTTCAGCTGTGCTTGGGGGATGGTGTTACTGGATGTTACCACAAACCCCACTTGCCCTGGACTGGGTGCCCACAACCCTGGCCTCAGTCACATCTCACTCCTCAGTGCCTCAGACACGGCACACGGGTTCCTCCTCCCACATATGGGGTGGGTAAGTCAGTGCGGCCTTCTGCTCACTTCAGCACAGCTCCACACAGCAAGGATGCAAGTAGGTGGGGTGGGTGTGCTGCTTGCTGGACAGCACACAGCGGCCTCCAACTGCCTTTGCTCCCCCTTCCCCATCTGTCTGTTGTGCCCAGTTGTTCTAGCTCTACATTTCCTCTTGGCAGAGACTAGCTCCTTGTTGCCAGTCTCTATGACAGCTCTGCAGGACGCAGTTAAGGCTCTTGGCAGAGATGCTATTCCATTTGCAACCAAAACCCCACTGTGGAGCACCCAAGCCAACCCAAATTATGGGATGGACTCAAGCAAATAGAGACAGAGCTGGAACCAGGGCAACTGTTTCTGGTAGCAGAAGGATTTAAAGCAATGGAGGCCTCCCAGCTCCTTCTTATCCACTGGAAATCTGCCTGTAGCAAAGGGAAAGCTCATGGTGACACCAGAAACAGCTGCTTTGCCTCCTCAGGAGCTGCACAGAACATACTAAAGGCACCCCAGAGAAACACAACACAGGAGGGGTGTTCAGAGGGCAGAACCTTGCGCAGCCAAATAGCAGATTTCTGTAAATCATCCACCTACTCCTCCACTTCCACATCTCCCTCCACGTGTAGTTTCCTTGAGCTCTAGATCCACCTTGTTCCAGGGGGCAAGGAAGAACAAGAGCTACTCAGTCACCGCCGTGCAGCTGGGCAAAGCAGCAATCACTGCTCTCTTGGCGAGTTAAGGACTGCCGTGCGCTCCCAGTGCCATCGTGTGGCGAAACTGGCTACCAACCAGGACTCGAAGCACAAAAAACAACCAAGAGACGGCAAACAGTGAGGCTCTCCCCGCCTTGTTAACCACGAAAGTCAAACTCAAGTCAAGCAAGAGGCGGGAGTGGAACTACAGTTGGTCTCTCTTCACAAGGAACAAATGATACAACAGGAGGAAATGGCCTCAAGCTGCCCCAGGGGAGGTTTAAGTTTGCTATGTGGAGAAACTTCTTCCTGGAAAGGGTCCTCAGGCATTGGAAAAGGCTGCCCAGGGAGAGAGTTGAATCACTATCCCTGGAAGTGTTGATCTGGTTCTCAGGGACTGGGTTTAGCAGTGGCCTTGGGACAGTTAGGTTCATGGTTGTGCTCTGTGATCTTAAAGGTGTTTTCCAACCTAAACCATACTATGATTGTGTAGAGCAAGATGTAAATATAAATACCAGAGATTGCCTAGCAGAAGCCTCTCCAGAAGGACCACTGCTGGCTTTCCTTACCTGCTCACTTCCCTGAGGATCTTCTGCATGCCCACAATATTTCGCATCTTATACAGGAACCACTTGTCAATGGCTGTGAGTTTGTGAATGTCGTCCACGGGCACTTGATTATCCAAGGCCTGACAGGAACAGGACAAAACCAAACAGCCTCTTTACCACAGGCTTTGCAAATCCAGATTGAGGCTGCAAGAAGGGAGCAGCAACTACATGGTGTGAAAACACAGTACCACTGTATTGGGGGCAGCTGTACCAAGACACACTGCAGTTGAATCTCCTATCGGTGGTATTTCTTGGGTCTCACAAGCAGTGGGTTACAGCTCTCCTGTCATCAACCATAACAATGATATCAGCTCAGTATCTTTGCTGAGCTGAAGCAATTGCACTTGTTGGTTTGTTACCACCCTAAATTGTTTTCAACAAAGCCAGGGGGATGTGACTGAAGAAGGCATCACCCACCCAGAATAAGTTTGCAGACCATTCCTGCTCCCAAATCACTCACTGCAGGGGCAACCAGGTTTGCACACAGAAGATCCCTGCTCTGTTTTTGTCAGCCAAGGGGCAAAGGGAAAAGCCTTTGAGAGATGACTAGTGGAGCTTGGCAGAGGAGAAGACACAAAACAAGCCCCATCCTGCTTCAAACAAAGCTGATGGCTAATGGGAACTCACTGTTGGCTTTTAAATGTCAGCAAGCTGGAAAGGGATTTCTAGGCCGGCGGCCCCAGCTGCCAGAAGAACCTCTTACAGATATTGCCTCAGTTATTAAGGGGGACAGACTAGTGCACTGTGTCAGACAGAGGCAGTTCTTCATAGGGAGGGATTAAGACTTTGATCTTGCTTTCCTGCAGCAGCTCACAGGGAAAATGCCACCAGCTGGGAACACCCAGAGTGTGTAGTAGTGCCCAAACTCACCTTCATCTCCCCAGAAGTGCTGTACTAACATGGGGTTAAGATTAACCTTTCATAAAAGCTCTCTAAGCCACTCAGAGACACAAGGAGCAGACACAAGAAAAAGCTGTAATAAAGACCAAGCCCAGCTGCCGAAGGATATGCTATTCTTGTAAAAACCCCAGCTTGAGATGTGAGAATCAACAGCTGGACAAGGCACAGAGTCACAAAACATCCTGTGCTTTCTGTTGAGGCCCTTTGTAAGGGGAGCAGCTACCTGAAAACCTTTTTACAAAGAGAGCACACTCAGCTCCTCACATGTGTGGGCGAGAATGGAACGAGATGTGCCCACACAGGACCGCAAAAGGGTTAAAAGGCTCCCCCACAAAAAGCCAGACCTACAAGAAGGCTGGAAATAGACTGTTTAAGAAGGTTTGGAACAATGAGGGGCAACGGTTTCACATTAGAGAAGGGCAGACTGAAATGGGCTGTCAGGAAAAAGTTCTTTAGCAAGAGGAGGGTTTAATACTGGAACAGGTTTCCCAGGGAGGGAGTTGAGGCCCCATCCCTGGAGATAATCAAGGTGAAGCTGGACAAGGCTCTGGGCAACCTGATCTACTGAAGGATGTTCCTGCTCCCTGCAGGGCAGTTGGACTAGCTGTTCTTTGGAGGTCCCTTTCAACCAGGGCCATTCTGTGAATCTTTGAAGAATCCACTACTTCAGCTGGCCCAGTCTGGTCACAGGAACTCAGGGGCTTCCTACCTTCCCTTACCTTGGCTATTGTGTATAGTCGAGTGCTGGATGGCTCTTCAAGCTCCTTCTGGAGGTCCAGGGTGGCTGGCCAGGCTTTGTTCATGGGGAGACACGGGGTGAAGCCATCTACAGTAGGGTGGCACATCCTCAGGGCTTTCTGGAAGCTCTCCTCAAAGGAGCGCCCAATGGCCATCACCTGTGAGAGTACAGCCACCTCAGCTACAGCCCAAAGGTATTTCATCACTCCTCCCTAGGACAGCCCTGCTGGCTGTAGGACAGGTTGAGTGAGCCTTGGACTCTGAAGCACATAAGCAGAGGGAGTCATCACACAGCAGCCTGGGTGCAGTGACAGGGGGTTAGGGCTGTGATGGTTTTGTGATTCAGGATTGTAGGGCAGATAGCTGTGCTCAATGATCTTGAAGGTGTTTTCCAATCTTGATGATTCTAAGATTTGATTATTCTGTTTCAGCCTGCTGGACATACAAACCCACAGTGGGAATGAATTCTAAGGTTCAGAAGAAATCTGCTCCTTTTCCTTTCAATTCCATTTAGCAGCGACTCTCCCTGCAAGGGCTTTCTTAAAGGATTACTCCTCCTTGGCACAGGAGCACTGCGGATTCCCTCTTTCAGTCCTGACATCACATCTAATAAGAAAACAAGCCTTTTCCTTTGGAAGACCAAGAGGTACCAGAACTGTTTCTCCAGTTTCTCCATTTTTATTTCCCAGTGCAGTGAAAGCCTTGCAGCATAAAACCCTTCTCAAACCCAATGTTGAAAAATGCCAAAGAAAACAATAATGTTGTTTTCTCTTTCCTCACAGCTTCAGAGCTACTGCCCAGCACAACAGACCTCAAAAATAAAATAAAACCAAGACAGGCTGGACCCTTCAGTTAATAAAAAATTAGTAGGTGCTGTAATCTGGCCCCAAGTTCAGGCCCAGCTCTTTGCTTCTCCATTCCATTCCTGTTCCCCCCTGCTTTCATGTGTGGCCAGAAGGGTTGACTGAAAGGCTAAAGCTGCTACTGGAAAATCAAGTTCTAACAAATCCTTCCAGACTTTTAACAAGTCTAAGTGTCAGGTTGTGCATTTTGGTTTTAACAACCCCAGGCAGAACTATAGGCTGGGAATGGAGATCTTAGAGAGTACTCAGGTAGAAAGAGACTTAGGGGTATTGGTGGACAGTAAACATAGCATGAGTCAACAATGTGCCCAGGCAGCCAAGAGGGCTCATGACATCCTGGCCTGTATCAGGAATGGTGTGGCCAGCAGAGTGAGGGAGGTTATCCCTCCCCCTGTATTCAGCACTGGTTAGACCGCACCTGGAGTATTGTGTTCAGTTCTGGGCCCCTCAGTTTAGGAAGGATGTTGAGGTGCTAGAACGAGTCCAGAGAAGAGCAACTAGATTGGTAAAGGGCCTGGAAGGTAAGCCCTACGAGGAGAGGCTGATGGAGCTGGGTCTGTTCTGCCTGGAAAAGAGGAGGCTCAGGGGTGACCTTGTCGCTGTCCCTAACTACCCAAAAGGTGGTTATGGTCAGGCAGGGGTTGGTCTTTTCTTCCTGGACACTGGAGACAGGACAAGGGGTCACAGTCTTAAGCTCCACCGGGGGAGGTTCAGTAAAAAAAGTTTTTTACTGAAAGAGTGATCAGATTTTGGAATGGGCTGCCTATGGAGGTGGTTCAGTCGCCGTCTCTGGAGGTGTTTTAGGTTAGGCTGGATGAAGTGCTGAGTGGCATGATCTATATATCAGATGTTTAGGTTTACTTGGTTGGTTTTAGGTTGGACTGGATGATCATTAAGGTCTTTCCCAGCCTCATTATTACTGTGATACTGTGATGAAGGTTTGTTGTCTGAGCAAGGCAGGATTGATGTTAGGGAGGTCTCAAGCATCAATATGATTTAATAAAAGAGCTACTTGAAAAAAATTCACAACTCATTCATTTGCATTGGTAGCTGATGTGTAATTATCTAATTAGGTGGGTAATTTACCCAGTTTGCTTCATTTCTCTCCTCCTAAAATACAGTCTGAAAATGCTGCTCTTGTCTCAGATTAAACCCAGGGATTAAGAAACCCACTGTCGTGTTACAGACAGAAGAGACTTCATCACTACGAGAAGCCAGAGCTTCAGAACAAGATGACTGGTGGTGTCTGCGCTTGCAGAGCAGAAGCACTGCCCTGTGGTTTTAACAGCTGTGGGAACAGCCAAGAGCTCCTTGTCATCACTGAAGATCTCAATGGCCTGCACTGCTGAAGTTCTACCCTAATGAGCCACCACTGCAGAACCCTGAACAAAACAAGAACTCAAGAGTCCTTTTGTGTTGAGAATGAGTCAACCTTAGATGACCCAGTGTTCTCTTCCCTTAGGAGTCAGAACACTTATGGATCCACATTATATCCAAGATTACCTAAATGCAATGAGCTTGGCGTGTATTTAGTGCTGGATAAACCCCATTATCTTCTCAAAAGCCATTAGGTCCCTGAGGACAGACATAGTGAGGGTTTCCTGGAAAGAGACATGACCTTCTCAAGTAGTGGCCAGAAGGGGAGTCTTGCACTTACCTCTCCCACACTCTTCATGGAGCTGCCAATCCGCTTGGACATATGCTGAAATCGGTCCAGATCCCAGCGAGGTATCTTGGTGACAATGTAATCCAGGCTGGGCTCAAAGCAGGCGGAAGTTTTGCCTGTCACCACATTCTTGATTTCCGGCAAGGGGATCCCGAGTGCAATTTTGGCTGCAATGAAGGCTAAGGGATACCTGCCACAGAGAGAGGCAGACAATGGCAGAGTGGGAAGGATTCTGCAAACCCCAGGTGCAGATCAAATCCAACAGACATGAGGTGACCATATAAACAAAGATGTTTTGCTGTGGATCTGTCATCCCAAAAGAAAACAATCAAACGCCCACTGTCCGGCATTGTGGCTTCTCTCCAGTCTGCCATGGCACTTCAACAACCACCAGAACTGTTGAGAACTGCAAATTAGAGATTAATTTGTGCCTCTCGACAGCATCTGCAAAGCGCAATTAAGAAGCCAATTTTTATACAGCATACTCTGACCACCCTTCTCTTGATTAGTTTATGATTAGCCAACAAAACAATGGCAGCCAGCAATGCCATTCACATCAAGCTGACAGGCTACTCATTAATAGCAGTGTCCTGTGGGTCACAGTGGTGATCTCCAGCCAGCACACGGCTACAGGGCTCATCCCCACATCCCTCCTGGGAGCACATCACACAATCACAGACTGTTAGGGATTGGAAAGGACCTCAAAAGATCATTCAGTCCAATCCCTCTGCCAGAGCAGGATCCCCTAGATCCAACTGCACAGAATCATGTCCAGGTGAGTTTAAAATGTCTCCAGAGAAGGAGGCTCCACAACCTCCCTGGGCAGCCCCTCCCAGTGCTCTGTCACCCTCACTGTGAAGAAGCTCCATTGCAGCTCTCAAGGATTTCAATACAACACCGATCCAAGCCCCTTATCATAATTCTCTCTCTGTTCTTCTCCCCACTTTGTTCATGTGTTTGTTCTGTAGTGGTTTGGGGTTTTTGTAAAATGATCTTACCCTGTTGCCTTGGAGGCCAAAGCTGAACTTCTCGAGAGTCTGGCATTAACCTCGATGATGTAATAGTCCAGGGAAGTGGGATGCAAAGCAAACTGGATATTGCACTCTCCCACAATGCCCAGGTGTCGGACAACTTTGATGGCACGATCCCTCAGCATCTGAAACTCTTCATTGGTGAGCGTCTGGCTTGGAGCCACCACAACAGAATCTCCTGTTCATCACAGGGTAGCAGAGAAGGAGAATAATAGAACCATCAAGCTTGGAAAAGATCTTCAAGATAATCAAGTCCAACCACCTGCCCTACAATCCCCAATCACTAACCCATCTCTTGAAATACCCTGTCTGCCTGTTTATTGAACTCCAGGGACAGTGCCTCCATTGCTTCCCTGGGCAGCCTGTTCCAAGGCCTCCCCACTCTTTCTGGGAAGAAGTTTTGCCTAAGATCCAACCTGAACCTCCCTGGCACAACCTGACCCCATTTCCTCTGATCCTATCACTAGTCCCTAGAAAAAAGCAGCCAACATCCATCTCACTCCAACCTCCCTTCAGGTAGTTGTAGGGAGCAATGAATTCTCCCATCGGCCTCCTCTTCACCAGGCTGAACAGCCCCAGCTCACTCAGCCTCTCTCCATCTGATCTGTTCTCCATACCCCTAACCAGCCCAGTTGCCCTTCTCTGCCCCCTTCTCCAGCACCTCCACGACCTTCCTGAACTGCAATGCTCAAACCGGCACCCATTATTTGAGGTGCGACATCACCAGGGCAGAGCGTAGGAGCAGGATCATGAACTCAGAAGCAGTGAATTAGAGCTACACAGATCACTTTCTTCGCTAACCCACTGCTAGTACTGAAGTCACCACAGACCTGACATGACCCAGTTGATGAAAAGCACAGACAACTGGAAGCCCAGAGATGGAGAGGCCAGGCAACGTTAGAGAAAGGGGATCAGAGGGGTATGTTTGGCCTACCACCACCTGTTGGACACTGTAGTTGACTGACACCAAGACCTGAAGAGTATTTCAAGAAGGCCCTTGAATCACACAACTGTATTGATAATCTCAGGCAGAAAGGCACCACATGAAAAAGTCAAAAGCAAGTGCAGCAAGCTAGCCTGTGCCCAGCCTACCTGTGTGAACTCCCATGGCATCAACATTCTCCATATTGCAGACAGCGATGCAGTTATCAGCAGCATCTCTCACCACTTCATACTCTATCTCCTTCCAGCCAACAAGGGACTTTTCCACCAGAATTTGGTGAGTCATCGCAAATGCCTGGGAACAGGTTAGGGAAAATGAACAGCACAAGTGTATCAGAACATGTTCCATATTTAAGACTCCAGTTGGCTTATCTCCAAGACAACCCAGACCCACGGACTGCAGCAATGAGCTACAGGCTGAAGCAATGGGCTGAGGCCAGTGGGATAAGGTTTAATGAAGTCAAGTGTCAGGTGCTACACTTAGTCACAATCCCCAGCAGCTACAGACTTGAAGAACTCCTGGAGAGCTGCCTGGCAGAAAAGGACGTGGGAGTGTTAGTTGACAGCTGGCTGAACAGGAGCCAGCGGTGTGTCCAGTTGGCCAACAGCATGTCCAGGTGGCCAACAGCATCCTGGCATGTATCAGGAACAGTATCACCAGGAGTAGGGAGGTGATGGTGCCCCTGTACTCTGCACTCATGTGATTGCACCTTGAATATCAGGTCCAGTTTTGGGTGCCACAGTATAAGACAGACATTAAGGTGCTGGAGCGGGGCCAGAGAAGGGCAACAAGGCTGGGGAGAGCTCAGGCAAACAGGCCCTATGAAGAATGGTTGAGGGAATTTGGGTTATTAAGTCTAGAGAAGAGGAGGCTGAGAGAAGACCTTGCTGCTCTCTACAGCTACGTAGAAGGAGGTTGTTGTGTGACAGGTGCTGGTCTCTTCTCCCAAATTCCTAATGACAGGACAAAAGGAAATGGCCTCAAATTGCATCATGGGAGGTTTAAACTGGATCTTAGGAAGAAGTTCTTTACTGAGTGTTCAGGCACTGTAACAGGCTGCTCAGGGAAGTGGTGGAGTCACCATCCCTGGAGGTGTTTAGAAAATGAGTAGCTAGGGCATTTGAAGCCATGGTCTAGGAGTTAGGAAGATGTTGGGATGAAGGCTGGACTTGATCCTGGAGGTCCTTTCTAGCCATAAAAATTCTATGGTTCTATGAACAGAAAAATAGACAGAGGAAGATAAGCAAAGTTCAGAGCACCCGGACAAACACTTTTTAAAAAGAGTAATAGTAATTATTGCATGAGCTTCATTTGAAAGGAAAATGTTTTAGTGATCTGATGGCAAAGAAGAAAAGGCTTGGCACATGAGCTCACACACAAATAGGAATAGAGAACATATGAAGCCTTAATCATACCAGCCACCAACTTCTCTCTGTGTATGTGGGCAGCCCCACGGACTTGAACAGGAGAACTGTGCAGAGAGCTAAATGACTAAGGGAGCATGGGTGCCAGCAACCAGTGTGTAATTAATAGCACTAATAACACTGCTTATCACTGGCACACTAACCAGAAGCAAGATTGTGATTTATGCTGAAGCTAATCTCCACAGCACTCCTCAGCAAAGCGGGAGAGAAAAAAGAAAAATAGAGTTTGTTGGTAAATGAGCATAATCTAAATGAATAAATGGCCTTAATATGAGCAGATAAAAAGCATCCATCAGGTCTCGCTTAAAATCGTGGAAAGTAATGGGCACATTATCAATCCATCCTTTAGCAAAGCTCCTCTCGTTTTAATGCTGCCCATGAATCAGCCCTCAGTCTGGTCTCCTCCGTAGTCAGCTCAAGCTGATATTTAAACATCACCCTTAGCTCAGCTGTCAAACTCACACACGGAAAGAACAAAGACCTTAGAGGAGAGGCACTTCTCACACGGCCTGGGCTACAGCACTCCTGAAAGAAGTTTCACACAATCCACTTTGTTTCCTTTCAGATGAAAACTGCTGAAACACCTGCTCAAATGGGATCTTGTTTCTCCTGAAGTGAGCAGATTTCTCTCTGTGAGGAAAAGGGTGACTGAACCAGGATAAGGTGTGACAGCTAAGTGGAAGAGCAGGGTGTGTGCAGCATGACTGCTACAGGAGTATCTCAGAACATGGACTGTCCAGCTCCATGGCCCAAGGTCAGACCTACCTTTGTACCAAGGTCCAACAAGCTCTCTTTATCAGGGCAAATCCCTGAGCCCAGGCCTCCAAGGGCATAAGCAGAGCGTATCATGACCGGGTAGTGGATCTTTTCGGCTGCCTCCAGAGCCTCTTCGATCTTAAAGGAGAGGGGAACATGTTTCACAGATATGGTAACAATTAACGTGGGTCAAGTTTTCAGCTCTGGTCATGCAGAAAACCCATCAATAAGACATCAAGATGGCTCAAGGTAAACAGATGAAAAGCTGGCTCTGTAATGTGATTGCTTCTGCCAAACAGCAGGAAACGGACATGGACTCAAGGAGGTGCTTTCTGTCCTTAGTTACATGTGGACTTCCCTGCTGACTTTCCAAGGACTGTGTCCTTGTAAAATGCTTTCATAGACCTCAGCATGTAACCACCCCAACCCTCTTTACTTTTCCTGTCAACAGGTGCATGAGCTTAGGCTTTCCAAGTGCTTAACTGCATTTTCACTCCTGTTCAATCACAGTGAATCAGCCACAGGCGGATGGAATGTACCCAGTACAGCATCCATGGCTGTATTTGCCTTTCAACACAGCCAGGCAAAAAGATTTCAGTAATTCAAAAGGAGAGCAGTAACAGTAATCACATCTTCAAAAATATCTGATTTACCGATTCCACTGCAAAGCTAGGAGCAATCTTTTCATTTAGCTCAGTCAGCTTAGCAGAAAAAAGCTTTCTATCCTCTGTAGCCATGATGGACTCAACTGATGTACCTAGGACCTTCACCCCATACTGCTGCAGGACTCCTTGCTTGAAGAGCTCCACTCCTGCAGCGGAAACAAAACCACAGTTCTGAGGACTGGCAGTAGGTGAAGAGAGGATTCAAAGCATATCTGAATAACTGACAACTTGTCTGATCTCCTAAACAGATCATTTCCTTTGGTAGTAGAACTCAGAACCACAATGCGAACATTTCTGCCTTCCAATCTACAAAACCTGGAACATTAGTAAAGTTAATGCTTGGCCATCGTTGTGATACAAAACAAAGTGGGTAGGTTGGCTACTGCTGAAGCAGCTAAATGAATCACAGAATTACTGAGTCCAGAAGAGACTTCTGAGTTCATCCAGCCCAGCCCAGGACCTAACATCATCACATCAGCCAGACCTGGGCACTAAGGTCCACAACCAGTCTGTCCTTAAACACCTACAGAGATGGAGACCCCATCACTGCCCCGGGCAGTCCATTTCAAGCTCTGATCACCCTTTCTATGAGGAAGGGGTTCCTAACATCCAACCTAACCCTCCCCTAGAAGCTTCAGGCCCTGCCCTCTCATCCTGGCACTAGTTCCCTGGGAGAAGAGCCCAACCCCCTCCTGACTACAACCTCCCTTCAAGGTGTTGGACAGAGGGAAAAGGACCCCCCTGAGTCTCCTCTTCTCCAGGCTAAACACCCCCAGCTCTCACAGCTGCTCCTCATCAGACTTTCCCCTCCAGTCCCATTTTCTTTTTGCTCTCTGCCCTCAGGGTGGTCTGAATATCCCCAACCCCATTACCCTAACTTCTGTGTAAGCTGACAGGCAGGAAGTGCAAATTCATTTTAAATACTAAGCCCAGCAGTTAGATTCTGTGCTCACATTTAGCACCTGCTTACTGCACACAGTCAGCATCTCTGCCTGGATCCCCTGGACAGGGTACAGGGCACTTGGGCCTTGCATGACTGCACCATTGTGTCTGCCGAGTGCATCGTGGAACCCATGTGCTTGCTTGCGAGGGGGGCCAAGGTGCCTCTGTCGTACTCACCGCAGTTGAGAGCGGTCTGGCCACCCATGCCCAGAATTAACCCATCAGGACGCTCAGCCTTAATCACTTCCAAGACAAACTGGGGGGTGATAGGGAGGAAGTAGACAGCATCTGCCTGCTTCACATCACTCTCATTGGTCTGCACTGATGCAATATTTGGATTCATTAGCACTGTTTTCACATTTTCTTCCTGGAAAATTAAAATCTGCCTTAAAACAAGGGATCTGTGGGAAAAGAGCAGCAAGGAGAGAAGGAGGCAACAAATAATTGACCAAAGGCAGAAGTTAAAAGCCTGATTCCCTGTCTACTTTCCCATATGGGATCTCCAGAATCTCCTAAAGGCTCTTTCTTTCCTTTCCTATCTCAGCCTGTCTGTGAATCCCCAGGGAATGGCAATTCCCACCTGAGTCAGAACTGTGGTTGGAATCATTTAACACATTTCCAAGGCACACAAGGGAGACAAGAACACACTTCAGCACAATCCCAGCTGTCTTCTGCTGGAAATTGGGCTAAAAGTAACAAAGCTGAAGAAAATCCAATGAAACCCCAATCTTTTCTTGCCAAGCAGTCACTGGCTATCCAGGTCATTCTCAGGTTTTTGTACCAACTAGTAAAGATGTGGTAGAAAAAGTGTGCTCTGCCTTGCCTTTCCATAAAGATACAGTAATTTCCCAGGTGTTTTCACTTGAAAGATCCCATCCCTAACCTCTTAATTTGATACTGCACATACTAAAATGACAAACTGCCTCTACCTGCAAGACCAAGCATCATGCTGTTCTTTTTCTGTCACCAATGAGACACTGAGGCAGTGACAGTAAAATCTCATCTGTTTCCTGTTATTCCTATGGGACTTCTAGTGCTCTTTTGGCTACAGACAGAAATCCATCACAGTTTGCTCATTAACAGAAAAGGCTGAGCCATTGCTGGCCACATCAGTTCTCCTCACCCTGAAAATATTTGAGCCTAATGAGGAGGCCAACAGCATTTTGCTAATAATCATGAGACTGTAATGTGACCAAGGCTGGAAAAACACCACAACAACCACAAGCAGGTAAAGACCAACAGGCTGGGCTGTCCAAAGGCCGAGGCCTCACTTTTAGGAAGGGTGTTCTCATCTCCCAACGGCTTTGTAAAAGGATGAACTTCCACCAACAAACCAACCTGCTGGCAAGCAAACTGAGTTACAGAGGCAAAACATGTTTTAGGAGAGATTTGCCATGCAGAAGTTGTGGAGGTTGAGAGACAACAATAAAATAGAGAAACAACCAAAAATACTGAAGAGAGCTGAGAAGAAGTCAACCCCTTGCCTCCTGTTTGCTGCCCCTTTTGTCTCCCACCCATGCTCTGCAGCTTTCCCCTGCCCACGTGTCTTCTCTTCCACAAGTGGCTGTGAATTCTGCCTAATACAATGTAACCAGCCCTTCTGCTGGAAGGGCTGAGGAGACTGCAGCTCCAAGCAGCTGCCGGGGGACCACGGGAAGAGGAGGGGCACAGTGGGAGGTCAAGCTAGGGAGATTATCATGAAAAACCCACTTGCCTCCACAGAACAGAGCTGAGTTTGAAGGACAAAAGAGAAAAAGGGAGAGAGAACACACATTACACACAGTACAAGATGGGATGTGACCCTGGGACCAACCCCAAGCTTCCACAGAGTTTTCAGATTATTCTTTCTCCCCTCCTTCTCCACATGAGATTAGATGTGAGCTAGGGGGCCTAGGTAACCGCTGTATTACCAGTGATAACCTTCTAGACTCCTTTTTAAACAGAATTTGGTGTGTACGGATTTATCCACTCACCTTCATGGCTTTCACAGCCTGGGATCCCGAATAATCAAACTCCCCTGCCTGGCCAATCGACAGGCCCCCAGATCCCAGGATGAGAACTTTGGAGACCTACAAGTGTCAAACAACACAAAGCAATAAATCACTCCTATCTGAGTGGGTGCTGAAACACACAGACTAAGCAGCACTGGGCACAAAGTGCAAACCTTTAGTTCTAAAAAGAGAAGCCATCTTCAAACCCAGCGGTTTTATTTCTGCCAAACTGCCCCTTGTATTTCTCTGGTTAGAGAAACACACAGTGTATGCACAGGGCATACAATAACCGTGTTAGCTGCATTCTATGCTTATAGACACCCCTGCCTGCTTCTGGCAGCCTGCAGAATCCAACTGCCACTGAAGATAGCAGAGCTGTACGGAACTCAGCTTGTGCTAGCAACTTCAGACCTATTTGCTAAGCAACAGAGCATCAACATTCTGCTGCTGGCACTGAATCTTCTGGCCAGATTATCCCATGGCACCTCACTCGTTGCTGTGAAAGCACTGCTGTTGGGAGAACATCAGAGACAACACAGGAAACATCAGATCTGAAAAACTTCCTCAAAGCAAAGGGAGGAAATAAGGGGAAGGGAAATCTCCTGGGATTTCCACTGCCAGATTTTGGTCCTGTTTGGTGCTGTGGGTAGAACAGGAATGAAGAGAGAGAGCAGTGAAGAAGGAGGATCTGTACACTGACCTCCACTCTGGACGCTGTCACTCCAGCTTTGGGCAGGACTGAGGCAACAGTAGTGCCTTTCCCTCTCTTCACCAGTGAAATGAATGAATCAAACAGGAACTAGGGAATACACACACATGTACTGAATTACCAAAGGGGAACTAAATAACAGCAAGCAAAGGAGGAGAAAAGGGGCCAGAGAAGAGGGGAATGCTATTTGTGCTAAACCAGTGTTGTCCTTCCAGAGTTGATCCCAGAGCAGCTGTAAGGAGTGTCCTCCAGCCAGGAGGAGTTCTCTGAGTTGCACCAGTCAGAGTGCTACAGACCTTCTTGAATATCAAGAGATTTAGTCAAAGATTTAATCATCATCATCAGATTCAGATTAAAATCACACTTTATATGTTCCTCCATCTTCGTCTCTCAAGAAATGCTAAGCAGTTTATTTATGTTCAGACATGCCTCCCCTGCCTTCTCCATCCCCTGTTGCTGCTTAGTCAGACTCCGTGGCTACGCAATTGCCTGTTGTAGAATTTGTGCAAAGTCACAGATGGGAGATTAAAATTTCATCTCACTTAGGAGAACCAGAGTGAGGAACTGTGAATCCATTTACATAACTCTACAGTAATTATAAAATTTGGAAGTGGAACTAAAATGTATTAGAAAGTAATGATTTTATTACAAAGCATCTGGCTAGTATTTTTTTCACCCGTTAAGATAAAAGCCTTTCCCCTTCTGCAGTCACCCCAGGTACAAGAGTGTGGATCCTGATCCTGAAAAGGCTTAAACACTTCAGTAGCTTCCAGCACATGGATAATCCCACCAGGACTCGACACATACGCAGGGTATGAATGGAACCACTGATCCAAAGCGTACAGAAGTCAATAGACATCTTGCTGCTGATTGTAATTAGCTGTTGATCAGGCTAAGCAGATACAGCCCTATGCACCACTGGGCCCTCTGTGGGGATCCTGATGTTTCCAAAATCAGTGTTCCGGATGTGAAGACTCATCACTGTAGCTGGTGCAACCCCGCTCTCCCGAGACCACCCAAAAGCCAGCCCAGATCAGCCCTCAGACAATCGATACCTCGGTGTCCCTCGGCCCAGGGTTTGCATCCGGGTAGAACTGCGCTGTGAAAACAGGTCTGGTTTGGTGCATAATTCCCTGCAGGAGTAAAAAAACAATCATCTCAGGCATCTCCTTGCAGACAAGCAAGAGATCAGAGAGCCACACCTCATTCTTATAAGCTCATGGTCCCTGATTCCACACAAAGGGAGAGAAGACCCTCATGAGGAAATGCAAGTTAAAAATTATTCTGCTGCCACCTACTTCCCTTTGGGATGGACAAAGGAGTCCCCACCAGTGTCATCCAGAGTTCAGGGCAGGTGCTGGGATAAGACAGGGATGAGATGAGCTGCCAACCACAGCCAATCCACTGTGCTACAAGTTCCTACCCTGTGAGTAATTTATCTGTCCCAGCATGCTTACACTACCTCTGCTTAGATACAAACACCTTCTAAAAACATCCACTGTATGGTTCTGGAAACCTGTTCTGGCCCTGCCCAGCTATGATGGCTCAGGTCAGCCAACAGAAATGGTTTTTCTTGTTCAAGTACAGGATCGCACCAGAAGGCACGAGCACCCAACGAACTCTGCTCCACCTTGTTCACTCTCTAACAATACTGCTCTCTGTCCCTCTCCATCTGTGAGCATTTAGGAGACTGGTGCTGCTTTGGGCCTCATGGAAATGGCCCTTCCAAGAGTCAGAGCTGAGCTATGGATGTTGTTTTCCAACCCTGTTCAGCTATGAACCTCCTGTGGCCAGGAATAGCAAGTTTTTTCCATGCATGAATGCCGCTTGATACCAGACCTCTACCTTAGGTCCTGTAAGCTCTTCTCCAGAGGCAGCTGCCTCTGTCCCCCACAGCTTTAGCCTGTGTACAAGTAACAGACCAGTGACACCTCTTCGTTGTACTGGACAGCCCAGAACCAACACACCCAGGAGCTGACCTCATTGGTTTGATCGTTGGCATTCACAAAGAGGGGTTTCCAGCCAGCGGGAAGGCTGGAGCTGTCGATGGCGTACCCATGGTTCTGAGCCGTGATGACAGCCTGACCAGTCATGGCATTCAGGACGGGCTGGTTCTGTCCTCTGAAACACAACAAGGTGTCCAAACGCCACAGTTACGAGGAGCTGGTAACTCGGGCAACACAATGCAGCAGGTGTTCAATGCTGGCAGCCCGTTTCAGAATGGTAAATCCCCAGGAAGAGCTCTGCTAGCCTCTAGTTTGATGGGGATTGGTTACACCACACCCTTTCAGAACACCCTCAAAAGCACGCATGAGTACGATGGCAGGGAGGATGGCTGAAGTGGAGAAGGAACACTGCTGACACACCAGCTCTTGCACAGGCAGTTGAGAAGCGAAGCACAGTGAACAGGGTAATGTGGGTCCTGGGAAGTGGAACAGATGCTGTACCTGTTGGCCATCTGCATCTTATAGGAAGTAGCTCCTGCTGCTATTCCAGTGATCAGACTCCCCATGTTAATTCCAAACAGGGGCTCTGGGCGACTGCTCTCCAGGACCTGAGACAAGAAGGTTTTCAGAAGATACTGGAGTGTCTCCAGTCAGCAATTCCATCCCAAACCCTGCTAGATCCCTCCCAGCAGACACACAGACTTGGGAAAAAGCTGGGCGCAAGGGTGGCAACAGCCTAGACAGGAAAGTTCCCTCCTCTGTCCCGGCTCAGGGTGAAGCCTCAGAGCACAGCTTGGTATCTGTCTGCTTGAGGGATAGGAACTCTCTGAGATCAGGGCTGCTCTTCTGTAAGGTCAGAGGTGTCCAAGATGAGAACAAGGTACCTCCAAGACACTGGTAATGGTCTTGACTATGTTCACCAAGGCCTGGGTAGCTTTGTTGTAACCATTGGTCAAACCCAGCTCCCAGGGGACCAAGAACATCCCAGTCCCTGACATGTTGAAACAAGTACCTGTTTAGATGAAGCAGCTGAAAATAAGATCAAATGAGGAGTAATGGGGTTGTTGCTGTTGCCCTTTGTGACATGTTGCTGTACCTTTCTGACATTCTGAATCAACTCCTGGGCCTTCATGGGATCCCCTGGACCGCCAGAAATCACAAGCCCATCATACTCCATGCTTGTGAAATCATAATTCCACGGAACCAAATGCACCTCTGCACCTCGCTAGGACAAAAGCACAATCAAAGAGCACAAGAAGTGAGTGGAAAGGAGGGGGAAACATGTCCTCTTCCCTATCCCATCTACACCAATTTCAGAAAATACCTCTCCATTCATAAAAATCATCCTAAATGTTGTATCTCATCTTAGGAGGGCAACTGCCACCAGAATGGATGTGACCAGGCAAAGGGAAGGTTTGTGTGAGCATAGGCAAGGTTCTACCAAAGCAGAGCAAGAGATAGGGGACACAAAGCCCTGACCTACCTTTACGAGCAGCCGGATAACATTGTGCTTCAAGCCACAGTCGACAGCTACAACTTTAATAGGATTTCCCCTGCCATAAACCTTGACTTCCTGTAAAAAGACAGGCCATGCTATAAATGACTGATCTCCCTAGGCCCAAAACACAGGGAAGAAGGTGAACACTGGTAAAAAGAGTTGTTGTGCTGCCCAACTAGAACTTGATAATGGATTTAGATGGAAAACTCCAGAAGTCCCACAGACATAAGCTCTTCCTTGATCTTCCTGTAGAAGTCCCAGTTCTCATGCTCCTCAGACATGGCTGGCTGTGGCAGTAGCAGCAGTTTCTAAGAACTTGCTTGTTTCTGTAGCTAATGACAAGCTAATGACAAGCCTGTGCTTCACCTCATCAGCAGCGAAGCAACAGACCAGCACTCACAGATAGCTACAGCCCAGGAGAAACACCAGAGATCTGCAGCTGAAGTCATCCTGCTGGTTCCAGTGGAACCAGGCTACTGCACACCAGCAAAAGACTACCCTGACCCTCCAGTCACAGTATGATGTTGTTAGTTAAACTCCCTTTAACCAGCTTCCCCAGCACACATGTCACAGTCGGGTTCCTCTGTGAAACTATGTTGAAATCATATGAAATCATATGAAATCAAACCACACCTGGTGAGGGGGACAAGCAACTCTTTTTACAGGAGGATTACAACCAGCAGGAAGGAAACATCCCCTCGACAGGCAGCTCAGGATGAAGTTAATTAAACAAAATATTACAGCTCCTCACTCTGTGTTGTCATAACTCAGCTCTTGTTTGAGCTTCTGTCTTCCCAGAGACCAAGGTGAAGAGAATGGTAGGGTACAAGTGTATCTCCCATGTGAGGACAGCTCTGACCAGCATCAGGAGTGACTCTGTCATGCCAGGAGCACAAAGTCCATAAGGAGTCACCTCCCTTCACCACCAGGCTTCAAGCTGCATCACATGAACCACTCGTGGTCCCCAATCCATCTTCAGTGACACAGTGCAGCACACAATCAGTAGAACTGACTCAGCTGTTGCAACCCATAAGATGATTCTATTTCCACAGCCCATGCTGGAACTGAACACCACACAAGAATTGTGCAGGTCTGTACCTGCTCTCCTGCACAATTCTGGGTTGTGGCTCTCAAACACCTCAAGGTGCTCAGCTCTCACTGAGTGGCACGTGCCAGTGTCTCTTAGGAAAAACTCTCTCCTTTTTAAAAGGGCTTTTGGAGACCCCTCCATTCCTCACAGCATCTGCAAAATATAATGAAGCAAATGCCTCTGCAAGGCTCTCCCTGGCTTTTGTAATGGCCAGAGAGAGCTGGGCAACAGCACTGTCTTGAACTACTTTAATGGCTTCACTCAATACCCTTTGCTGTGCGATCTGTTAGGCTACAACCTGCTACAGCAGTGCCTTCAGCAGCAAGGCTGATTTAAAATGTGGCTGCTCTCACTCACTCTCCCCACTTCTCACACCACAGAGCACCCAGAAAGAAGACAGACTAGGAATGGATCAGGAAACTGTTAAAAGGATTCCTTCTAAAGCCAGAGGATTCCCCCTGGCTGTTAGCTGCACAGCTCATAAAACGCTGTCCCAGTTGAAAAGAGTGGCATGGGAAGGCTGTTAGCCAGCAGTAAAGGAGAGCAGGACCTCCTGTCGCATTAGTGCTGACAGCAAAAAGGGCAGGGGGGCTACCCGTGTGGGAGAGGTGACTGTTTAGCTTCAAGTGGTTAAACATCTCATCTGCTGTGGGATTGTATCTATCACGTGCACCAAAGTACATCTGACAGAGCCTTCTGCAAAGCCCAGTTGGTTTTCTGGATTCCCTGCCCTCAACAGGCAACACTAGCAAACAGAGTCAATACCTGTGACATCTAAAGAAGGTGGGAAAAATAGTAATTAAAAAAAAATTCAATCTCTCTTAACATACAATCAGTAAGCAGATTCCTGATGTTACAATATCCTGCTTCACGTGAAAATGGGTGTTTGGCAATAGATAACCATGTCCAGCCATTCCCAACACTGAGCTGCTTACTTCATTTCCAGCTTTATTTATGATGTTGCTTTGGAAGCCTATAAAATGAAGTTATAAACATAATGAGACAACCAAAGCTCCATTAGTATCATTGCATCTCCCTTTCAGAAGCCATTTTCAGCATCTTTACAGCAATTCTGCCTTCGTAATTGCAGAATTTGGCATCAGCAACCTTACGTGTGCCTGAGTTACTGCTCCAAAGGGATCCACCTGCATCCTGCACCCACAGATCACAACCCTAACAAGCAGCTGCCACCCTTCTATATAGCTATGAGGCCCTGCCTCAAAACACAGCAAGACATCACCATGAGCTGCTGAGATCCCAACAGACCTGCAAAGCTCTGGAAAGGTGTCTCATTTCTAAAAGGTCCCCAGGTTGTTTGTTCAGAATGACTGCATGATCCTCAGAGCAAACAGGGAGCAGTTACTACTGGACATGGAGCTCTGGGACTACAGAAGAGCCTCTCACCTTTGTGGAAACTTCTGCGATTAAGTTCTGCTTATTTGGGTCTGTAAACTCCACCAGCTGACCTTCAAATTCAATCTTCCCAAGTACAGTGCCCTGTGGAGACACAAGTAAACAACAAAGTGTGAGCAGAGGATAAACTGTGAACACTGAGACAAGGTGCTGACAGGCACAGCAACTGGAACAGCTGTTTAGGGACGGGTTCTTGGCAGCTTATAATCACTTCTAGCATCTCCAGAAGTTTATGAGCCTTCCTTACCATCAGAAATCTGTTAACAATCCTTCTTTTGGGGGGAGGCATTGTCAACACTAACATTTGCTAACAGGCAGCTTGGCAGGCTGTCCAGTGACAGGTAAACCACTTGTCTTCCAAGAGGATCAGAACTCATTCCCCAGATAACTGTCAGGTAGATCTGGGAGCAATCCACACAGCACTTAGAAGACTTTTGGTTCTGGAAAACCACAATGAGGTCTTCAGCCACCTCCTGTGGCTGGTGTGAAACAAAGCTGGGGAGGAAGTGGCTCAGCACAACTGTTTTCTGAATAAACTGTTAAAAATAAACAGTCTTCTCCAGCAAACTACTCTTTATTGCTGTTGGTGCCTTGCAGAAGCCAGGACACTCACACCAGCATTTCCTTCACCTTCTGCTCCTTAAAATCCTCTGTTTCGGATTTGCCCCACTCCTACGGTAAGTGGAATTAACCTAGGGATCACCTCTTGTCAGCATGGGCTCCAGATGCTGCTCCAGGCTGCTTGGCAAAGAGCAGAGCTGAACAAGATCACCATCATCTTAAATAAGGCAGGTTTTTAGGAACCACTGTAACTGCTTGCATGCCACCATGCAGTCAGCCCTATAATCACTCGTGGCACAACCCAAAAGCACTCATTCCAGCAGGAATCTATGTCTTACCTTGCTCACAGACTATGCAGGCTATTCTCATCCCCAATTTATAAACAGATATTTAGAAATTGAGGCAACCTGTCATTGACTCTACTACCTCTAGTGTCTGACACAGCTACCCAGGGCCCTTCACTTACAGAAACCTACAGCAGAGCCCAGGAGAAGGGGCACCCTCAATGTATGGAACACACACAAAGCTTTACAAGTCACAGGGATCAGAGCAGCAGCTGAGGCCTAGGCAGCCCAGCAGCAGTGCTGCTCCCCCAGGTTTGCAGCACTGATAGCAGAAGGGCCCAGCAACAGCAAAGTGAATGCACCTGGGGCACAGGAAGCAGATCATACCTTCTCACGAATTAACTTGGACAACATTCTGGTATCAATCCCATACAGGGCAGGCACCTGAGGGAAACAAGAGAAGGTGAAGTCAGAGGACCAGCAGCTCAGACAGAAGACAGCAGCCAGACCACTTTACTGAGGAGAAACCATCCTTCTTTGAGGAGTCCCAGATCTCACCAGTCTGCCTCTCTTCCAGCTCTGAACTGCTCCTGCCTGCTTCCATTACCTGGTTTAGCTCTTCACATCTCATTCCTTCACTACGAAGCACTAAATAAAAAGCCCCATTCTGCCTTATTTATGAGCAGCCAATACTCGCGGCCACCACAAGTGGCAGTCTGCTGACACATCCCTGCCTCCTACATCTTCAAGCCAATGGGGCTCTGGCAGAAGCATCTCGAGCCTACAACTGTGGCAACCAGCAAGCACCAGGAGCAGCACCACAGAATCCTCATGGCTGGAAAGGACCTTCAGGATTATCAAGCCCAGCCCTCATCCCAACATCTTCCTAACCCCTAGACCATGGCTTCAAGTGCTCTAGCTACTCATTTTTTAAACCCCCTCCAGGGATGGCAATTCTACCACCTGCCTGAGCAGCCTGTTCCAGTGCCCAACCACTCCCCCAACATTGAACTTCTTCCTAAGATCCAATCTAAATCTCCCCTGATGCAGTTTGAAGTCATTTCCCCTTATCCTATCATTAGTAATCTGGGAAAAGAGATCAACACCAGCCTCGCTATAACTGCCTTTTAGCCAGATGTAGAGAACAATAAGGTCTCCTCTCAGCCTCCTCTTCTCTAGACCAAATAACTCCAGTTCCCTCAGCTGCTCTTCACAGGACCTGTTTGCCAGAGCTCTACCCAGCTTCATTGCCCTTCTCCAGCCCTGCTCAAACACTTCCAGAGAGCAAAATCTAATATTTATCAGTTTTACAGAGAAGCAAACACTTCCATTTAACTAACATTCCTTCTGCAAAGACCCTGGAATGCCATTACTTCCTGAAAAAGAGACCAGAGAACTAAGGAATGCAGGATGAGCCCAGCACAGACTGGTGAATGTATCTGAGAGGAGCAGTTAGCAGCTCAAAGCCCCTTCCAGTTCCTCCCCTAGTTACTGCACACACAAGTCTGTTGTGGTTTGCTCACCTTTTCCTCCTGCAGCCACTCTCCCAGGCTCCTTGCAGCCTGCCAGTGGCTGTACTCGCTGCTGTAATCCAGCACCAGCAAACCTGAAACCTGCAGAGACAAGAAACATCACTGTACACTAAAGGATCACCATGTGTTTGCCCTAAACCACCTGTGTCTGCAGTTAATCTACTGCAAACTACAGCACAGACAATATCTTCCTAGGAGGAATCACACAGGCACCCACACAGGGGTACAGACTTCATGCTCTTCATGCAAAAAGCAACGTGGCTGTGGGCAACTAAAGCTGCAAACTGCACTGAACGGAGGAAACACTTCTCATTAGGAAGAAAATGGAAATGGAAGACAAGACAAAAACGGTTTATTTGTACTCATGTTCTGTTTAGACAAGCCTTGCACTTTTAGGTGCCATTTCATTTCAGAAGTCAGCTCCATTTCTCAGTGAAGTTAGCTCATGGAGGAGTATTTCACCTCAGGACAAAGCATTGGGCAGAACCAATCACATGGTTCTGTTTTGGTTTTACCACCACCACGTGGACACAGCCCAGCATATAGCCTGGTGCTCAAAGAAACATCTGCCACCACCATTCCTTCAACAAAACCCAAAAGAAAAAGAAAGGGGAGTATCACCAATTCTTTCTAAAGTCTCTGTGGATGCCAGAAAGCTCTTGTGCACTTGCACACACGTGCATACAGGTGCTGGCAGGACCCACAGAGCAGCTCTGCACCCACTGTTACCTTGATCCCATCAGACTCCAGGAACTTCCTGAGGCCCATTTCATCCAGAGCAGCTGTGTCAGGCACTCCACCATTCCCAACGATGGGGTTAGCCAGTGTAAGGATCTGCCCTTTGTAGCTGGGATCTGTCAAGGCTTCAGTGTATCTACATGAGGAAGCGACAGAAGACAAGTCTATTGGGATGGAGTTGAAAGGAAAACAAAAGAGAAACTCCAACTGAAAAGCCCACAGACCTGTTTGACCAGTCTTGGTTCCTACCCCAGCTTACAGGTCTTGAGGTGCAAACATGGTCTACATGTGCAGGTTGCTGTTCTTCCCCTTCCAATTACCACGTGGCCCTTTGCTCTCTCCTGTGTACTGTTGCAGCAGTCCATGAAACTGCTACCTTTTAACCTGAAAGCAACCTTATGTGTGCCTGAGTTACTGCTCCAAAGGGATCCACCTGCATCCTGCACCCACAGATCACAACCCTAACAAGCAGCTGCCACCCTTCTATATAGCTATGAGGCCCTGCCTCAAAACACAGCAAGACATCACCATGAGCTGCTGAGATCCCAACAGACCTGCAAAGCTCTGGAAAGGTGTCTCATTTCTAAAAGGTCCCCAGGTTGTTTGTTCAGAACGACTGCATGATCCCCAGAGCAAACAGGGAGCAGTTACTACTGGACATGGAGCTCTGGGACTACAGAAGAACCTCTCGCCTTTGTGGAAACTTCTGTGATTAAGTTCTGCTTATCTGGGTCTGCTGTAGCATGGTGACAGATGAAGTTATCCATAGTAAAATATTTAGCCAAGTACATAAAGACACTTGAGGCTGAGTCTGCCCTACAAAAGACCTAATTTACTGTTGTGGTTATTGTTTAAACCACATATAATTGGCAACTCCAGCCAGCTACCAGACATTTTTAGAGACCATTGGACTTCCTGCCAGAAGATGAATTGGGAAAGTCTTGACAAACCCTGGAGTGGCTGCAGGCAGATACAGACAGTACAGCCAAGCCGCCAGCTCTGAGAAATGATGTGTCAAGCCACCAACAGCCAGGAAATATTTCCAGGTAACCCTCTCATGGTCCAGGAGAACTGCACAATGCACAGTGTGAAGGCAGTGCTGCAGTGAGCACATGGCACAGTCATGCTTGGCACTACTCCCTCCTAAAGCCAGCATCATTAACCTCTGTTTGTCACTTGTCACGAGGACAGAGAGCCCCTGGCTTTAGCTGGGGAACAAGGCAGATCTCTGCACTGGGTTGCAGAGCTCTCCATGCAGGCACAGTGCCTGGTGGAGCACGGAGCAGTAAATGAGACCAGGAGCTCCAGTGCTGCCACAAGGTTCTGTCCTTGCTGTGCTTGCCCAGCAGCTGCCTGGCTGCAGTAAATGCCTGTCAATCAGACTCTGCTCCACAGCATCACAGGGAGCACACTCAGCCTTGTTGGAGGCAAATGTATTTACTGAGCTGTTTCAAACACAATAACATCTTATGGGCTGTGATTCTTCTTCTTTCTTAATTGGGAACCTCTTTACTTCCTTTTGTTCTCCCAGTCCACACAGATGGTTGCAGCATCAGCACTGGGTTTGGTTTGAGCCAGTGTTGCCAAGAAGTTCATCTTGGTGTTTTCCTAACGAAAACTGAGCAGTCCACCCCACAAACAGCACTCTGCCCTCTACTCCAGAGCTCTAAGACACTTGAGCCACCTTCAGCCATGACAGCTTTACCCATAAGTGCTCTGACTCCCAGTTCTAAGACACAGAGCTTGGGAGTCCAGATGAGGAGGTAAGGTACACAGCAGTATATTAAATCATACCAGTACCAAGCCTACACTGCTTCTGGAAATACCCACCTCACAGAAAGCACTGATCTGAGGCTCAACAGCAGCCACAACAAAATCACCCCTGCACTGGCAACCCAGCCAATGCTGCAAAATCTGCTTCTCTTCTCCCATTCCATCACTCTTGGAGGATGATCTGAAAACACGATCTTACATTTGGAGCATTCCCTCCATGCCCATCTGCTCCCCAGAGCAGAAGGGATTACTCTTCCACAAGCACACTCTCCAAACTGCTAGAAAATGAGCTAACACAGCTTTCTGCTGCCACTGGAACATGTGGAGAGGAAATTAATCCATCAGGTCCTCCTTGACTTTTGTGATGTGACAAGATTTATTGCTCATAACCCATCACTGAGAAGAGAACTCTGGTGCCCTCCATCATCCTGATCTATATTAAACAGTTGCATGTTGGCAGGTACATTAACACAGCCAGTAATTAGTGCTGTCAAAACACTTAAATAATTGCCTCCTGATGCAAAACTTCACAAAGAGATTCCCCTCTGCAGCATTTTCACATCCTCACCAGTGAGACCACTAAGAACTCATTCTGTGAGTACCGGCTCCTCCAGGCAGGAGCAGAGTTTGGGGAAGGCACAGCAGCAGGGCAAAGACAGTCATGGGCTACTGCAGAAGCTCAGCACTGCCTCAGCAACCTGGGAACACATCCCTCCCCTACCCAAATGCCTCACTGCACTGGGCATATCCCTCTGCCATGGTGGCAGTGTCTGGCTGTCATCCTAGGCCTACCAAATCAACATTAAAGTATGTCCAGCAGATAGAGGGAGGTACTCCTCCCCCTCTAATTCTGTTATAGTGAGACCTCACCTGCATCCAGTTCTGGGCTTCCCAGTTCAAGAGGGACAGAGCTCTACTGGAAAAAGTCCAACAGAGAGCTACAAGGATGTTGCCTTATGAGGAAAGGCTGAGGGACCTGGGGCTTTTTAATTTGGTGAGGAGAAGCCTGAGAAGGGTTCTCATGAATGTTTAGAAATACAGGAGGGCTGGGTGTCAAGAAGGCAGGGACAACCTGTTTTCACTTGTGCCCTGGGATAGGATAAGGGGCAATGGATTCAAGCTGCTGGAGAACAGGACATCCCACCTCAACACAGGAAGAACTTTACTGTGAAGGTGACAGTCTTGGAACAGACTCCCCAGAGAGGTTGTGAGATTTCCTTCTCTGGAGCATTTCCAGACCCATCTGGATGCATTTCTGAGTGGTCTGCCCTAGCTTTCATCCTGCTTTGGCAGGGGGGTTGGACTTGATGATCTTCAAGGTCCCTCCCAGCCCCTGACATCCTGTGATCCCAAGTAGCTTCTGCCATTCCAGAGGACAGAGTCATGCTAGGTTAGGCTCAAATCTGATCCTGTCCTTTAGCTGGAAATGGCACAGAGCTTAAGCCCCTCCTTAAGCATGGTCTGAGCCACCACATGCCACAAAGGATGGGCCATACAGGTGACCAGCTTGGGAACCTCACAATTTAAATCTTCTGCTCTTATAAGCCAAGTCCCATTTCCCAAAAGTCTGGAGATGCTTCAAACCCCTGTATTTGATTCAGGCACATTTGATTTGTGGGGAGAACAAAGGGATGCTCTGCTGTGACCCCACAAGAGCTGCATGTCACCAAGAAAAGATCACATCCTTACACACCTCACAAATGCTACAATAAAGAGAACTGCCCCAAGTCTCTTCATGGCCTGTCTATCTCTCAGCACCCCTGGACTCCAGTGCTTTCACACAGAGCACTATCTGCTTGGATCAGGACCCTGCGAGACTGGAAAAAGCAGCTTTCACAAGCTCCCAGAGAAGTTTTGGTGCTCAGACCTCATTTGCTTTTGCCTTACCCCAAAAGGCCAGTGTTGAACACCACCTCTCCTGCTGCAGAGGATGGATGGCCAAAAGAAAAGCCTTTCATCTTCATCCCATCTTCCAGCACCAGGTTCGCTGTCTGTGCCTGCAGAAATACACAAGGAGAGACACAAACACAGGTGAAAAAGGCTTGATATTTACACAGGTAACACCTAGCACAGCCTTCCACACCTCATCTGCCAAGCATTCTTGCCCCTCTCCCAGACCCAGCTGCCCAGACACTGTCTCTTTCACCAGTCTCCTGATGCTTTTCTTAATAGTGTGCTCCTAGTGAAGGCAAGGCAGCTGACAAATCTCCCCACAAGCAGAGCATTAGCTGCTCATCCTGTGGCATCAACCACATATCCCTCTTCTTGCAGCTAAGCAGTGTCAGTCAGACCTCTCCTGGCAAAGAATTACCTCCTTATCTGCATTTGCCTAGGGCTTGGTGCTGTATACATGGGCTCTCATCAGGCGGGGAGGTTTGAGAGGGGCTGTGCTTCTGCTGCAGCTGCCCAGCCGACCACCTGAAGTGAAGACCATGTTTAATCCACCTGATATGGGGCAGCAAAAAATTCAAAACACCAGCCCACACCACTGTGGCATGCAAAAAGAGAGAACTGTGTGGATCAGATGGACACTTGTGGTCCCAGTTACCTCAGGGATAGGTGCAGATTATCCTTGAAGAGGCAATACAGAACAAGCAGCCTAGAGGAGGCCTCCCCATACAGTAGACCAGAGTCCGACACTGCCTGTGGGATCCCTCACAGGCTCAGCCCTTGTCCTGCTCTACAGTGATTTAACTGCAAATTGGGGATTTATTTAATTTTCAACAGAACAATTCTTCTAGCTGAGATATTTTTTAAAGAAGAATCAAGATCAATTTGCTGTAGAAAAGAGCAGAAGAGCTCCTTTCCATTAGCTGTAAATCAGATGAACCATCAGAGCACAGAGAAATTTAATCCCCAGCGTGGAGCATTTTGTAACAATCAGGGCAAACATTCGTCCTGAGCTGCTCTGCAGCCACAAGCCCTGCACAGATCAGTTACTAATATACTGCAAAATACACTCACAGGCAAGTCTCATCACTGAGTCATTGGATCCTGTGCACATGGGATGGCTTTAGCCCTGCACTTATTCCTCATTAATGTCAAACATCGTGCCCTTCTCCAAAGGGTTGGCCATCTTAGGACACTCAGCCCCCCATGTCCCCAGTTACTAACCACCTACATTTAGCCCATAAGGACAAGAGTTTGGGCAGCTCCAGACTGCACTGCTGAGGTGGGAAACAGGCTGTAGGAACCGGTTTGTCTCAGTGCTGAGAGAAGGATCCCTTCCCCCAGAAGGCCACCATGCATGAGCCCACCCAAATACCAGCTCCAGTTCAGGCAAAACCTACACCTGGCTGGTACAATCTGGGGTGATGGCCTGGATTGCAGTGCCAGCTGCAAACACAGCCTGCGAGAATCCTGCAGGAAGCAAAGTCTACCAGGGTGGAATGACCAGAAATGTTAGGTCTATCCAGCTCCTGGGGCCCAGAACCCAGAGCGATTGTTGTGACCTTCAGAGCCCTCCCTCACTGCAGCTGTTGCCAGCAGCCTGCTTGTCTTCCCTACCACCACAGCCCACCCAGAAATCATTTCTGTTGAAAAGAAGCCCCTGTTGTGCTATTAGAGCCCCTACGCAGTGTTCAGGCAGTGCAGAAGAACATCCCCAAGCAGCCATAAGCTGCCTGCGAGTTCAGCAATACCAAGGGATAGATGTTCAAATATTTCCTTCCCGTACTTGATTTATTATTCTTAATTAAGTGCTTGGTTTGTTTGCTGAGCATTCCAGCAGCAATTATTCTTGCTTACATTTCCAGCGGAGGTGTTATGGCATCCCTAAGCTGCCAGCCTGCCTTGTCTTTCCCATTCCATAGTTAATGTGGAAAGTGATTTACAGGCTACAGAGAGAAGGGCAGTTGGCTCAATCAGGGATCAAGAGGGAGAGACTTTTGCCCTCGTGCAGAAAACAAGCACAAAACAAGCAAAAACCCCAGAGCTTCCGCAAGGTCCCTGTGCCTCCACCCTTCTCTAAAGCCTCCTCATGTACTCCCAGGCAAATCCCTGTTGTAGCCTCAGGTAAAAGGCTTCTTCCACACCTCACAAATGTGAGACACCATTTGCCATCTCACTTCTTCTTCCTACACATCTATAGCTTTACCTTCAGCAGAGCTTCTGGTGCTGCAGAGAGGGTGAGGAGCTCCAAGGGAGGAGGTGGCTAACAGGCAGGGTAGCTCTCTTGCTGCACTAGTACTTGGTTTTGAGGTCTCATCTCAAGTACTGAGGGCAGTTCTGAGCCCTTCACTTTAAGAAAGAGACTGAGGGGCTGGAGCAGGACCAGAGGAGCAACAAGGAAGGAGCTGTGGAGGGAAAGTCTTCTGGTGAAAGGCTGAGGGAGCTGGGCATGTTTAGCCTGAAGAAGAGGAGACTCAGGCGGGACCTTCTCTACAATTCCCTGATGGGAGGTTGTAGTCAGGTGGAGGTTGGGCTCTTCTTCCAGGCAACTAAAGACATGGCAAGAGGGCAGGGTCTGAAGCTGTCAGGAGAGGGTTAGGTTTGATGTTAGGATGCCCTTCCTCATGGAAAGGCTGATCAGACACTGGAATGGACTGCCCAGGGCAGTGGTGGAGTCTTCACCCGTGAAGGTGCTTAAGGACAGTCTGGCTGTGGCCCATGGGGCCCTGGTCTGGGCTAGATGAGCTCAGAAGGCTTTTCCAGCCTCAATCATTCTGCATTCCTGTGATTTTGTCCAAGCAGCTCTGAGTTAACTAGTTCAGGACCCCCTTCACTAAGTATTTGAACTGAAGTGAACAGAGCACTAAGCAGCAGTTAAAAAACAAGAAAAATTAAGAAAGTAAAATACTTTTTTTTTCTCCTGGTTAGTTCCCTGCTCCAGCTACCACTCCTTGATAATGACAAATATCTCCCAATGATGATAAATATCTGCAAAAGATCTGCAGCACACACAGAAAGAAGAAAGAAGACTAAGGAATGAATCCAAACCCAGCAGCAGCTCCTTAAATTCCTCCCACGTCTAAGGGAACAGGAACATTGTCCCTCCCTTTTGCTTTTGAGAGAAATTTTCTACCTGCCCCAGAACACATTTGAAGTCATCTGAAATAGTTTCTCACAAATTCCCTCCCCCCCTCTCTCTCCCTCTCATTTCTAACAACGTTTTTATCCTGCTCCTGGAGATTTTTATGGGTCTCCCAGTCCACTACTTCTGAGCCAGCTATACCATTACAAGCCACCTATTTATTGCTCACACTACTCTTTACATCCCCATTTAACTGTATTGGCCTCAGCTGAGCATTCAATGATTGGAGCTTTGAGCTGCAGTGACTCTGCCCACTCCTGATCTATGAAGAAGCTTGATTACTCCAAAACCAATGATGCTGAGCACCCTCACAGAAAACCCATAGGGGTTTCTGATCTGCCCCATGCTCCTCTTGCACTTATGGATGTTCTGTCTTTCCTTTAGAGCTGAAGGATGGGATGCAAGGGGGAAATACCAACCCATATCCCAGGTTTCTCACTTCCAGGAGTTTCCCCACACAGGCTGTGTTTAACTGCACAGAAAATGGACTTCAGAGGAGAACAATGAGGCACTACTAGAACTGCCCCTCTCCCTCATACTCTCTAACACCAGGCTTAGCTGTGCCAAGGTTAGAAATGCATTTTCCTTCTAGTTTGTTATGCTCCCTAAAAGAGCCCATTGAGAAAAAGCAATAAAAGGCAACTAAACATTCATTTAAGCCTGCAATAATGAGAGAAGGGGATCATTACCTGCACTGCCATTAGCCCACACACCTTAACGACCTGCCTTTCCACACTTTCTCCAATCTTCTTGCAAATAGCCATTACCTCTAATGACAACTGGAACCCAAACCCAGCTGTCAGTCACTGCCTGGGCACATGTGTCACAGTTACAGTCACCACCCTCCACACCCTGACACAAAGCGGGGCAATAGGTCAGGCTTTTAGGACCACTTATTCTTAACTTTTCCCCCAGGCCTCCTGCTTTACTGCTCCCATTGCCCACAACAGTTTCTCCCCCTGCTGCTCCTGTGTATCCCACAAAAATAAGGTGTATAAGCCCATCACTGTCTCAGAGCAAAACTCCCAGGCCAGGAGCTGTGGAGATCTGGAGCTCAGGGGACTAGATTTAACAGTGGCCTTGGGACAGTTAGATTGATGGCTGGACTGGATGATCAGAAAGCTCTTTTACAGCCTAAACAATTCTATGATTCATAGTCTGCATGATTTCAGGCTCCTACTCTGACAGCACAAACTCCTGCTGCAATAGATCCTCTCAAACCCCACAAACATAAAGAGGTGCTGGTTCATCCTGACCCACCTTGGGGTCAGAATGATGACCTTGATGTCAGCCAGATGATCTTGTGTCTCTGTCCCTGTGCAATCGCTGAACAAGTGACAAAATATGTGTTTGGCACTATCACTCTGCCATCTGGGGTACCAGACCCAAAGTTCATATGCCAGTCCATTGATGTAAGAAAGCGCCAGCACTACCCTGGGGTGTGTAAGGAAAGAGGAGGCCGCACCCACAGCTGAACCAGTGATCCTAACCAGGGGCTACATTGCTTACCCAGAGGAAACGCCTTTTCCTGCAGCAGACCTACACCCACAGCCTAACCTGTCTTTGAACACACTGCTCCATGCATCACAATGCTTCAGCTTCTGCAGAGCATGGAGAACCTGCTTCCAAAAGCAAGAAGCAGCAAAGATAAGCAAGGATGGTATTCCAGCAGAAACCTTCAGTCCTGTGTAGATGGCTTGAATGTCCACTTTCTAGCCCAGAACTAAGATTTCAGAATGGAATCATAGAATCACAGAATGGACAGGGTTGGAAAGGACCCTAAAGATTATCCAGTCCCAAGCCCTCTGCAGAGGCAGGGACACCTTCACTAGATCAGGTTACTCAGAACCCCATCCAACCTGGCCTTGAACACTTCCAGGAATTGAGGCAGCCACAATTTCCCTGGGCAACCTGTTCCAGTATCTCACCACCCTCACAGGAAAGAATTGTTTCATGTCTAACCTCAATCTCCCCTCTTCAAGTCTGTAACCCTTTCCCCCTTGTCCTCTCACTATGTAAAAAGCCCTACCTCGGCTTTCTTGTAGCCCCCTTCAGATGAGGAAATGACAGAAACTGGTGGCTGCCCCAGAAACTGTAACAGATGGCCCTGCCACACACAAGGGCTCCAACATAGTCTTACGTGTGGCTGGTGTCCAACCACCAGAGCTTCACTAGCCTGAGGAACAGCCAAGGAACTTGCTCCTCATGCCAGAGCTCTACTTCCTCTCTAAACAGGTCAGTTGCAGAAAGTGGTAGCCATGATGACTTTCTAATTCCCATGTTATAAAGAGCAGAAGAAATCTGGGGGTCCAGTCTTGCTAAAGCAAGAGCTGATGCACTCATGCAGTCACAAAGAGATGTTCTCCTCTCCAATTAATCTCAGAGCCATACTGGATTCCACTGGATTCAATGGAATCTACCACATGCAAGTTTGCTAATCCCTAGTTGATTCATGCTCATCTGGACTAAGAATCTGCTCTGTTAGCTATCAGTCCTACAGAAGGGTGGGGTGTTCCTAAAGAAAATACCATGCAATAATTAACTGAAACCCTGAACTTTCACCTTTTTGTGCAATCTGCACTATAATTTCCATTCCAGACTATACAAGAAGTGTGTTTGCTTCACTAATAAAACAATTAGGCCAGGCATAACCCCCTCGGCTTAGAACTCAGACAGATCTCCTTTGGTTCCACTTTATGTCTAGGTCAGGCCTGTTATCTGCAGCAATGTATCTCTTCATGTCAAACACCTGTCCTAAACCACAGCAGACCACTCACTGTTACCTTGATGCTCAACAACTTTGTAGCAGTCCTTGAGAAGCTACGGTGATCAGCAGACATGTTGCAAAACTCCAGTCTGCTCTTCAAAGTCTTCACCACCTTGCAAGCCGTCAGGATTCTTGTCATCTTCAAAGCTGCCCACAGAGTAACTAAAGGTCAACACAAAAGCAAGACAAAAACAAAAACCACCCTCTGCTCGCCTATATTTCTTGGCGATCAGGTGCAGAACCCAGGGGAAGAGAACAGGACCCAGCAGGTTGCTGGGCTGACTGCACAGGGCTGCCCTATCCCTTCTCATATATTCTGCCATTAAAGGCTCTGGTACGGTCCCACCTCCTCCAGCCCCTCCTCAGAGGATGCTCCAACAGACACCCTTGCAACACTGCTCTTCTCAGGTTGGCCTCCCAGCCCTTGTAAAAGGGTTGCATCACAGCTCCACACAGTAGAACCTGCTGGAAAGAAAGGTTTAGATGACCTGTTCTAATCACAGACAGGAATGATCAGGATTTCTTGAAACAGTGGTTTGGAACTGGTCTAAATCAACACCAGTACCACATACAGCTCAGCTTAGCACCAGGTTGGACAGGCACACAAAGAGAATAAGACAGAGAGGACAGTGGGGTTGGGTCCCCACTGGGATGTAGATGACAAACATGCAGAGAAGGCCTGAGCCCAGGTGATGTCCAGACAGAGACAGGGTGGAGGGCAGACTGGAGGCAGAGGATCCCACTACTCTGACAAGAACTTTCCAAGGGTGAGGCAAGGCAATGAAGTTCCCTCGTAATCCGAGTGTGATTTAGGAAAGACCCCTAAAGATCCCTGACAATGGTACTGATTCATTGCCCCATTGACTGCTGCTGCAGATTTGATTCTGCTGTCTTATTTTTGGTTTTTAATCCAGGTTTTAACTCCAAAAGAGACTGAGCCCACCTCAGGCCTTCCAAGATTACAAAGGTTATCCCCCTGGTCTAAGAGCCATCTTCCTTTTCAAAGCCTCCACTGTGATGGAGGAACTTTGACAAAACCAGGTAAAAGCAGACAAAGAAATTGAACAGAACCAGTGGTCTTGGATTTTGCAAACTCCCACAGCCAAGATACTGAACACGAGAGAAGGGCATACATTTCCGGAAGTGGAGTTTCAGCAGAGAAGTACTCAGAGCATTTCCAGCCCTGCAGAGGTGCCCCAGGATTGGCAGCCTAAACCAGAAGCCCCCTCCCAGTGAAGGGAAGCTCTGCTATGAGCAACCAAACTGCACAGGACTTTTCAAGTTCTCTGCAAGAAGACCAAGATAGTTCTGCTCTTACTTGAAAGACAAGAGATCAGGGCCAATTTGTGAGCACACTGGCCCAGATTCACACCAGTGCAAATCTCGGTGGAGCTCCAGTGGCATACATCTCCCCTGGACTGGGACCAGCAGCCCGCACGAATAGATTGGACTTTCCTTCTTATAGCTGAGATGAGAGAAAAGGTTTTTCCCCATGTGCCTTTCAGTTGCTTTTGGAAATCTCTCCTGCCATCTGCCAGGTTGAGTCTGATTTCTAACCTATCTACAACACACTGCAAAAAGACAGACTGGAGATTGCCAGAACTGAAATTCTCTATGATTCCATGGTTCCATGCTGACAGAGGGAATGAGACAAATCCTCTCTTCCATTCTGTTGGGTAGCAGAAGAGTCCTCAAAGTGATCTGCAAACCATTCCATGGCAAGGTCCAGCTGCTTCCCAAGGAACTTAAAGGAAGAATTTTGGAGAAATACTTGAAAGATACAAGATTTGCCATGGAGTTTCTAATCAGGAGTTAGTTCACCAAACCAGGTCACTGCAGTGATCACCAACATGAGAGCTTGAACACAGTCTTTGCTCACAGCACACTGCTAACTAACATCAAATGCCACGACCTCAGAGACACAATGTGCTGGTTTGCAAGATGCAGGGGGAATAAACTGAAGTTCTCTTGCTCTGAAAAGCGGGACTGAGCTTCACCTGAGTGTACAGAGGGAATGCAGGGGGAATAAACTGAAGTTCTCTTGCTCTGAAAAGCGGGACTGAGCTTCACCTGAGTGTACAGAGGGAATGCAGGGGGAATAAACTGAAGTTCTCTTGCTCTGAAAAGCGGGACTGAGCTTCACCTGAGTGTACAGAGAGACACTGGAAGGAATAACAATCAAGCGCAAGCCTTACTCCCTTGGATCTCCAGAACGCTGTTATTTAACATGCAGCCAGCACATGTTGGATTCCCCCATCACCATATGTAGTTTGTTCTATTTTAGAGGAGATCTGGGGGAAAGGGTCTTTAAAATTTTAATGGAGAGGTTCACAGCAGATCAAAACAGAGTCTTCAGGTTTGGGTGCTGCATTCTGATTCACCCTTCCAGCTCACATGATTCTACATCCTGATAGTTTTCCTTCTTCCTGAAGACCAGCCAGACAGCAGCAGTTCATGTTTGAGATTTTCAGCCTTCAGAAAAGTCTGTAGATGTGATAAATAAAGAAAAAAAATTAAGTCATGGTTCCAAGCTCAGCACATCAATTTTTAAAAGCTACATTTCAAATCACAGCCAATTCAAGTGTTGCCAGATCTTCTTCTTCCAGGCAGAAATTCAGTGTAGGCAAAAAGCTGATGGATTCACATACCCACTTGGGATTTCTACACTGCTAGAAATACTGGCTGTGCTCACAGTGCCTGCACTGATTTGAACTCACTAGTACTCACGAGAACACACAGGCATCAGAGCTGCGTGGAGGCATCCAATGTGTGTGTGTGTGTATGTGCAGCTGCTGGGGAGGGGGCTCTGGCACTGGCCTGCAGCCAGGATCTCACTGCATATGAACCACACATCCATCTCTAGGGGAGGTCACGGGAGCTGGTAGGACGTCACACACAGGTTAGCATGGAGCATGATTTGGGGGAATGGCTAACACACTCATCAACCTGCAATCCAACAGCTCCTGCCAGCTGGTGCCTGGACAGAAGTACAGGGCAGGGGAAGAAATCAAATTTTGGCTGCAGAGATCCCTCTTTCTGTCCAGCCTCAGCAAAACTTGGAGTGATCAGCAGACACTGGAGCCTGCACACTCTCCTTCTGTTTCCCAGTGCCTTCCTGCAGCACAAACATCACTCTCCAAAACCACTCTCTTTGCTTGCCTAACTCACTGACAAGCCAAATAAACCTGATTAAAACCCCACCTGCCTGGTTCCTCTGAGACGGAGAGGCTGGGTGTTATCCAAAAATCCAAGCACTGCCAACTGCTGATTTTTCTTTTGCTTATTAATCTATCCCAGATCTGAATACATTTGAGTAAAGCTGAGCTTTCAGCCTCCCATCCCAGTTCCAGATGTGACAGCCCACATAAACTATGCTTTACCCTGAAGTTTTTCTGAGCTCCATAATGAACAGCCGATAGCTTTGCAGCTGCTGAAAGACACAAAACATTGACTATAAACTCAGATTATCTATTTTTTGGATGGAAACAATTCGAAGGCATGAAGGGCAGGAACAAGAAGGAGGGACTGCTCCTAGCTGCCCACACTCTCCTTGCAGGTTTCCTCTAGCTAGTAGCTTGTTTTCCATCTCAGTGGCTTCCTGAGAACCTCTAGAATATTTTAACTCAGAGCCACCATAATGATGGCAAGTTCATATCAGATCCCTTACATGAAAGAGTGTGAAATCCAGCTCTTCTCCTCAGGGCTCTCTGTCTGAAAAAGCCCATATTCCATGGCTGGAAAACACACCAACTGTAACAACATCCTAAATCTGACTGAGTGTTACTTCTTGTTTGTGAGACAAAGAAATATACTGAACAAATTAAAGCACACAGACATTTCAGGCAGAGGTATCCAAACCCTGGGTTTATCAAACACCACAAGCAGTTATTTGAATGTGACCAGTGAAGCTTACACAAAGCTTGACAAAAACAGTGGTTCTATCTGTTCCCAGGTTAGACAAAACCCATTTTCAAGGAGATTAAACTTCTCTTTAAGGCTGAAGAAGCTCAGAGAACAGTCACCTGCCGTCTGGGCTACAGAGCCCCTGCTTCACCCCAACCTCACAAAGATAAGGCTCTTATCTCCAGCAAGAGAGAAGGAATCAACATCTCGAAAATGGGTCAAATTCCATTGCCACTGGGATTAGCAGCTCCTCTTAGATCCGCTGACTTGGAAGAATCTGAGAAAACCCTTACAGAGAAAATCAGAACAAGGCTAACATTATTCCAACAGACTTCCAGCAGAAAGCCCTGAGTTAGCAAAGTTGAGTATGGGCAAGAGATAGCTGCCTGAGAGGTAGCAGTGACCACACACACAGCAGACAGAGCCCCACGCCATACACACAACTATATTTTCATGTTGACGCACAGGGGAGGCTGCAGGTCAGCTCAGAGCTGAACTCTGCTTCCTGGAGGGCAGCAGGATGTCTCATTCTCTGACACTTCCACAAATAAGGGCCAGGACTGGAGCCCGGCCTGTCCCCCCAGTGGGCATCACCAAAATGGCTTGACAAAATAAAAACAAAGCAAAAGGGCTACACAAACACTGTCTCCCGTGTTACTTGAGCTTTGTACTGATCTGAGGGTGCAAGACTAGCTGCATTTGCTCAAGATTTCTGTTAGGTTTGCTCCTATCATGCATGATAAGCAGGAGGAGTTAGAAATCTGTGTCCAGTCAGGTGATTATGATCTGGTGGCAATTACAGAGACCTGGTGGGAGAGCTCACATGACTGGAATGTGGTCATGGACAGATATGTCCTTTTCAGGAAGGACAGATCAGCAAGGCGAGGGGGTGGAGTTGCTCTCTACATGAGAGAGCAACTGGAATGTGTTGAGTTCTGTCCAGGGGTAGATGAAGAGACATTTGAGAGTTAGTAGGTGTGGTTCAAGGGGCAGGCTGGCATGGGT